>NW_004624806.1:1471504-1485592 GCF_000247695.1 Heterocephalus glaber
TTGAATTAAGTGTGTTTCTTGTATGCAGCATATTGTTGGATCTTGCTTCTTGACCCATTCTGCCAGTCTATTTCTTTTGATTGATGAATTGAGACCATTAACATTGATGGTTATAACTGAAATGTATTGATTTTAAGGCAGGGTCTTGCTATGATTCCCTGGCCAGGCTCAACTTGCGATCTTTCTGCCTCAGCCTCCCAGAGTGCTGGAATTATAGGCATGTGCTACCACACCTGGCTAAAAGTCACACTTTTTCATGTTTTAGTACACTTTTCATCCACAGAGAAGAGTGAGTGGTCTCCTCTAACTCAATATCACATGTAGGAATTGACAACTATGAAGTAGAAGTAGCCATTTTTTTCCATTTATTGATGTGAAATTCACAAAACATAAAATTGGCCATACTAAAAAGAAGAATTCATTGGTATTCAGTACATTCACAATCCAGTTCCAAAACCCGTTCACCTCCCCAAAATGAAACCCCATGCCCCCTCGAGCCCTGGATACCACCAGTCTGCTTTCTGCATCAATCACTGATTAAAAAATTTAAGTTGCTTTATTTTAAGTTGGGTTTCACTGTGTTGCTCAGGCCTGTCTCAAACTGGACATGAGAGATCCTCATCATGCCTCAGCCTCTGGAGTAGCTGGGTCTATAGATGTACATCACTGCACCTGACTCAACCAATGATTCTTAGCCAGAAGGTTTGGGGTAACCAGTCTGGATGATTTTCAGATTGAACTGATCTGTTTGTGTGCCCTATGTAGATACACCCTTGGTACTACCCCCAAATGATAGAATTTTATGGAAATCAATCAGACAGATAGGGGAGAGAAGCAGAGCATATCACAGGTCTGCGCGCAACTGATGTCAGCCAGTTGATGTCATTGGGCCCTTATCTACCTCTTGGCTCCATTCATGCAGGGAAGGCATGTGACCCTGGGTTAGCAACCCTTGAAATATACTCCCATGTTCCCTCACGTGTCTGATTTCTGTATTTGTGGAGTCACTAGCTTCCTTTGGCACAGGATGTAGTGCATGACTGTTCAGTTTAGTTTTTATCATTTTTTTTCCAGTATTGGGTTTTGAACCCAGAGTCTTTGGACTGAGGTAGATCCTCAGCCTTTTTATTTTTTTAATTTTAATTTTAATTTTTATATATTTATTTTTGTACCAGGGATCGAACTCAGTCAGGTCCTTGCGCTTGCGCAGCAGGCGGTGAAACCACTGAGCTAAATCCCCGGCTATTTTTTTATTTTTTGTTTTGTTGAGACAGTGCCTCACTATGTAGTTCAGGCTGACTTTGAACTCAACATGTAGCACAAGCAGGCCCTGAACTCATGATGTTCCTCCTGCCTCAGCTTCCTGAGTGCTAGGAGGATTATAGACTTATGCCACCATGCTTGGCTTGGTTTTTATCTTTGTAAATATATATATATATATACTTTTTTTTGGTACTGGGGATTGAAGTTAGGACCTTGCGCTGTGAGGCAGGTGGTGGAACCACTGAGCTAAATCCCCAGCCCTGTAATAATATGTTTTAGGAAATTGCTGAAGATAAATTATTCACATGATGAAGTTTGAAACATGTTCTGGGTTGAAGAGCAGAATATGTTGCTGCTGGCCTAATGAGGCATCACTCAAAGTACAGAAATACAGGGTGCTCCAGGTTACCATGGGAAGGAATGTTTCTTTGAAGAATGTGCCTAATACATGAGCTTCCTAGACTTTTCTTGTGTGTATCAGCACATTAAAGGCCTTGAAATTTCATACAGTGGAAGAATCCTGTGGTTAGGATGATTCAGCACTTCCCAAACATACTTGGTTATAAGAACATTTTTTAGGCAACTGGTGATTCTACTGTATGAGCACAGTGGCTTGCATGTCATGGTAGCTCCAGTGTGAGCCATTACAAAGGCAATAGGAAGAATCCTGGAGTGTGCAGAAAGTACCCCCTTCTCTGTCACAGCCCAAGTGCTGGAAGCCATTGCTGTGCCCCTTTCACAGAGCCTGGGAGCAGGCTTCTCATCCCAGCTTGAATGACTTTGGGGGGGTGTGCTATTGGTGGGGGATGCACTGTGCATTTGGGATGTTTGAAGCACTTCTGGTCTTTGCCCACTGGATGCTGGGGCACCCCTAAGATGGATGGGGCCTGGAGTTGTGTCACCTGCCCCAGGGTGAAGGCTCTGGGGTGGTGAGACATGTGATGTCTGAGGAAGAAAGAAGTTGCTTGCCCACAGGATGGCAGGCAGATGGAAGCAACAGGGAGTTGAGGAAGAGATGGGGCAGGGAAATATCCAAGCCTACTCGGCTCCTGGCGTGGGTGAGTGGCTCCAGTGGGTCTCTGGAGGGAGGCCATGAGAGGAGGAATACCAGGCTGAGTGACACGGGCCAGAGGGGGCAATTTGGTGGTAGTAGAAGGTGGGCAGAAAAGCAGTGACTAGGGCAGCATGGCCTTGGCAAAGAGGCCCTGGGGTTGGGTCTGGTTGGGGCAGGAGGGCCTGGGGGCTGTTCCTACGGCAAACAGACCTCTGGGCTCATCCTGGGAAGGTCCTGTCACCCCTCTGCAAGGGTAACATATTGTCTCCTAAAACAATAGGGAGGGGGGTGGAGATCGACGATGAGGAGCACCAATGTGGAACATATCAAGAAATATTCTTTTCACACTGTCCATTCTGTAAACAAGAACTGCTTCGGCAGTGGAATAAGCAGGAATTAGGGCTCACTTGTGTATCCGGGTACTGGTGGAGGAAAACAAGATCTTTTTAGATTAAACTGTGTTCAAAGTTGCTGCCTACTGTGAGTGGAGAAGGATACTGGAGGTGGCCAAGAAGGGGCATCTCTTCCTTTTTTTTTTTTTTTTGTACGGGGGATCGAACTCAGGACCTTTCCTTTTCGAGGCAGACACAGTGGCCCTGAGCCAAATCCCCTGGGCCAGGGTATCTCTTCCCATAAGGGGGTGGAACACAGTGTGCACGGAGTGGGTGGTGGCAAGGGCAGGGAAGAGGGGAACTGCTAGTGCTCAGGCCACAAGTGGCTGTGGTTCAGTGCTGGCTAGAGAAGATGCAGGAAGGCTCTCTGGGCATTGTTGGGTGGGGCTCAGCCCGGCACAGGGGCTGTGGGTGGAGAAAGGGTGTGGCAGGTCAGTGGTTAGCCCTGACGTGCTGATGGGAGGCACTGCCCTTGGAGGGAGACCCAGTGTGACAGGCGAGCAGGACCAGCCCGCCCATGCGAGGCCAATGTCTGTTGCAGATCAGGTGTCAACATGGCACTCGGGACAGCGAGGGCCCCATTTAAAGCATTTCTTTCTCGGTTCCAGAGTTATATAAAAGCATTTGCGTTTTATCATTTCACATCTTTATTTACATTTCACCTGAGGTATTTTGTTAAATTTTTGATCAGTCTCAGATTATATGTGTGTTTTCAAGGAGAAAAATAGCAAAAATATTTTTGTAGCTGGTACAAGAGTGTTTGTAAATGAAAAACAACAATGGAGGGAAAGATAACCGCAACTGTTAGTCTGGAGTAGAAATTACTTGAAATGAATGTTTACACAACTTAATCTCGGTGAGTGTATACACACCTTAATCTTTTTGGGGGGATAGGTACTGGGATTGAATCCAGGACCTTCACACTGAGCTATATACCCAGGCTTTTAAAATTTTCTATTTTGAGACGGTGACTTGCTAAGGTACTAAGTTGCCCAGGATGCTCTTGAAATCCTTACCCTCTCAGAGTGCTGGAAGTACAGGCATGGGCCGCCATGCCCACCTTGATTCTTAGGAATTATTTTTGGTATGATGGGTCGCAGGTTTTTGAAGTTATTAAAATCATATGCTTAGAAACATGCACTTATTTGAAAATCAGTTTCAAGGCACTATCACGGGAAGACTAGAGATTGCAAACCTTTGTTAGATGAAATTAGCTTTGTCATTAAATAGTACTTTTTGTTTCTCTGAAACTCATTTTAACATTGTGGTATAATGGAGATTCAGTTCAGTACTTTGTTATTTTAAGCACTCAATCTAAAACTCATGTAAGAGATTATTAACGGGATAATTCTATCTCAGAAGGAAACTGCTTGATGAAATGACTGAACTACAGTGACAAATGGCAAATCATTATCCCCTTAACACAAACGAGTACCTGAGTGTGTCAGGGTAAATGTGTGTGTTTGTGAGAATATGTGTGAGTGTATGTATTTGTGAGTGAGAGAATGAGTATGTGTGTAAAAATTTGAGTGTGTCAGTATATATGTGAGTGTGTATTAGTGCATAAGAATGTGTATATGAGTGTGAGGTGTGTGCAAGTGTGAGTGTATGAGGGTGTGAGTATATGAATGTATATGATAATGTGAGTGAGGGTGTGTGTGAGAGTATATACGAGTGTATGAGTATGAAGATGTGAGTGTATGACTGTAAGTGAGTGTGAGGTGTGTGACAGTATAAAAGTGTATGAGTGCATATGAGGGTGTGAGTATAATGAATATGTGTGAGGGTGTGTGCAAGTGTGTGAGCATGTATGAGGATGAATATATGAAGGTGTGAGTATGTGAATGGAAAGGTTTGTGCGAGGGTGTGAGAGTCTATGTGTATGAGTGTGAGCATGTGAATGTATGTATGTGAGTGAGGGTATGTGTGAGTATGTGTCAGCATGTATGTATGAATTTGAGGATAGGTATGTGAATGTATGAAGTGTGTGTGAGCATGAGAGTATATATGTGTAAGTGTGTGAGAGCATGTGTGTGAATGCATATGAGCACACTTGTGTGTGTGTCAGGCAATATGAAGGTAGTGGAGCAGGTAAGAATTTTGTAATTGAAGATCGAGAGTTCAATAAGATGAATAGCTGCACAGTTACAAGCAGCTCAATGGAAAAGCCTGATTTAATTTATAAAATTCGCCCTATACTTTTCAGAAACAATATTAAATGAATTGAAATACTCATATGGGCCTTTAACTTAGGAATAATCAAAAGCTTAGGAGAAAGAAATCACATTCCTAACATCAGCTGATTGGAGGCAAATTCCCTGTTAATACTATAATTAGGTTACTCAGTGTTTACAGGGCTTTTTCTTAAATTTCAGTTTTGGGTGAATTATATAAAATTCAGAGTTAAAATTTTTATTTTTGCACATTGAAACTTTCATTTATAACAGTGAAATGGAACTATATTGAGTTGGAAGAGTAAGTTTATATATTTTCAGTTCTTTAATCTTTTTCTTGCAGTGCAAAAAGCAAGAGAAGCACAGTGGTGAATAGGATTTTGCTTAATATAAGTTTTCTGCCATGGTTTGTGTAAATAACATCAAAATCTCTTTTAATTGTCTTTTACTGACCATTGTTTCTGTTGTTTGTTGGCCTGGAAAGAAAATGGGAGATATTATGGAAAATTTGGTATCATCAGTATAATCACTTCTATCATATGTGAATACTATTAAAACTTTGCAGTGTTTGTATCATTTTAGTAGAATACTGTACTGCTAAAATTCTTTATAGCTCCAGCATGAGTCATTGAAGGATAGCAAAGGAAGAATGTGCTTGGAAGAAATAAAATGCACAAAATCAGGACATGTTCTAGGGGATATGGACAACCAATATTGAAAGAGGAATGATTGTGACTAGTTCATAAGCAATGTGCAAATATCAGTAGACTTTTATTTGCATTAACCTTTCCTGATTGTATTACACGATTTGAAGATCCTGTTTTTCTGCCTCAGCACTCAGGATTGAAAGTTTGAGCCCAGTCCAGGCAATTTAGCTACTTAGCAAAACCCTGTCTCAAAAAATTTAAAAACGGGCTGAGGATGATGCTGGGTTCAATCCCCAGTAAACACACACACACACACACACACACATACACACAGACACACACACACAGACATGTATGTGCATGTGCACACACCAGATTTTGGATAAAAAGTTTAGCATTTATGATATAAAATACATAAAATGTAAATTTTATAACACATAAACATGCTTTTTGGATGCTTTTGCATTTTTGTATTTAATTATGAACTGAGCTATCACAAAAGTTTGGTGTGTGTGTGTAATTACTTTAAAAATAATTGGAGTGATAACTAATTGCTGGACCCTGCGGAGGCCTTCCAGGTAGAGTCGGTTTCCGTTGTTACCTGTTAATTGTGTGCACTATACCCACGTGTGCCATAGTAACACTACATCTTGGTGAGGCCTGTCATTATAATTCATATTGGAATCAGTTGGAATTGTTTTCCTCCTAGTCATGTGACACTTGAATTTTACAAGGACTTTAAAACACAAACATATTAACTACTCTTACTCTATGTGAGACACACATTTTAGTTATATCAATGCAGAGAGATAATTTAGTTGCTATTATTTTGTCACAATGCACCAATTTCAAAGAGAATTAAAACAATATCACATGGTGATTTAAAAAAAATTCCACTGAACCTTGAATATATTTGCACTAAGAATCAGCCTGTGGATTCCTTAAGCCTCTGCGTTTGCTTTTCTATTTGTTTATCACATAGTTTTCCCTGATTTTTCTCTCATTCTCTTCCTAATCTCAGTCTCCACATAGCGTTTTCGTCACAGGTCTTCACATGTGGCTTAAAAAGTCAGTGTCAGCAGTTTGGGTGCGCACTGCTGTGTTCATGAGAGGGAGGAGCAGCAGGGGTACTGGAGGTCTGCACCCTCCTCTGGGAGCCTGGAGGCCCTGCAAAGAGCTCCCTTTCTAGACTGCCAGGAGTGTGCTACAGTCCAGTGGGGAGTCTAGGAGCCTGGTGCTACCTCTTCCAGTACCAAGAGATAAAGGGGCTCATTTCCCCCTTTTTCGCCGTCTCCCAGAGGGAAAGGTACTGTGTATGCTTTACTTCCGGTTAAGTACACCCTTAGTATCACTTAGACCTAATTAGAGTGCTGGGGGCTGGTGATGGGGCCTGGTCCTCTGGTGGCAGAAGTGCTGTGGTCTCTGGCTATGGAGGGTGAGGGAAGCCCATGTAGTGGTTAAGGCCATCAGAATTGAGCGATGAAGAACAATTTTCTCTATTACATGAAAAAATAGCCAAGTGGTTTTGAACCACTAATACATGAAAAGCAGCTGAGTGATTTTGAACATAAATTATTGATTTGTATGTGGACGATTGGACAAACTTAAACAATTTTGTACCCTAAGCCTTTCTTTGGTGATCAAAACACCTTTATTCCTGTTTTTTATGAAGTAATTCAAAGAGTAAATGTATTACTTTTGGAATTATCAAAAGGTTAACAGATGTGTCACACTGGATATGACAGAATTTAACTCGCTGAGACTCAATAAGAAATTATGACCTCATTAAAAGTTTCTGTTTTTATTTTTTAAAAAAATACGTGCTGGGCATAGCAGACACCTGTAATTCCAACACTCCAGAGGCTGAGGCAGGAGGATTGCCATGAGTTTGAGGCTAGCCTGGACTACATAGGGAGTTCAAGGCAGCCTGGACTTCATATGACAGCAAGACCCTATATTAAAAATAGCTCCCACCCAAAGTAAAACCCGATATGGTGGTGTATATCTGCAATCCTAGCACCCTGGAAACAGGAGGTTGAGTCAGGAAGATTATGAGTTCAAAGCCAAGTTGTACTACCCAGTGACATTCTCCCAAAACCAACAAAAACTTGAAACCTAAAACTTGAATATCTGTGCTGTCCCACATGATGTGTTTGGGTCTGCAGATATTGTGGAATGGCTACGTTAGGCTATAGAACACATGCATTCTCTCACACTCTCTTTTTATGTGGAAAGAATACAAAATCTATTTTCCGCAATTTCCAAGTATACATAGTTATTAACTATGTCTTTCTTTTCATTGGTTCCACATAGCAAACACTGCAATGATTAAAAAGAGGAAATACTCTAAATGACAGGACTTCTCTTCCCAGGACTGGACAGGCACTGATGTGGCTGGCCAGTCGAAACCAGAAGCATCCTCAGGGGAAACTGAGGCCACATAGTACCCAGTGTGACCGTCAGTTCTCTACCAGTAGGAGCATCAGTGTGAACTTCAACTCCCTTTGTACGTTGACCCCTGGAGGCGAGGAAGCCTGAGGAAGTGGTTGCCTGAGTTTCTGTAGATTTTGATACACAGCTCAGGTTGGGCCTATGGTAAATCAGAGACTGGAATTTTTCAGTGAGTGCTGAGCCAAATCACTAATTTAATTTGGATAACCAGTACCAGTGGCCCAGTTGTACCAGTGCTGTGCCTGGTTCCCTAAGGGAAGCTCACCTGGTTCCTGGTGGTGGCTGTGGTGGAGGTGCAGCAGAGGTGCAGAGGGGACTGAAGAAGCAGAGATCTGGGCCTTGTCTTCCCTGTGCAGGGTCTGGTACCCCTGAAAGTCGCTACCTGGCAAATATTGGGCTGCCTGGGCTCTTTTATGGGCTCATATTTCCCTCTCCTTCACCTGTGTTCAAAGGGCACCTGAGTGTAAAGAGGGTGTGCTTGTTTGTTTCGTTTTTGTTTTTGTTACCGGGGATCGAACTTGGGTCCTTGAGCTTGCACAGCAGGCGGCGAAACCACTGAGCTAAATCCTCAGCCCTTTGTTTTTTTTAAATTGGAAAATTTACAAGATTTTTAAAGGAAGGACAGTGTTTCAATCTTGACCTGGGAACTGTGTAATGTATTAGAGCGAATTCTTTTGTTTATTAGTACATGTTTGCAGTGCACGCGGTTTACAGTCATCTGGGTACCTGAGAAGGGTACTTTTCATAAACTTCTCAGGTTTGGGCAAGTGAGTTCTGCCAGGATTGGTCAGGTCCCACCGGGGAGCCCAGAAATCCACTTGCTTGTGGCAGAAATAGGGTAAAGCCCACGTCATCACTGGGGAGAGATACGTTCACTTCCCATTTAGCCTGTGGTCACAGAGGTGATGATGTCGTAATACTCAGGCACGCAGAGCATCACTCTCTGTTGTGCAGCTTGACTGCCAGGGGCCTGAGAAAGAAGCAGATGCTATGGCATGGCACACTGAACAGAAATTTGAGGAGAAAATGCCCTGATTGGTAGAAATTCCCAGAAGCAGCAACTGTTATGACTATTTTTAAACATGCATCTTTTCAAAGTTTTCCCAGTAAGCTTAGAAGGATTGCATGCATTGTGTTATCTCCCTGGATATAAATTCTGGGATACTAAGAGTATAACTAGTGACTTAATTATTACTGCAGTTTGGACAATCAAATTTCACCACATTGATTTCGGAATGGAAAAGAGGCTTCTGTTTTCTCATGTGCTAGCTATCCCCTCAGTACTTAGATATGCCTTTCTTGCTGACCCAAGTTCCTCTGTTTTGTAGACTTGTGTCCTGTGATCTAAAACAATGTGGACTAATGTGGGGGCTCTGTGGCAGGAAATTGGGAAAGATATGTATAAAATAAGGGGTGCAGGCGCCAGAACCACTTCTGACGAAGGGCTGGATTGACAGGGCAGCCTCACACACTTTCTCCATTTAGCCCACACTGCTACAAGCCAGGGCAATGTGATCCTTCATTTGGAAGGCACGGTTAGTGAGGCAGGAAGGCTACCCAGCAGGGTTCTGAGAGATGAGGCAAGTAAGTGTGAGCAGGACCTGTCCCCAGAGCATCAGCAACTACGAAGGATTGGGTAGCAAGAGCTGTTGAGCCAGGGACCTTGCTTCATATTTATGGGTTGAGATATTTGAAAACAATATAGCTCATACATTTTCTCATGTGGGCAGTACTTTTTCTTTTTCTTTTTGTAAAATCATTTTATTCATTATTCATGATGAGACTTTTTTTTTTTTTCCTGGAAGAACATCCATCTCAGAGGGTCTTGCTTTTATCTAACAGTCCATAGGCTGTGCTCTCCACCCATGATTTTCCTTCCTCTAGACCAATGCTGGCGACCCTATAGCACCCATGCCACAGTGAACTGTTTGTATCATTCAAAGCTCTAAAAGGTCCACCTTTTTACTGCTAGGACCCTGACTGGTTTCTGCAGGGTTATCTTGTGTTCCCCTGGGAGAGGCAGGGCCAGGTGCTGAAGCCCTGCCTTTGGCCTTTTTATAGGCAGAGCCCCACCTGGAAGATCCCCTTTCACTCTCTGGCCCTTTGGTGCTGTTAGCAATGGGCATTAGGTAGGGGGCCAAGTCCTGGATCCTAGTCCAGGCAGTGTCACAATAAACTTGTCAAAGCAGAGCTCTTTTTTAGGTTTGAAGTGGAGGAGCATTTTGTAGGAGAGAGGACACACATGAAGGCTTTCATAAAGAAGACTATTTCTATGGAAAGTCAATGCTGCCTTTGAGTGACTTCTGACTATTAGGTATCCTAAATAAATCTGGATTCTATGCAGCATGACATAAGAGCAGATACTTCTTCTTCTGAAGCCCCTCAGACCTGTGACTGTCCAAATGTGTAAGATGGTACAGATACCGAGTAGACATCCTTGTTTGTTTATTTTTTTTTGGTACCGGGGATTGAACTTGGGACCTTGTGTTTTCGAAGCAGGCAGTGGAACCACTGAGCTAAGTCTTCAGCCCCCGAGTAGACATTCTTTAAGGCTGAGCCCTAAGCACACAGGGCTGGTGGTGAGAGAAAGCACGTCTGGAAACAACATTTTCCATGTGAGAAGGGAGGCCTGTTAGGTGATGTTCACAACAGTGTTTGTTGATGTTTGGTATCATCAAAACATGGAGTGCAGTGCCACTACACAGACACAACAGAAAAGTCCACAGTGGAATCTGGGCATGCTGAAGCCATCCATAAACACTTAGGATCTTTGCTTTTTTTTTTTTTTTTTTTTTTTTTTACAGTATGTGAATTCTGTATTTAGGTGAGAATAATCAGCAGGAAAGCAAAAGATGTAAGAAGTGAGAATTTTCATGATATGGGGCTGTGTTAATGAACTTTCTATCATTGTAACAAAACATCCGACATTATTCAAAGGAGGAGAGGTTTGTTTTGGCATGTAGCTATAGAGGTTTCAGTTCGTGGTCAGCTGGCTCCATTGCTTTTAGGCCTGAGCCAGGGCAGAAACATCACGGCAGGAAGGTGTGGCTGAGGACAACTGCTCACCTCATGGTAGCCAGGAAGCAAGGAGGGTAAGAGAGCCAGGAAGAAGGGCCGGGACCAGGTACAGTCCCCAAGGCCATGCTGCCATGGTCCACTCCCTCAACCAGGCCCCTCCTCCTGTTCCTATCATCTCCCCATGATGCTGTCAAACTGTGAGCTCAGAGGTCGAAGTCTCCATGATCCGATTACTTCTTTAGGCCTCACTTATGAGCATTGCTGTGCTGGGGACCAAGACCTCAGTACACAGTTTTTGTGGGACACTTCCTATAAAGTAATAGGGCCCAAAGCAGGCGGATGTAGGGGCAGCAGACGGAGGGTAGGGCATAATGTACTTCTTCACTCAGAGAACAAAGGAAGGATGAAAACCATACTGATGAGCCTTTGTCTTATTAGAATTCCATGTCTTTGTCTTTTGACCTTGGGCTGCCCTTGATACTATGACTGGAAGTGCTTGAGCTGAGTGGAAGCAATGCCAAGGTAAGGATGGTCCTACAACACAGAATCTTTGGTCTGCATGAGAAACTTGCCCCATGCATTTCTTTGGGGAGTCAGAGTAATTATGCAGGTCCATCTTTGTTTTGCATTTAATTTTTAAAAATATAGCTAATATTGCAAGCTTTTTAGTGTTCAATTCCAGTCTACTTTAGATAGCTCATAACAGATTTTATGTCTATAATGCCAGCAACAAAAGATTGAACAACTGAAAGTGGATCTAATTGACTTGCATAATGCTGACCCTGTAACCTTCCTGAGGCTTTCTTCACCCAAGTTGTTTACTCTCTGTGGCATGGGGCTTTCTAGAATCATGGCTTGCCATGAAGGGTAGGACAAATCTGAACTCACACCAGATTCAAAGTTGACCATTTTTTTTAGCAACCTGGAAGGTGCCATAGTCTGTGAAGAACATTATCAGAGGCCATCTCATAAGGAAATGGCCCCTAGAGGGTAAGTGATTTGCTCTGGGTCAGAGTAAATCAGGCAGAGTAAACAGCATCTTCTACTTCTCGGTGACAAGGAACAGGGCTCTGGCCTCTGACACTGCTGTGGAGCTTCTTCTAAGCAGAGGAGGAGTTGGAGGTCCTTGTCAGTGCAAGGGAGCCTTCCACATCAGAAGGTCTAGGCCCTTCACACTGGTAGCCATGTGGCTTTCATTGGCATCAGACTTACATTTAATCTCTTGCATTAGTTTCCACAAAAAAGTCCACACACTTGGGTGGCTTAAAACCAGTTCTGAAGGCCAGAAATCTGAGATCAGGGTGTCCACCAGGGCATGCTCCCCCAAGGGCTTGGTGGAGAATCTTTTCCATGGTGGCCAACCATCCCTGGCCTTTCTTGACCTGAAGATGCATACTCCAAGCCTTGCCTCCATCCTCATGTGGCCACCTTCCCCATGTGTGTTCTAACACCATCACCTTGGAGGTTAGTGTTTCACTGAGTGAGTCTTAGGGGGAATACACTCATTCAGCCTCTCTCAGTGGAGAAGGAAGATATGGCCACCACTCCATTCTGGCATGCTCTGGTATAAACCAGAAAACAGACTGTGCATTGGGAAGAAAGAGTCACTCACGAAGATTAAAAAAGGTGACAGGGAAGTGGGGACATGGGAAGGTGGGAAATAGAGCCAATCAAGGGGAAACATGTCCCCAAAGAACACATTTTGTATTCATCCAGAGAGAGGAGACTGTAGCTCCGTGGGAGTGCTGTTGCTTCTCTATGACTTACTGAAGGCCACTTCTTGTGTTTCCCCATTCTGCAGGAATCAGGTATTGGCATAGCAGTGGGGTGTGTGATAGGGTGCCCCAGAGCCCTGGCAAGGGTTACATTGATGTGAACTCATATTTTTCCCCTAGCTATTTTACAACAAATGACATCACACAGCTTGGTTGTGGAACTCCTGGGCCAGGCTGTGCCTGCTGGATCCCCAGAGCTGAGCTAGCTTGTGTCTCTTCCTTTATGCCCACTGTGCCTCCCAGCTTCCTGTGTGGCTTCTAACCTCCCCTGGCATTTTATTCATCATAACATTGGTTTCCAGCCAGTGAGATGGATTGATACATTGGTACAGGAGTCTCAGAGCTTCTTGTCCTCATCCTATGCTAAGTGAGAAAAATGAAGGGCAAAACCACTAGGCATAATTTTAGAAGATTTGACAATGAGGTTTTCCTAACTACAAGGAATAAAGCAAACAAAAATGTGTGCTCAATGTTAGGGCCTGGCAAACGTGTTTCATTTTGGAAGATGTTCTTCTGGGTAGAGAGTCATGCAGTAGTGAGATTAAACTTATAATGTGGTGGTGGTTTTTCAGTAAAAGGCAAAAGCACAGTAATTGACTGAATATTTATTAAAGAAGAAATGGTCCCATCCATCCTGCCTTTTCACGCTCTGAACCTTTTCATCACTTGAAGAGAGTGTGGATTACAAGAATGTTAGAGGAACCATTCGTTATTATTTTGTTTCATAACTCAACCTCATGCAGTAAGGGACAGAAACAAGGGTTTATAGGTGGGACTGAGTTTAGTGTTTTTCCTATAAAATAATTTCCACAAATTTAGCTTCAGGCTCTCCTTCTCTGTCTGATATAGGAGACTTGACTCAGAATTCATATTTTTTGGACACCCATAAAATGCACAATCTTTTGACCGACAAAAACCTGGCATTGTTCTTACTATCCTGTGAGCTGCTTGAGTTTCCAGACCACCAGCCTTGCTCTTGGCATTATTGCCTGGTACCGCCTGTCTCCCTCAGACCTATGCTCTGACCTCAGTCAGGCCATCTCCCCTTACAGCAGTGTCCCTGACTCCTGCGACTGTCCCCAAGGCAGGCGTGTGTGCCTCAGCTATAGCTGTCTGCAGGCTGGTGGGTGCATGGAGCTTCCCGCTGGGGCAGGTTTGTTCATGTCTGTGTCCTTTGTACTTGTTCCAGGAGGGAACGATGGTTGCTGCTGCTGTGGGGAGGATGAGCACTGCTCATCCTGGCAAGCGAACACTATTGTGAATGATTGCTTCTCTCTCTCTCTTTCCCTCTCTCTCTCCCTCCCTCCCTCCCTC
>NW_004624806.1:1485692-1520119 GCF_000247695.1 Heterocephalus glaber
CCTCTTCCTGTTTTCCTCCCTTTCTTCTCTCCTTTTCTCCCTCCTTCCTTTCCTTTTCTTTCCTTCCTCCTTTCTTTTTTGCTCCCCTCCCTTCTCCCTTTCTCCCTTCCTTTTTTTCTTCCCTCCTTCCTTCCCATGAAGCCATTCTTAGAATTGATCAATAATAAAAGGAAACAAGCTATATGCATAAAATTATTGCATTTATATATTTTTCCCAATTTGATCTCTTTCCAAGGTTGTCTTTGATTCTATTTTTTTTTTTTTTTGGTATTGGGGATTGAACCCATGACCTTGTGCTTGCAAGGCAGGCGCAGGGCCGCTGAGCTAAATCCCCAGCCCTTTGATTCTATTTTTAAGATGTATTTGCTAAGTTAAATTAAAAGTTTTTAAAAACTTTCAATTTCATGCTATTGGAATAGTCTATTTTCTTTAGAAAGCATTTTTCCTCTCTTAACTATCACC
The DNA here is from genome assembly GCF_000247695.1 of Heterocephalus glaber. Next base: position 1,486,155 of record NW_004624806.1, read on the forward strand.
CAATTCTTAACTTCTTTGGTGTCTATTACTATGATCCCATTAGAAGCTTGGAACAACCTTGGTATCTGAATTTCTTGACCAAGTGAGCAGAATGGACTGGCTTTTGTAATAAAAGCAGCAACAGTGATGAGGCAAAATTCTGTTTAGTCCATAGCACTAATTTCCTAAGCACCACTGGGGAGGGCCAGACACGACTAGGTGCTTTTGCTGAGTATGTGGGGAGAGTTTGCTTCTGAAACACCATGTCATTTCTTTAAGCATCACTGACTGTACAAAAACAAATATGAAGTTAAAGACAATGCATTTGTTTTTATTCCTGCATACAAAAGAAATTATAAGTGGGAAGATATTTTGTATTCAATATGATACAAAAGTAAAATTAATCTCTGAAGATGAATAGAGTATTTAAAATAAATGTGAGGAAAATACAGTGGAAGGAGTATTTTGACTCAATCCCAATAACTCAGAAGTGGCTGTATTTCTGTTGGTGCTTCAGCTGGAACGTGAGGGTACACATTTTTCTCATATCTCCCCCCTTGTTCTTGATGGAACAATGTAAATGATAAGCAGTCAGAACCCACCCCCAGTAGTTCATGTTGTTAATATATAAACTCAGGTGTGTTTTTTAATATGAACACGGGTCTGTTTTTATAGGCTTGCATTTCTTTTTATCCTCACGACCAGCTTTTTGTCACTAGAACCATGACTCTTGCACTAAGAAAAAAGATTAATTGACTAATGGTTATACATTGGGCCCAGTCTGGACATTGTTCTGGGTTTTGTTTTAATTCTAGTCGTTAAAGAAAAAAAAACTACAACAATGTTATTAATGTGATAAAAAGAAATACTTGTTAATAACTAGATAATTTTAAGAACTTAGGTTCACCCATCTGTTAATCTTAGTTGTGATTAAAGAGGGAATCCTAATGCCCATTATTCCTAATGACAAGACCAAGCAGGCTTAACGCATTAGCGGCTGAGGCCACAGAGAAGAGGCGATGAAGGATATCAACGATCTCGACTGCAATTGAGGAATTGGCCCGTCCTCCACACAACAAAAGTGATACAAAAGAATTACACCCTCACTAAAGTCTATTTCCTCGTATAATCACACAAAATGATTTTTCTTAAATATGATAATAAATCACAGCAAAAAATCAATGTGGCAGGGCCCAACTGCTATGGCCTGATAACGCATCAATCAATATTTAGTATTTAGATTTTAATTAATACATAGCCGTGCAGGGGCTTTTTAAGAGAGAAATATTTTCTCAGATAAAAAATCCGGCACCGTTAGCATGCAAAAGTTGTTGCTCATATCTGTCATTGATCAATCTGCTAGAGTTGTGATTAAAAACCCTTGAAAATATCAGGCAAGAGGGTGAAACAGATTGAACCAAAAAGAGAAGACTGTGGGCTGTTTGCCTGGGAATGGGAGTGGAGACTGCTGCAGCCCGCCCGGCAGAGAGCGTCAGCACAAACAGATAAATATGGAATGTAGGAGCTGGTGAGAACATAGACTGAGCTCTTTGTTGCTGGAGGGGCATCGGAGAGTTTCACGTGAACATCCCTCATTACTACCATCACTTCTCCCAGTCTTATTAATTGTAGTTTTGGATGAAAGTTTCTCCTTGATGAGAAAGCATTTAAAAATAATTTTAATGTTCGGGGATCCACACTGATTTCAGTGATTGTTTTAATTTCCCACATCTTCCTTGACTCCTAAATGACATGGACTATTGAAGTTGAAACTATACATAGACAAGTGGAGGCTTTCCTTTCCGAATTCCTGTCCTTACGTTCTGCTTACAGCGTCCTCCACGCTTGGTGCTTGGTTAGGTCCCCTCACTCTTGTCTGATATCCTGCTCCTGTGCTGTCATTTGAACCTGCATCCATCAGTGAGTGCTTGCGAAACAGATTTAATGCAAGACATACAAATATATAAGAATTTACAAGACTGGCTTACAATGGCCACCCACAGAGTCAGGTGTGGAAGAGAGCCAAAGGTCTGTCTGTGGGCTCTAGTTGAAGGCCTGGAGCTCACTGTAGTGTCCCATACAAGTCTCTCTCAGGAGGCCAAAGGGTCTGCACTGGAGGCTGAAGATGATGTCTAAAGTGAAGGGAAATATTGGAGCTCCTCTGAAGAAACAGAAGCAGTAGCCTTCCTTCTTTGTTTCCATTTTATACCATTCTGGCGACAGTCCTCCCTAGGGTGAATCTTCCATACTCAGAACTATGCTGAGTCAATTTAGTTGGGCATTTCTTAATCATGTTGACATAATCAGTCAACTATCACACCACCAAAGAGGACAGAACTGCTGCCTTGCTGGCCCCAGTTCTTGATGTTTGCTGGGCATTTTTATCAAGTGGAGAATTTCTCTTGCTCTATCAGTTCACTCAAAACAATCAAAGACAGGCAAGGAAGATGAAGTTTTTGTTTTTGAGTTTTTCTGGGAAAAGAATAGAGTATCTGACATAGATGTATGTAGCTCTTTGACTTTTCCTTTCAAGCAGTCCCTCTACTGGACCTCCTCCTTTGTCTGTCTTCTGGTTACTCTCCCATCTGATGTTGCTGCTCCTCCTCTCCTTAAATGCAGAGGAATATGTATCCTGTAGCTGAAGCTTCCTTCATTCAGTGTTCTTTGGATGTTCTCACTTAGCAAACCCAAAAGTTCATGGACATCTTGCTGGCTGTGACATGTCATTTTGGGTCTTTCATCAAGAAGAGTGAGGACCATATCTTAGTGAGTGCTTGCTGGTTATCTTGTTGGGTATCTTCTTTTCCAGATCTCACAGTGCATGGGCTTTGAGTTTGGTGCTGGCCAAAGTCACTCTCACTAGAGTGTCACGTGAAAAATGTGCTTGGATCTGTGTCCTGTCTTTGTTGTGTAGCTGCTCTGTCAAAAAGCAAGAGGAGAAGTGTTCTGCAAAGTTGATCTGGAAGGCACTGGACTAGGACAGGGAAGTGCTGATGAGTTCTTCGTTTCTGGAGTTCCCAAGCCTGAGTTTATGCACCAGGACATAAACTGAGGGTTTGGCAGGAAGGAAGCTCTTAAGATGGAGAATGTGACTTGTTCTCCTTGGCAGATCTAGACGATAACATTAAGGTGCAGATTAAATAATCAGATGTGAGCAAAGGTGAGTAGGGACTTTGGTGGCTCTTGATGAGGGGGACATCTGCCTGTTGAGTCGCTTCTGATATAGCCTTTCTTTTGGGGATTTCTAAGGGGCCCTAATTTCTGTCAATGCCCATGAAGGGTGACCACAAATTACATTTTCTGTGATGAGAAGTTAACCCAGGTTAGTGGTGAGGTCAGTGGTGGAGTGTGGGTTTGCACCTGGCCAGGGGTTTTGGGCTCTTGAGTTTCCTCACCTGGGAAAGTTGCAGGTAGTATGTGCCCAACGGGGGAACCTAGCCAGACCTGGGCCACAGAGGGACCAGGGAACTGATTAAAACCATACAGTGTCTACATTTTGACCTGATAAAATCACTACCAGGTTGTTACCCTAAGAAAATAATCAGATGAGCACAGACACGGAGGTATCAAGATATTCCCTGCAGTAGAACAACACCCACCACACAGTAACTAAATGTTCAGTAGTGGAGGAGTTTAAATAGCGAAGCTATGTCCAAACCACTGTATAAAATGGAGTAGCTAACTATAGACCTGCTTAGAAGAGTGTTCATGACATTGGGGAAGATTTTCTCAGTTCTGTTAAAAATGAAAGAATAAAAACACCATAGACATTAAAAATATTTCTCATCCACACATTTTAGGATGCGTTGTAATGTTTACACTTAAAGTAAAAAAGGGGAAACCATTCTTGCAGGTTGTAGTTGTAGTTGGTTCACTCTGTTCTCTGGGTCTTGCAGTGGAATCCCAGGCTCACCCATAACTTTGACAAAGGTGCACATTCAGCCTCATCCTGGAAATGCAAAACCGAGCTCCTGGATATTTGTTTCACTCCATTGCCTCTTTTTCCATAGGATGCACCAGAAACTTGCAGGCTGAAGGAGCCTGAACACTTTCTCTTACTGGTGTCAAATGGTCACCATATAAAGCCCCCTCCCCACCAGGTCTTTAGGATCTGATCTCCTTCAGTCCTATAAATCATTAGATAGAAATTTCTTGAGTCATGAATTTTACCTGGACAAGTCTCATAATCCAAATAGGTTGCTAGTTGAATATGTATTCTCATTTAGAGGATTAAGCCTAGCAAGAATTGTCCTCAGACAAACCATTAAATAGCTATAGACTAAATTCTCTTATATCTCAAACTGGGTTTCTTCCTTCCTTCCCTTCCTTCCTTCCTTCCTTCCTTCCTTTTTTCTTTCTTTCTTTCTTTCTTTCTTTCTTTCTTTCTTTCTTTCTTTCTTTCTTTCTTTCTTTCTTTCTTTTCTGTACTGGGGATCAAACTCAGGACCTTGCACTTGTGAGGCAGGTGCGGTGTCACTGAGCTAAATTCCCCGCCCCTCAAACCAAGTTTCTTAAGTGTCTCTGATAATGCTAAAAAACAGGGTGGTTTGAAGTGAAGGCCCACAGGGACTTGCAATGTCAGAGTGGAGGGAACAACCTTTTATTTGCTTTAGAAGGAGATTTTATTTTTTGGCAATAATCAGATTAAAATAATATTCACGTGGTTAAAATGAAATTTCATCTTTCAAATGTAAGACAGTGGGAAGATACTGTATTTATTTGTAAAAGCATAGCAGCAATCCCACCCTGAGATCTACAAAATAGTCATTTGATTTAAGATTACCAGTGTCTGAGCTGTGAGAGTTTGTGATGTCAGCTGCTGCTGGTTGAGACCTGACGTCTGCAACAAGCGCCTCAGTTCCCCCTCGACAGCGGTGCTGTCTGCCCCTGTGTCTTGGCATTTGAGGAAGCAGAGCTGAGAGGCTGTGGCAGAATGAGCACTCAGGAATTTCAGGGAAACATGGCCCTGGAACCACAGGGTTCTGGGGCCCAGGCATGACTCCTGACGCCCGTGTGGCATGTCTTGGGTTGCACTCCAGAGGCACATAGGGAAGTGAATTGTGCAGGTTACAGTCCCTCGGTAGCAAAGCCAAGTTTGTGACTGACAATAGCTTGAAAGGGAAAGGAGATGAATGAATGGACAAAGGTAGCACAGGTATTTTTCCTACCCCTTTCCGGTTTTGAGGCAATTCTATATCAATTTGCGGAAACTGGTGGCCATACCTTTTTTCTGGGGACAGCTAGGGGCACTGTTTTCCAACTTTCCTTTGATTCCCTCTCCATTGTCCTATATGGCCCTTGTGAGGTGCCATCCTAGAAGTAGAACTTGACCCTCCTTCAGAGGGTGCAGTGCCTGTGGGCAGTTCACCAAACACCGCCACAAAGCTCAGTGTACGGGGATGTCCTGAGGAAGTCGCAGCCACTTAGCTGTGCAGGCACACTCCAGGATATGATGCAGCAGGGAGACCAGCATAGAACATGTCCCCGTCACTAAAGGACACACAAGTGAATGCAAGTTTTAACACAGGCACCTTTTCCACCAGGTCCTCTTTGAAAATGTAAAATGCTTTCTGAAATTAGATGTTAGACCAAAAAATCAGAATCTTATAGAGTATGAGTAAGTTTCTAATGAACTGGCTATAAGAATCCTTCTGAGGAAAAGCCTCACCCTTGAGAGAGCACCCTGGGCAGACAGGGCCCACTAAGTCATTGTGGGTTGGTCTTGGTCCTTCACAGGGATCAGGGTGGTGAAAACAGGTGACAGACAAACAGAGACTAGAATCCGTCCTCAATGGGCTGTGCCTTATATAGGCAAGCTTATGATTTGCACATATACAGATGGCCGGATTCTGGGAAGATAAAGTGCTGGGGGATGAACATAGGATTACAAAGTGGTAAAGAGAAATTAGGGACATTTGACTTGGCCTTCCAGTGTGTGTGAGGGAACCTGTTTTCCTACTGAGGCAGAGTTCAGAAAGGAGATTGGAGCAGGATGGACATTTAATGAGTGAGAACTGCACTGGGAAGCTTGTCAGACAAGTGTGGAGGGAGAGAATGCGCCTCTCACTTGCTTGTCTCTGTCTGGCAGCAGAGGATGGACTGTTCCTGGTTTAGGTTATGTGTTGCTAAGAGAGCATCTCTGGACATTAATTTCTTGTTGTAACCTGGGATTTGAGGTAGGAAATTGGAACCTAAAGAAAACTTTATAGAGCTGGAAACTCTCGCATTGTAAATGGCAGCTTCCAGTACAAGCCTTACTGGGGTCAGCCTGGAGGACATTGTGACAGGGGCCTCCTGGTAGTGATGTCCACCCCAGAAAGGAAATATTCAGGATAAGTGAAGACTGCAGGAGATTTGAGTGACAGATGAGCACTTGTAGCACAATTCAGTCAAAGTATGGGAAGTTCCCTCTTTTGCCTGTAAAGAAGGCTCAATACCACCTTATATCCCAGATTTTATCCTTTGGAAAAGTTTATCTATGGTTCAGATAAATCAACTATAAAGAAGGAATATTAGACAATCATGGATGTTTGTAATATAAGGAATTATTATAAATATTTGAAATGTAGTAATGATATGATTATGTTAAAAAAGAAGAGACATTTGCAGATGAAATATAATCTCAGGATTTGTTTTCAATCAGTATAGTGGCATGGGGATTTGGGGCAATAGAGGTAAAACAATCAACCACACATGTTGGAAACTGCTGATGCTGGGTGCTGATGAGGGCATAGGTTTCACTATATTAATCTTTTTTTCAGTAGTAGCGATTGAGCCCAAGGCTTTCCCACTGGGGCATATCTTCAGCCCTTTTGCATTTTCTTATTTTAAGACAGGGTCTCCCTATGTCACTGAGTAGCATAGATGGGGCTTGAATTTGTGGTCTTCCAGCTTCAGCCTCCCCGAGTGCTGAAATCACAGGTGTGGGTCACCATGCCTGGTTAGTCTGTTTGTATTTATGGATGTTTGAAAATCGTCATATTAAGATGTTTGTTCCTTAAGATCACTTGTTTTCCTTGGGGACAGAGGCCAGATCAAACCCAGATGTCTGGGCCTGGGCCATCACTCCTCCTGTTTCTCCGTGTATTTGTTTCATCTGGGACATACTGGTGTCCCCGCCTTTCTGTTTGTTTTGCACGTGCACATTCCCATTCCTCCCAAGCTTTTGTCTCTGTTACTGGGTGAGAAGACTGGTTCAGTTTGTAGTGAATTCTTTCAGATTTTGAAGTGAGCATTGCTCCCACTCCTTGAACTCAGATACTGGGTGTTCTAGCATATATTCAATCTAATCTTCTCAACAGTAATAACGTAAGTCTCATTCTCCTGAGAAAGAAATTAGGAAAATAATACCTTTCACAATAGCATCAAGAAAAATTAGATACCTAGAAATTAACCTAATCAAGGGAGTGAAAGACCTCTACAGTGAAATCTATAGTACTCTGAAAAGGATCAAAGAGGGTGTGAGACAATGGAAATATACCCTTTTTCCTGGATGGTCAGAAACCTACATAGTCAAAATAGCCATACATTCAAAACTGCTACACAGATTTAACACAATCTCGATCAAAATGCCAATAACATTCCTTACAGAACTAGAGAAAACAATACTAAAATTCATATGGAACCAGAAGAAACCTAGAATAGCAGAAGCAATCATGGGCAACAAGAGCAAAACAGGAAGCATCATAATCCTAGACTTGAAGTTATATTACAAAGATACAATGATAAGAACACCATGATATTGACAAAAGAAAAAAAATCCAGACTTGTGGATCAGTGGACCAGAATAGAGGATGCAGAAACAACTCTACACACTCAGCCATCTCATCTTTGACAAGGGAGCCAAAAACTTTTGCTGGAGGAAAGATAGCCTCTTTAATAAATGGTTCTGGGAAAACTGGCTATCCACACGCCAAAGATTGAAATTAGACCCATCTTTCTCACCAAGTTCTAAACTAAAATAAAAATGGATCAAAGGTCTAAATATTTAAACAGAAACACTTAATCTGCTGGAAGACAAAATAAGTAAAACTTTTGAAGATATAGGTATAGACAAGGACTTTCTAAACAGAACCCTGGTTGCACAAGAAGTAACACCAAGAGTCAACAAATAGGATCATATCAAATTAAAAATCTTCTTCACAGCAAAGGAAACCACCAACAGAGTGAAGACACAACTTAAAAATGGAAAAAATTTTTTGCCAGCTATTCCTTTGATAAAGGACTAATATTTAGAATATGCAACAGAACTAAAAAAATTAGACTCCTTCCAAATAAGACTCAATCAAAAAATGGGCACCTGAAGTGAATAGACACGTCACAGAAGTACAAATGGCCACTAAATACATGAGAAAATGAATGGCCACTAAATACATGAAAAAATGTTCAGCATTTCTGGCCATTAGAGAAATGCAAATTAAAACAACACTTAGATTTTATTTCACCCCGGAAAGAATAGCTATCATCAAGAAATTAAGTAATAACAAATGCTGGTGAGGCTGTGGAGAAAAAGGACCTCTTTTTTTATTGTTAGTGAGAGTGTAAACTGGTACAACCACTATGGAAATCAGTATGGAGATTCCTCAGAAAACTAAAAATAGAAATTTCATTTGACCCAGCTATTCCTTTTCTAGCTATCTTCCTGAAAGAGTTTAAGTAATCATATTATAGTGCTACACCCATGCTCATGTTTATAGCAACACAGTCCATAATATCTAAATCTTACAAACAGCCTATATGTCCATCAACAAATGATGGATAAAGAAAATATATTTATACACAGTGGAGTACTACTCTAGAATAAAGAAGGAAAAACTTGAGTCTTTTGTGGGAAAATTGGTGCACCTTGAGACTATAATGTTAAGTGAAATAAATTGGATACAAGCTTAAATAAATATCACAAGGGCTGGGGATTTAGCTCAGTGGTTTTGCTGCCTGCTGCACAAGCACAAGGACCCAAGTTTAATCCCCGGTACCAAAAAACCCCACAAAAAACAACTAAATATCACATGACTTCTCTTATATGAGAAACCCAAAATATCAATAAGGAGAAAAATGAAAGATAGACAATAGGAAATAGGGAGGTTGATCTTTAGCATATGGGAAGGGGACAGGAAGGGAGGGTAGGGGAATGATATTTTAAAAAGGTGCAATTGTGATGTGTTGTACATGTACCAAGTCCTCCCTACAAGGCATATGACCATTAGGTACTACAAACATGTGCATATATATATGTACAAATATGTCATATGTAATATATATATATATATGTATACATCCTCCAGGGGACACAGGGGAGAGGAAGTGAAGGGGGAGGGGAGGGAAGGGGATTAAAAAATCAAGCTGTGTCATGCAAATGTATCAGTGCTCCAAGATGAATGTAACCATTATGTACTATAAACATGTACCAATAAAAAAGAAATATAGTCTGTTAAAGTAACTACAATCTATAACATAGGCAGAATGTTATTGACTATAATACACATATGAGCAAAGAGCAAAGGAAAACCAGAGAAGGAGGTGACTGTTTTCAGGGAGCAATAATGAAGTAGTAGAGTCAATGCCTTATATAAAGTACACCTCAATAAAGGCTTGTAATGCAAATGTAAAAAATAGGCTATTCTCAATTTTATGTATAGGAAAGCCTAGGTTCAGAGAATGTCCTTGCTGAGAGTGGCACAGCCCAATGGGAAGTGGGCCCCCTGGCCCTCTGGCCTCCCTTGTGTGGGAAAAGTTTAGGAGCAGGCCTGACTGCTACCTGCACAGATGCTCCAGGTCACGGCCAGGGCTACTGCTCCTATTGCTCAAAGCTTATTAGAGTGAGAGTCCTGTCAGGGCAAGGTGGCTGGAGAAGTATCAAGTTTCGCTCTGAGATAAACTCAGAGGTGGTTGCGGCTATAGTGTGGGCTGGAAATGTGCCTGTGCATTTGAGGGTGGAATTGGCCCAGTGGTCTGAGCCTGTGCCCCCGCACTGTCTGCCTGCCACCCATAATTTCTCCATGGCTGGCCTGGGCATGCTGATTTGCTCTGTGGTTCCTTTTTCATTTCTCTGATGGTCAGTGGGAACCATTAGTTCATTTCCAATGCTGGGCCAGTGTCAGTTACTTAGCAGAGGTCATAGGTTTTGATGGGAGAACTGGGGTAATGTTCACAATGCCAGTGATTCCTCAGCTGTCATCATGGATAGCAGAGATATTCCATCTCCTACTGAGGGCGACTCAGTGGATTTTAGTCAAGTTAATATGAATTGTGTTCCAAGATAAATGAAATGCTTGTTTTATGTGAGTAAATTGCATACAAAAAGCTGCTATTGAAATGGCATTTTTTCATAATTTGGTCTATCAGGAATATGCACACTAAATGCCTGTTTACCTAAATGGAAAATTACCTCCCACAGAAATGAAAAAACATGCACTATTTCAGTTTCTTATGGTGTGTGTGCATGTGTGTGTGTGTGTGTGTGTGTGTGTGTGTGCATGTGTGCATGTGTTTGCCTGCTCACAACGGGGAAGAAAGCTGTGTCAATAGTGTCTAACAAGGTGTTTTACAGATGTTTCTGAAACTCTTACATCAAGGATCTGCAGTGATCATTCTTTACTATTACTGTGGCCGTTCTTGCTGTTTTGCAAACAAGGAGTCTTGGCTGACATAGTCAGGGCCCTTCCTTAGTAGAGGCAGCCACTGAGGGACAAAGCTGGGGTCATCCGGTGAGCCTATGCCCTTCCCACTATGAGCCAGTCCTGCTTTCCCCAGCATACTCTCAGATCAACATGCAAGAATCCCTGCTAGTACATTTCTCCTGTGCCCACATCTGTGAAAACAGGTGCCTGCCCCTCCCCATCACCCTTGCGATCCCTGCACGGCCACACTTATTCTCCCACAGAGATTGAGACTCCCAGACCCGGGCAGGTATATGTATTCATTCCCCAGATAATCAGAGGCCCAGATAAAATAAAGCTTCCAGTTGATGGACACCAGGCAGACAGGGCTGTTAGTTTATGTAGGCTACAGGCAGAGCCGACTGGAAAATTTTGATCACTTTAATTTACTATATCCAGCATGCCTGCTGTACTCGGCTGGCGCTTTTATCAAGCCCTCTGAGGTGGTATTGATTTTTTTATTTTCTATGTAGGATAAGAAGACAGAGAGTTAGGAGCAAGAGTGAATGAAGAACTTTCCTCAGATTGGGGCTATTCTCTACCTTATTGCATCCTGTCGTTTGCGGTTTCGGATGATGTCCAGTATGTCAGGGTTGCTTGAAGCAATAAACAGGGTGAATAACAATGGAAGGGCGAGATGAGAAAGATTGAAAAAGGAGAAAGAGGCAGCACAGAAAGTGAGAAAGTGTATGTGAGAAATAGGAAAAAAAGCCAAGGTTGAATAAAAAACACTCGAGGTGTAGGTAACCTCATCAGCCCCGTCTGACGCAGCTGTAAATGTCCAGGAGAGAGTCTGCAGCACCTACAGAGCAGGAGAGAGGGCCTTTGTCTTATTGTTTCTCCACAGCCGACAAGAGTGCCAACCCCTCCGCACCCCACGCACAGCAAACCACAGCCACAACCGCAGGGCAGTCACTGGCCATCATGCTGGCCGTCCCTCCTTCAGCTCCGTAAGGCCATGCTCCCTATGCTGAGGGTGCCGTTCTGTGTGTTTCTACAGTGAGTTGATGCCAACCCCCCGTTCCACAGGGGAAATAGGAACTGTGCCCCTTGCGGGTTGTTTTAGGGTACAGGAGACTGACTCTGTCTCAGCTCACTCTGGGTGAAGGGCTAGGTCTTGGCCCTCTCTGTTATTTGAAAGCATCTTTTGATTTCCAGGTTTCTCATAAGTGTAATGAAATTTGACAAAAGAATAAAGATTATTTTAATAATGTAATTTCTCTTAGGGTAGATATCAAGAACATAGTGTGAGAAACATAATCCCAGGTGTTAGCCTTCAGTTATTGCTCTATTTTTTTTGTTTTTGGTACCAGGGATCAAACCCGGGTCCTTGCGGTTGCAAGGCAAGCGGCAGAACCACCGAGCTAAATCCCTGGTTGCAACTGCTCTGTTTTTGATAGCTTTCCGTATTTGATTTTCTTAGTGAAAAGTTTCACTCATACGCTGATATCCTTCTTTACTGATTCATGGATCCACTGATGAAGCTCTGAGTCCCTGTTCCATCAGAAGTCAGGCCTGTGATGTTCAGCTGCTTGCTTTAAAACATGTTTTGAGGCCAAGACCACTTACAATTAACACAGTCCCTGCTCTCAGTTTCCTGAACTGTCCAGGAGCACCAGTGTGGGCTCACAGCGATACACAAAGGCAAAGTACATCTTTGCTGTACTTCATTTAGATGATTTCCAAGAAAATAGCCTTCAGTGAGCAATGCAGGTGGAGAAGTTGAGGTCTGGAGAGAAGCAGGTGCATGGTACAGAGCAGGGAGAAGATGATTTCTGTGTTCCTTAGACACAGCTTTCTTAACAGACTTCTAAGACACTGCTAACTGCAACCTTCAGCACAGCAGGACATGTGGATCATGGAGCCCTCAGTTTGGAAAGATGGTAAGAAGTTAGCAGTGCAGTCATAACTCAACCATGACAGGCTTTGGTAGTTAGAGAGAATGACAAGGGTGTCCAAACCTTAAGACAAGTGGGTAGTGGAGTAAAGAGAGGAACTTCCACAATAGGCAAGGGGTAGCATTTTAAAAACATACATCGGGCTGGGAATGTAGCTCAGTGACAGACCACTGGCTCAGTGTGCACAAGGCCTTGGGTTCAATCCCCAGCGTTACAACAAATGACTCTTTCTATTTTTAATATTTTACGAGTGATCTAAATCCCTGTCAAAAAGCTAGGGGCGTCTTTATGGTAGTGGTTCCATCTTCAGAAAATCCAAAGCTCATCTTTATTTTATTTATTTATTTATTTATTTATTTATTTATTTATTTATTTATTTATTTGGTAGCAGGGATCAAACTCAGGACCTTACACTTGCAAGTAAAGGTTATCTTTATATTAAGTGCCATTCCCAGAAGATACTGCTTGGATCTATGTGTGATCCAAGTGTTAAGTTTAATTTTAGAGTATAAAAATGTTCAGTTTATCAATAAGCAATCATGTTTTTGGAATTATGTATACAAGAACAAAGGATAACTTGGAGCCTGATATTTGCAAATTGTTTATTTTCTGGCTCTAAAAGTTCTGACTTTAAGAATATAGGAAAGTCTTCACTCTTGTTGTGCTTCAATCTTTAAATTTATCAAAGAGAGATGGTAATAACACGGACTGGGTCAAGCGAGATGCTAGTTGGCTTGTAACTGTCCATATTTTCTGCATCAGTGTTATCTTTAACGTGTCTGTGACAGTCCCAGAGAAATGCTTTGGTAAATACTCACTGCACACATGAACTGAATATAATTGAGCATAAAACAATTTGTAAAATCATAATGTATAATTTCTTTGAAAAAGGGTTTTGGTAAAGTATGAGGCTAAAGTCAGAAGTGGTAGGAATCAGTCTGTAAATTAACATTTTTGTTAAAATCTCCAGAGTCATTTGACTTACCAAATAAAGATACAGTAATGAACATCTAAAACTTTAAATCTGATCATGAAATTTGATACGTTCACTTCTTTTTTAAAAAATTAATTTTTTTGGCACATTCTAGGTATACAATATGCTGACATTCATCATTGGAAATTTGCACCTTTACATAATCCATCTGGTTCTTATTTTTTCCCCCTTCCCCTGCCCTCCCTTCAACCCCTCCATCCCTCCCTATTTACAAAGACTTTGTTTCCATTTTTTCATTTTCTCATATTAATTCCATTCCGTTCTTTGCTTTCCCCTACCCCTCCCACTTCCGCTTCCCCTTTGCCCCTTTTCTTCCAACACTTTCACTTCTTATGAAGCATATCTTTAACCTTAAAGCTCTATCTACATATGAAAAACAGACTAAGGATCTGTTATTGTCAATTCTTGGTGAGAACTCACCAAAAGTGCATGTGCATGAGGCCTAATTTGATTGGGTGAAGTTTTAGTTAAATAAAGTTAATGCATGATTTTAAAAATGCACTTTGCCAAATCTATTTATTTTGTAGAGAAGTTGATGCCTTATCATCAGATGAGATTAAGGGAACTCACCCCACCTCCAGCTCTACTAAAAATCATAATCCTGACAAGCAGAGAGACTTACAGACATTTCATGTACCTAGATATTTATGTGCTTTCTGATGTGTTCAGCTTAGCTTCAGAGCTCAAATAAGCCCAGGTGAAAGGTTTATTTAACTCATAATATGTTCCCAAGGGTGCTTCTTTGCTCCCTGTCCCTGGAGATGTGCAAGAACAGAAGAGACAACCATCTGTCTGGGATTGTCTCGGCTCAATTGCTCGGAGGCCAGGGGTGGACTTGATGGCCTCTCGAGGCTCTGGCCATTGTTCTGTGCTCTCTGCTTTTAGCTGGCATTTCCACCCTGCAGAGAGGGACACATGTTGACTTACAGCAATTGTATCTGTGGTTTTTGTTCTCTAAGAGGACTTATTTCAAAATTAGGGACTGTGGATTAAAAACAGTGATGCAGTAGGAAATAAAACAAGTCAACCTTTTATATCACATTTGTTGAAAATGCTTATGGGCCACCTATTCTGGTTCATAAGTAAAATTTATCTTAGAGAAGATAAATCCATTTGTTTTAAGTTGACATGTGATACATGTTGGTGATTTTTGCTTTATATGTGGGTATGAATTTAAAGAATGCACAGGAACTGCTGGAGCAATCTCTAAAGGCAGAGAATGTTGCCTCTACCTCCGGAGTTTTGGTCGTCTTGGTGCACTTGATTTATTCTCATTTAAAAGGCTACTGTTATAGTGGAAAACTTGACTGACTTACGTTGTGGAGGTTGGTTTATAAAAGCTGGCAGATTACTTGTGAATGAAAGTGTTGCTGTTTGGGCCAGTAATAATCATGCAACCTGAAAAAGAGTGAGACTCCGAAATATTTTAAGGCCATATGGTAGGCTAACTTCTTGATGCACTTATTTTAGAAATCAATTTCATTTTAAATCAGAAAGCCTCATTATGTGAATATATTAACTTCCCCTTTCCCCACATGTTTCCACCACAGATGAACTAAAAACTCTGAAAGGGAAACCGGTCTGCCAGTTGAGAAGGAGATTTTACTGGGTTGGAACCTGGAGATGTGGAAACAGTTCTGACCCCATAGCACCTGACTCTGCTCCCTTCTTTAGAGCTGGCACAGTGAAGTCTGCTCCACCTAAACAAAGATGCTGTGCAGGTGAGCTCAAGTTTGCAGAAGAGTCTGAAAAACAGAAAGTGCTCTAGAGATACAACAGTTGCACCCTTAGATTTCCTTTTTTTTGACCCTGCAGTGGAAATTCAGCATTTTCAAGTATGAACTGGTCCTCGGAAAGATGTACATCATATTTCTTTTGAAAGAAAAAGATTAATATGGAGCTGTAGATTCTGGGATCATTTAAAGTGCTGTTTGAAAATCTGACCCTTCATAACAGTCAGATGTGCTCAGAAAATTGTAACAATGAAAATAATAACAATAATGACAACAATAAATGTTAAAAATGGAAATAGGCCCATTACAATTATAGCTTGGCATTATCTATTGTTAAAGAAAGGGAGATTTTTAAGAAAGACATTTCTTTCCATTCAAAATACAACCTGAGCATTTAACTAGAATGAATCAGAAGAAAATGCAACTGAAAATGGAATAAATGGCTTTAGTTTACCTAGGTTATTTCTAAACAGTAATGCAAAGATGTAATAGAAATAATTTAGACATATGGATAAGAACCTTCAAAATCAATAGTGCTAGAAGTGCTATGAAGCATATGCTGATGCAATCAAACAGAATTGAATTTCATACAAATGTTGGCAAATCTATATCAGATTATCACAGCAAAAACTTCATTTTCATTGATTTATAATGTATTATTATTGTTTCCACCAAACTGCCATAGACAGCCATTTAGCAGCTGCCAAGTGCCTTAAGGGTAAATAAAGGATATCACTGACGGGGTGGGTTATAGATGTTTAAGGAGGCCAATAACTCACCGGGGCGGCAGGTGTGACGTTCCAGTGATTCTTCACTTGTTCCTTTTAATCGCATTAGGCAATTTCTTGAGACTTTTGAGGAGCATGAGGGTGTTTGCTATTCACACATATGAATCAAGGAAGGAAGAAGGAAAATATTTTGTAACATACAAACATTTAGCAAAAATGAGGCTTAAATGGGACCATTAAACACACATTTATATCTACATGTAACCTATATCCAATCTAACCACCCAGATACATATCTATACCCCTATCCATCATCTCTGTATGCCTATGTCCATCTGTGTCTCTATATCCATTTATATAATGGGAAAATTATTTAGATCAAGCTTCCTTTCAGGAGGCTGTCTCCCTTGAGGCCCGCTCTTGGCTGAGATCCATGGTTTCTGTGTTCCACACATTTGGCTTTGCAAGGTGTCTGTTCACTTTTGTGTTCTGTTGGAACAGAAAGGCTCCCCAACCTGAGTGCTGCATTCTTTGACATCCCTCATTACAGGCGACGATTCCCTAGCACAATCTGAGCAGCCAGAGCCTGCTCTTTTGAGAAGAAATGCTATGAATTGTTATCTACCCATGAACTAGTTTTTAAAAGGAGAAGTGGAATTAATAGCAATTGATTAGGAATTACAGTAAGATTTAGCTTAGGACTATAAGAAATAAGAGAAATTTAGGTGTTAACTGTATTCTTTTATTGGAAGTAAAATTTTTAGTCAAAAGTGAAATAAAGCTTTTGTGCCTAAATGTCTTAGAGTGTCATTTTGTTTCACTGTGACTTCGATTGTCATAGGCAGCTCAACCTGTTCTTATACAGCACATAAACAGCATCAGATACAGTCTTTTCTGCCTGGCTTTTCATGTTTCACATTCTTTATTTTTCTTTTTTTGAGACAGAGTCTTGCTTTGTAGTTCAGGTTGGCCTTGAACTATGTAGCCCAAGCTGGCCTCAAACTCATGATGATCCTCCTGCCTCAGCCTCCTAAGTGCTGGGATTACATGTGTACTTCACCACGTCTGGCTACATAGTTTTGAGAGTCATTTTTCTAGTTACCCTTAAGCTGGATCCTTTCTATTGCTGAGATTTTAAATTTTTCTTGCATTTCTCCTGTGGCCTAGTTTTTGGGGTCTGGTTTAATGAATGGAAGGGTAATAGACAGGAATTTTAGGAACAAGACAAAGGATTTACATAGACATTTCAGCTAATGAAGATTTACTATGGTGAACAAGCATGTAGGGTTAGACAGTGTTTGATAAGTAATAAAGAGGCTTCATCACTCCTTTACATGAAAGCCCATGGTGATCCCTAAAAGTGGTGAGTGAGCCTGTTCACAATGAATGGGCTCATGAAAGTTTTGTCTCAGAAGATCTGCTCTAAACCACTGATTGCCCATGGAACACTGATTGCCCATGGAACACTCCTTGGGAATGTGAATAGCTTTTTATCTCATATGGGGTGTATGTAAGATGGAGCTTTCTTTGGGAACCCTGATAGGTAACTTAGTGTGTTTGGGGTTAGTAATTTATAATGAACAGAAATTTATTGCTCACAGTTCTGAAACCTGGGAAGTCCAAGGTGAAGGTGCCAGAGGGTCTGGCTCCTGGTAAGGACCCATTTTTCTTGAATGGGCCTTCTCTATCTGCCCATGGTGGAGGGGCTTGTGAGCTTGTCGAAGCCTCTTACAAGGGCACTAATGCCATTCATAAAGGTAGAACCTTCATGACTTAATGGCTTCCCAAAGGCTCCCTCTTTCTAGCACTATGTTGGTATCAGGTTCCAATATATGAGTTTTGTGGGGAAGTCAACATTCAGATTATAGCAGTAGAGTTTTTATCTTTCATAGAAGCCCAGAGGGGCAAGACAGAGATGACTTTTCTATGATTGCTAACCTAATTAGGGGCAGGCTACTTCTTTCTAGTTCCATCTGGCATCTACCACGGTCTGCAACTGTATTTTCTGTCTGCATTTCTTGATTTTTTCCCCCTGGCCAGAGTCTCTGTCATCTGATAATTCCCTTAATAATAATTGCGTCTTGAGTTGGGGATCAAGCATTGTTGGATAGAGCAGGAACAATAAAAACAAATGATAGATTTTCTCAAGAACGCCT
Source organism: Heterocephalus glaber (assembly GCF_000247695.1). Next base: position 1,504,301 of record NW_004624806.1, read on the forward strand.
CATGAGATTGGCTTACTTAGGGTTGCCCTCTCCCTCTCTACTATTTAACAGTGGGGAAAATGAGCAGCTTTCCTCAGAGTAGAGGCAACGTGTCTATCAGGAAGCATGATTTGATACTGTCAGGACCACAGGGCAGTACACACTGTGGCGTGGTACCCCCAGTTCCTGGGCTAGTGTGGCCAACCTGGACTTTCGGTTGATATTTAGGGAAGCACATGGGTACTGGCAGCCTTCCTGGCATGAGGCTGCCTGGGGGTCTGGGTACCTCACCCCTCCAGGTACACTCAGGCTCTGGGTGCTGCTGTTAGTGTTGCTGTTCTCTGGGTGAGTAGGGCACCTGGTTTCCTTCCAGTGCTCAGCTCCCTTGACAACACATGGCGCATAGGTGGCTGCTCTTCCAGGTGATTCTTGCAGGCTGCCTCCAGGAAAAATCCTTTGTGCTCTGTCAGAATGAGGCTTCAGGAATGGGCAGCACACTGGCTTTCAGTACAGCTGTCTTCCCACATGTTCTCGATGGCACGTTCAGTGTGCCAGCTACTAGCCTCTACGCTCAGAGGTACAAGATGTGTCTTTTAAGAGTATTGTCTGGAGAACTGATAAAATGGCACAGATATTCCTCATTTAATGACCAACCTATTTAGCAACCGTTCTGACTTATGACCCCCATTCAGACTTACGATGCAGGAATGTAAGTGGCAGTGCGGCCTTACGGTGACTTCTATAGTACAATACTGTAATTTTGGCTGGTTGTACTGTACAGTGCAGTATTGTAGTTTTATCTTCTGCTATACATTATAGCACTGCCTGTTAGAGTTATACAAATAAAAGCAAAGTTATCCAGTTGGTATTTCCTTTGACCATTTCTTTGTTCTGTCTATTGTAATGTACATAGTATGTTACGTATATTTCCTCATCTAGTGACCAATTTCTTTAATGACCGAGTCACAGGAATGGAACTGTCATTAAATGGGAAATGACTGTATATCTTGATTTTGCTTGGGTTTTTGGATGTTTGCTTCCATGGGGCATAAATAAGATTTGTGGTGCTTCTAAGGAATTTTTGTGGCAGAAACATGTTTGTGTATTTGACACAGTGAGAAATGTCAGGTGTTAGGGACAGGTACACGCCCTCAGAGCATTGCTCCTTTAATTCAACCTCATTTTTATTGGGGAAGATGGTGTAAATGAGGAACCTGTGCCCCCTTCTCTTCTGCAGCCATTGGGTCTGGAAGTCCTCATAAGCTCTTGCTCTTGTTGAGCCTGGGCTGTTCATCCAGTCGGCTCCTTGCTCTGCCTTTGACTTTAGCTCCCCCAGGACTGTTGGGAAACAGCTCGGAGGGCACGAGGTAGCCAGGTTCACCTTGTGTCGCCTTCCTTCCTTCCTCTCCCCCATCATGGCGCTGGGCAACATCAGCACCACCTATCTGCGCCTTTCTCGTGGCCTCTCATAAACCCTGTCCCCATTACCCCCACCCCCACCCCCCGGACAGTGAAAGCTACTTTCCTGTCTCTGTGGATTTGCCTATTCTGGAAATGTCATATAAGTGAGATCATACAATAAAGGGATGAGATGTAGATCCCATGCAAAATGAGATCATATGAAGCTTCCAACAGTGCCTCCTGGTTGGTTCCAACTCCTCATGACTTCCCTAAAACCTGCTTGTGTTAGTTACTTTTTCTCCCATTGCTGGAACGAAATACCTGATACCCAAAGTTAAAGGGGAAGGGGTTTATTTGGCTTACGTAGATGTTTTAGTCCATAATCGGCTGGCTCCAGGGCTGGGATGGCAAACAAGCATCCCAGAGGAGAAACAACATGGTGCGCACAGGCAGCAAAAGTAACACGAGAGTTTAACAGCGTCTGTCTTCCCCTTTTATCTTACTCAGACTACTGGGATTAGGGCGGTGCCAAACTAATCACTCACACACAGTGGTGTAGTAATCACGTGCCCTTAACCCCAGCATCACCCATTCCAGATTCAACTACATTTGAAAAAGAAAGTCCTGCCTCATCTGCATGAGGCTTTGGGGGGACATCTAAACACAAACCACAACACCACTCTTGCCCTGTCTTCTGGGTGTTCCCTCCTTGGTCCTCTATCTTCTCACAGATTCAGATGTCTAGATCGGGTCCCTGTGGCTGAGGTGCATCAGTGGAGATCAGTTTTGACCAGTGAGAGGTGATGAAAACGGTACGTGGAAATTCTCCTTCCCTTGAGTAAAGGGACTGCAGCTCCCTTGCCTGCAGGGCGAGAGGATCCCTCCCAGCCCACCTACCTGTGACTTACTGGTGGGTGTCAGGTGCCTTTAGCCTCTGTGGCTGCTCAGTTTGAGGTCTCATTGTTGGACCACTCCCCTTCAGAGAGGGGCAGGCGGACCTGTGTGCCTGCCGGAGGCCGGCCGAGGAGGGAGGAGATTCTGAGGACAGGCAGGGGGTGAGCTTTTGTCCTCCTCTGGAGTATAAACTTTGGAGGGATGCAGTTCAGGAGCACTGAGTGAAGGGTACTGAAGACCGCAGAAGGTGGCAGAAATGAGGGTGGGCAGGGCCAGGCCAGAGACATAGATGCAGGAGTGGCCTCATGTGTGTAGGGTTTGATGTGGTGAGGATGGTTATAATTCATGAATGAGTATGAGGTTAAATTTGAAATTTTTTTGTGAAAAAAGTTAAAAACCAATTAACCCTAACTGGTCACCTTCTCTCTGGTTATTTGTGTGTGTGTGTGTGTGAACCTTTTTATAAATTCAGTTCATACACAGGTTCTCTATTAACTCTACTTAGCCAATTTTTTGAGAAGTTTGCATTAAAGAAGGTGGTTGGTGAAAGAGCTACAATTTAACCAGAATCATTTATTAACCAAGACAATTTATTAACAGGGCAGAATCTATAGTAGTGTTCAACCCTTGTAACTAAACTAAATTGACTCAGAATTCCTTTGCCTAAATTGGTTTGGCTTCCTGTGGACCTCTTCCTCGTGCAAGGCAGAAGCAGGACAGTAATTTAATTGCACTTTACATGGGGAATACATTTTCAGCACAGGCATAATCATCACCTCCCCAGGATTTTACAGCACAGGTGTAGTGTGGGCTTTGTGACGTCACATGAATGGCTTTAGGAAGTACAGACAGCAGTGCTGTCTGCTCTGGATCGAGGTTGCAATCTAATAGAACTAAATAAATTTCAGTTTAGAAATTACTAGTAGATGTCAGCCAGGTGAGTACATATATAATTCTCTCCATTGATAGTCTGATTCGGGGGACTGGAGTTATGGATGCAGAAGTATTGTGCACCTCCATATTTCCCCCAATTCCTTCTCCATTTGGGCAGGGAGAGTAACATCTCATTTCTTCCCAGGGAGGACCTGGGAGCCTTTGGGTAAGTGGTCTGAACAGTTCTGGGAGTGTCTCAGGTGGAAAAATAAAGGAGCATAAATAGCTCGGCCACTGCTCATTTCCCTCTCATCCTCTATTATGAAGTGTCAGACTTATTTTATTGGAGAGCATGTCAGTACTTGGCAGAGTTCTGATGGAATACCCATTTTGTATGATTGTTTATTGCATGAAATGAATCCCAATCAAATCAACCCATGATTTCTTTGGGACTTGGAAATAGTATCATTTAAACATTTTATAATAACAGCATATTTGTATCATAAGCATGAAGGAGGATGGTCGTTTCCTGGAAGGCATACCAGAGGCCAGATGTTGAGATCAGATTTGGATTTTATTTCTGTCACATTTATCTCATTCCCATTGGGTTGTGGTGGATAAAGATCTTGAAGTGAATAGAACTGGATGCTCTTGGACTTTTCTTCACTTCATGCGGCCCTGGGCCCTCTTCTTGCCACTGCTAAGGCACATCAGGAGTTGTGACAGTTCTCAAACTGCCCACCGACACTCAACTTCCAGAGCATTCAAGCTCTCTCTCTCTCAGAAGGCAAATCTTAATTTGTTTTTTAGTTTATCAAGAAGTATTGTACATTACTAAAGGATGTTTCCTAAGGCACATTTTAAATTTCTGTATCTTTTGAAATGGAGGGTATGGTAGTGATTGGCCCTTCTGAGGTGACTCTTGGTGTCCTTTGGATGTGTGCTGGCCAGCAGCAGGTGAGGACCTGTCAGTTCATTCCACCAGGCCTCCACTGCCTCCCACTCACTGGTTTCAATTTGCAGTGGGCTGAGGTATCCTGACACAGGACAGGCATGTGTCAGTGAGAGTTGGGAGTCAAGAGGATACAGCTATGTGAGGTGGTTGTGGACCACTGTAGACTTTCATTCTCTCGGGGACCCCCACTCACTTGGCTGATGTGGGGCCATGCTTCTGCTCTGCCTGCTGTAGCTCTGTGCTGTGGCCATCCTGCTCTGTCCTGTGCTTCTGTCCCCACTCCTGCATGGTCCTGTAGTTTCATAATTCAATGAAGTAGCATCTATACTGATGAAATATGAGTAAGCGAATAAAGAAAACTTTTGTTTCTATGAAAACTCAACTGAAAGCTTAGGCAAGTTACTGAAACCAAAAACATTCCTTTTTTATTAGGTTTTGCGAAGTAACTGCAAGAAGTTTGAAAAATCATAAAAATATAGGTGGACTCTGCTTTTCATTACAGTACTTTTAGAGTGTCCTAAAATTCTTCCTCCACTTTAAGAATCCCAAAGTCAGAATTGCAGGAAATGGACTGTGGTGTGTGCCGTGGTGGCACTGCCATGACCTACTCTATAGAAAAGGCCTGGCCACACAGAAACAGGCTAGCAAGCAATGCACATGGCAATGGTAAGAGGAAGGAACATAAACTAAGATCAATAAAAATAGAAAGGACTTCTATCATCTATCAACAAACTTCTAATCTATCATTTATCCATTCCTCCATTCATCTGTCACCTGTGTAATCTATCCATCTATCTAGTGTCCAGTTTTCATCTATCATCTATTTATTCATCAACTCATTTATCATCTACCTACCTATAATGAATCAACCATCTATCAATCTATTACCTATCTTCTATCTAGAAGGAGTCCATGCTTTCACCAATGTGCTCTGCTAACCTGCCAGCCCCACCATAGTTGCCCAGCTTCAATTTATCTTCAGCAGGCTGAGCGTGTGCCGTGAGCAATAGAAGTTGAAGATGAAGACGATGAATGCACGCAGACCTGGATTTAAATGTTGTTTTCCCACGGACTTGACACTTTCGCGACTCGAGGCAGCAACTGCACCCCTTTAGGCCTCCATTCCCTTATCTTTAAAACAGTAATTCCTGTTTTGTAGTTTTTTTAAATAACATAATTTTCATGAAGTATCTGGCTCAGAGAGGCCTGGTAAACAGTAACAGTGTTGCTAGTATTGAAGGTACTGTGCTTGGCTTCAGGCACTGTGTCCGGTAACTCAGGAGAGAAGTGAGGCTGTCACCTATGGAGCAACCTGCCCAGAAGTGCGGGGGCAGGGAGGGAGGGCCCTGTGGGAGTGGAGGAGCAGGGACAATGCACGCAGAGATGCACACCTGGTCTGTCTTGGGGCTTTGTGTGCGTGCCTGGTTCTTTTCATGTGTGTCCATTCCAAATATTTAGGAAGAGTGAGAAGTCAGAATTTGCATTTCTCTGGTACAGGGAAGACACAGGAATGCACATACGCTGGGGATCTGTGGGGCTCAGTTGCCCATGTGGTTCGGACCTGGCAATACACTCAGCTCTTCATGGTGAGGGCTTGGCTGGCTTGCACAGACACCTTACAGTCACCATCTCAACATCCCTGCGATGCCAGGAATATAGCCCCACTTGGCACGCTCGAAGGAGACCAGACTCAGAGGCACAAAGGCTTTGCATTCACATTCACCCTGAAATACTTCCAGAGCTGGTGGTTGCAAGACAGGGTTGCAGTTCTTTCTTACTGTGCCCTCCCAGCCAACAGGCAGGGGAGGCTGAGTGGTGTGCGGTCCTAGGCAGAGATCCCTGCTGCCTGTGGGCTCTGCTTTGGTGCCTGATCACAGCCATTCCTGCTGCTGATCAGAGACAAAGTCAGGCAGGTAGTCACAAAAGCAACATGGCTAGAGGTCTGAGTGTTGTGTCGGAGCTGCCAATTCAAGTCCCGGAGGTTCTGTGGTCCTGAAGAGCATGCTTCGAGCTTGCTACAGAGCCAAAGGAAATGAATTCTGAGATGGCCTCGGCTGTTACTGGAGGCCATCGCAATCCTTCCTGCACGTTGTCTTTCTTGCCTGAGGCTGGAACTGCCTTGTCCTCAATGTGCACATTTTAGCTCTATTTGTGTAGAAATTCTAAGGTCAAGTGCTGTGCGCAGGAGGCTGCTTCTACACACATCATGTAGAAGCCTGCCTCTTCCTACCGTATCTTGCCCCTTATTTTCAGGCACATCAGCAGAGTGGGTGTGTACACTAATTCTACATAACAGTGGCTTTGCACTTGAGCTTTGAAACAGGACAGGTGGGGTCTGTGGCTATTCTGCGGATAGAACTAGAATCCTCAAAATGTTGGCTTGGACATTTTTGATAAGCGAGGACAAATGCTGGCTTTCTGACTGTGTGATCACCTGGGTGTGCAATAGCCCACTTGCTGCTGTGTGGTGCTCAACACTCAGGAACAGTTCCAAGGTGCAGTGTCAGGAGCAGACGGGATAACAAAGTGGCTGCAGGTGGCTACCTGGAGCCACTGCATGGAGTCGCAGTGGAGAGCTGGCGCAGGCGAGGGCCTGCAGGAGGAGCCCAGGCTGCACTGAGCTCAGGCAAGGAGCACAATGTTGTGGTCCAGGCTGGGAGGAGGCAAGCACATTCGTGTGCTTGGAACATCTGCAGGAACATGGAAAAGGCTGGGATTTTTGCCTGGAATGGCTTTTGAAGTCTGTGCCCTTCATTGTGGGTGTATGCCAGTGCTGGGTGGCACTGGCAGGAGGACAGGATGCCTGTGAGCATTGCTGGTCAAACGTGAGGAATTGTGCAGCCAAGTGTGGTGGCTAGGACAGAAAAGCCAGGCAGGTAATGGGGCACAGCAGTGCTTCTTAAGGGCCACTCTGGTGGGAGCATGGTTTCTTTCCTGCCGTGGATGCTGGCAAGCTTGCAGGAGGAAAATTCGAGGCTTCTCATGAATTGAAAAATGATGCCCCTGGGCAAGCATGGCAGGCTTAGAAGGAGCAGAGACTGCCTGTCTTACCTGTCAGGTCTGGGAGGCTGGGCAGCCGCTGGCTTGGGTGAACTGAATCTGAGGGGATGTTGAAGTGCCAGTAGGAAGGGGCTAGATTCCTCCCCGGCCAGAGGAGAATGAGCAAGGGTGGCTAAGAGCTCCATTTGCCGTAGTACTTGAGGCCCAATCTAGGAGAATAAAGATAAGTCACTCTCACCTTCTTGCTACCATTCTCCTAGGCAGTGTGTCTGAGACATTTCACCCGCTAGGTTGGACAGTCCTTGTGCAGCTAGGGTGTGATGCAGCTGGCTAGGGGCAGATTCTCTGCTGCCTATTCACCGTGAAAGTGTTTGGTGCAGCCCGTGGACCATCTCTCAGAAGAAGGCTTTAACACGCACACAATATAATAGGTAGGATGTCAAAAGAAAGGTAACTAAATGGAAATACAGTTATCAAAACCCTAAAGAGTCGGTATGGCGGTACATGTGCTGTGATAAAAGTGGCGGCAAGGCCAGTGCGCTCAGCATTTCAAGGGTGCAGTGCGAAGCAAGAGTTAGGAGGTGCTGCAGTCTCTACTTCTGACAAAATCACCGTCCTGGCCAGGCCTCTGTGCTGTGTGGCACTTTCCTAGTCAAGGGACATTCGAAGTCTCAGAGGTTCGTAAAAAGGAAGATGATTTTCTTCCCAATTTATGTCATTTGAGTCATCTGGAAAGAAGATACTAAAATGAAATTATCACCCAAAGCTTTGTGGATTGGGGGTAGTTGTGAAAGATGAAGGATATAGTTGGGTGTGGTGGTTCATGTCTGTAATCCCAGCATTCCGGGAGGCTGAGGCAGAGCTAGACAGCTGAATTCCACCTTTCCAGCCCAGCCCGGGCAATCTAGCAAAACAGTGAGACTTTGTCTTAAAAAAAATTTAAAAAGGGCTGGGGACGTAGCTCAGGGCAAAGACCATTGGTTCAATCCTTATACTAGGAAAAAATAAAAGTAAAACAGACGAAGGCCTCGGAGTAGCTAGGAAATACTCCTGGCTATGACAACAGTAGTGTTGCAGAGCTAGAAGAGGAGGAGTGTGAGGGGGAGCTCCCTGCAGAGCTGAGGAGGACAAGGAGGAAGAAGATGAGAAGGAGGAGAAGGAAGGGCAGGAGGAGGAGAAGGAAGAGGAAGGGGCAGTGATGAGGAGCAGCCCCAAGACAGAGACGCTGGACCCAAGATTTTGAGCAAGCAGCTGGTTCTGTAGCCCATTGTGTCAGTCACAGGCTGGAAGCTGCCCGAGGATAGTGCACCTTGGTGTGCCTAGCAAACGGCCCCTTGGAGCTGCTGTCCGGCAGGAAGGGCACCACAGTGCCCCTGCGGTACACTTGTCACATGCATGGGCTCCCTTGGTTCTAGACCCATGGCCCCATATGTGTTTCAGTCCAGGAAAAGGTGGGATTCAGATACTCGGAGGGCCTCAAACACCTGTGCCTGGATGTTAGTACAGAAGCTGTCTGTGGCCTGCTGGCGAGGGACACTGATGGCCTGGCCACATGGGTTCTGAGGCCTGGATCTCATCTGGCAGAGATTCTCATCTAGATGACTCTAAAATGAAGAGGAGCACTTTGGAATTGGGAGGAGAAAATAAAATCTAAGAGACAGGAACTAGTCAGACTGCTTGGATTTTACTGGTTGGTGCTGGCTAGGCAGCCTTGGCCCGGCCAGCACCTACCGACTGCAGACCAACTCCACCATGATCAGAGTCCTCACATAGTCTTCCTCTTATCTGTTCAGTGTTTATTTCACTAGGGCCACTGGGACATACTGGAACAATTCGTGCTGAGGTGTTCCTGGCAGATTGGAAGGCTCAGGGGCCAACCCTACCTGGATTTGTGCATTTTAATGTCAGGGTTTTCAAGCCATGATTGTGGGCTCTTTCTGAAAGAATTTTGGAAATCATAACAGGCTTCAGGATCCCTCGAGCTCTGTTAGAGAGTGAGTGTGCCTCTCTGAGCTGCCTCGTGATTTGAGGCAGCTGACTTGCATCCTGGAACGTGCAGGGCTGCCCTGCCTTTTTCCCTAGGAGGCAGAGCACCTGGAATTCTGAACTGCACAGGGAAACATCCCCACATGGCCTTATAGTCTCCTTCCAGGGCTCAAGGAGAAACAATTTTAAAAGGACAGAAGTTGTAGCCAAAAACCTCAAACACTGAGATTTGGATATATTAGGAGACGTTTGTTCTGGCCAGTTTTATTATTATCTATTACACTTGTGGTGTTGCTTTGGAAATATGGTTTTACTGACTTCTGTATTAAATATGTTTTGAGCACTCTTGAAGACATAGGTGTAGGCAAAGACTTGCACAGGAAATATTACAAAGAATCAACAACTGGGTTCACATCAAATAAAAGGCTTTTGTGCAGAAAAGGAAAACATCAACAAAGTGAAGAGACAACCCACAGAATTGGAAAAAATGTTTACCAGCTATTCCTCAGACAAAGGACTAATATCTAAAATATATATAAAGAACACAAAAAAATCAAGCTCCCTAAATTCAAAGACCCAATCCAAAAATGGGCATCCAAAATGAATAGACACTTCTCAGATGAAGAAGTACCAAGAGCAAATATATATGAAAATTGTTTAATATCACTGGTCATTTGAGAAATGCCAATTAAAACAATGCTGAGATTCCATCTCACCCCAGAAAGCATGGCTGCTATCATCAAGAAATCAACCAATACAAATCCTGGCAAGGCTGTGGGGAAAGAGGAACTCTTTTCCTTTATTGGTGGGAGCATAAATTGATACAACCACTGTGGAAATCAGCATGGAGATTCCTCAAAAAACTAAAACTAGAAGTTCCATTTGACCCAGCTATTCCTTTCTAAGGCATCTTCCTGAAAGAGTTTAAAATATACCACAGTGATGCACACCCGTGTTTGTAGCAGCACAATTTATAATACCTAAATCTTGGAAACAGCCCATATGTCCACAAACAGGTGAATGGATAAAGAAAATGTGTGTATTTACATGCAATGGAATACTACTCTGCCATAAAGAAGGATAAACTTGAATCATTTGTAGGTAAATGGATGCATCTCAAGACCATAATTTTAAGTGAAATAAATCAGGCACACAAATTTAAATGTTGCATTATTTCTCTTATATGAGAAACCCTAAGGGCAGATAAGGAGCAAGTTGGAGGATAGACATTGGGAAATAGAAAGAATGTGTTCAAATGGGAAAGGGAACAAAGGAGGGGGGAGGGAGGAGGGAAGGAAGGGAAAAGAGATTAAAAGAAAAAAGAATGGAAGGGGAAAAATGGAAACAAAGCTTCTATAAATGGGGAGGGGAAGAAAGGTTGAAGGGAGGGGAGGGGAATGGGAAAAAAGAATTCAGGTCTATTGTGTAGAAGTACAAATTTCCTATGATGAATGTGATCATTATGTGTGACAAATATTTACTAATAAGTAATAATAATAATAACAAAAATATATTTTGCGAAAATATCAGTTTTTGTTCTAGCAGTCAAATCATTGCTAATAATGAGGTATAACTGGACCTTGGAGGGCCTGGGCAGTACCAGAAGGCTTAGGACAGGATTAAGAGACCTGGGGCAGTACCAAGAGGACTGACGCAGTAAACCAGGAAGTTTAGGGCAGTTCTAGAAAGTTTGGGGCAATACCAGGAGGTCGGGAACAGTACCAGGAGGCCTGGGGCCGTTCCAGGAAGCCTAGGGAAATACTAGGTAAACTGAGGCAGTACTAGGTGGTCTCAGGCAATGCCACACAGACTAGGGGAGTACGAGAAAGCCTGGGGCAGTACCAGGTAGACTGGGGCAGTACCAGGGGGCCAGGGGCAGTTCTAGGACATCTGGGGGCAATGCCAGGCAGACTGGGGCAGTACCAGGAGGTCTGGTGCAGGACCAGGAAGCCTGCAGCTCAGAAGTCAGGCGGAGCTCTCTAGATAGTGCACCCTTGGCAACTAGCAGTCTGTAAATAATTTATGCCCTGATTTGCTGATTTCGTGCGTGTTATATTTCACTGAGCTGTGGCTTGTTTTCCAGTGTCATGTTCTGGTTCCTAGAAATAATGATGTTTTAATGTGCAAATGTGTGAAAGACCCATCATTTTTCAAAATTGAGTAACTCTTTTTAAGTACAACTGGCTGGGTTTCTTGGCAATGCCTGTGCATATTCAGCAAATCTTGGATGTAAGAATGTCTAACTCATGGACAAGTTGTTTTCACAAGCAATGGAAGTTTTATGAATAACTCATTGAGCAATTAATGAAATGAGTGACGTTCTGTTTTTATAGACATCGAACTAAATATTTATTAATTTAGATCTTGCATATTTTGAGGGATGGAAACAAAGATCTGGCTCATCTAGTAAATAAAAAAATTCAGCAGTTCCACAAATTTTTTGTATATGGTAATAAGCATTTGAAACATTTAGCTCATTGTATGTATATTTACGTTACAACTTGTTCCAAAAAGGATTAGAGGTTGTAAGTAGAGAAACAAGCATTAAAAGAAAAGAAAATGAGATCGTACGGAGAAATAAAGGCAGAATGAGACCAGAAGGAAGCTGGGTTCACAAAGTCCTGTTTGTGACTGAAAGGTCTATGGTGGGTTTTGTGAGTCTTCTTAGCAGTCAAAAGAGTGGTCTCTGAGCGCTTTCAAAATTGCGTCTATCCTATGAATTATCTACTACTGGATAACAATCTAATCATCTTTATTATTTATATGATTACATTGCCTCTGTACTTTCAACACCTACACAAATAGCACCACAGTATCTGTGTGATTAACAGAATACCAAGGGCTCACTGGCAGTGTCCTCCCAATGATGCAAAGAAAGGTATCTCCTTCCTCACAGAGAGGATATTGTGTTTCTTGTTGCATCTGTTTTTTATCCACACCTCTAAAGTAGCTACCCCAGAAAAAGTTGTTTCATGCAGCTTAATTTTGGTGATCATCCTGCTTTTCAACATGTGGATATTGCCCCAGACCATTCTATATGTTCTATGCCCTGACGTAGCCTCCAGTGATTCCTTCTCTCTGTCCTCAGGAGTTTGATATTGTCTTCATTTCACACTTTCATAAATGTGATGAGATAAAACAGTGAGTCCATACCTACATCACAAATCTGTTCATTTATCTGTTTTCTTGCTGAATGTGTGCTGTTTAAGAAAATAGAATACATAAGAACATAAACCTTGTTTATCTCATTAGAAATTTAATTTGTGGTTTGAAAGAAATGAAATACTATGTTCTATTTTTAGCTTTTGACCCAAACATAAAGTCATGAAATGAAGGTTTCCAATGCATAAGTGGAATCAAAAGTTGCTTGCATTTTAAGAATATTTACATGTTCTACATTTTTTCTTATTGCTGGAGAAACTAAATTTACTTAATATATGCTTTTAAAGTTATGAATATTTGCATATGGAGAATTGAAAATATTTCATATGAAGAATTAAATATTACTCTTCCCATTATGCAATTGGGAGCAGGAGGATACCATTAGGAACCAGAAGCACACATTTTTAGGAGATCTTGCACTTTGAGATAATCATTTTCTCAGGTTGTATGTGTTATATTGGAATTATAAGTGTGTCTAAATTAAAATATGAATCCTTAACACGGGAACTGTCTCCTCATTATATCTTGTATAAGATTGTACCTTGTTGATATGCAATTAACTAATAATAATAATGATAATAATAATGTAGCAATATTCAACTTCCATTTGGTCACACATTTGCATATACAGTAATTGTAAAAAGCATATCATTTCTTAGATTATGTGTTGTGCTAAGATAAAATGTGTCATAATCACAAAATTAGAGTTAATGGCAGGAAGGGGACCTCTTCACTCAGCCCCTCTGAACCTCTCTCTACACTTTTTAAATGCGCCTCATTATGAATTCATTTTAAGCTTCATTGAGTCCCAGAAATTAATTTGACATAAATTTCATTGTAAGGCTCTGGGAACTTTAATTTCAAAGGTAATGTTAGAGTAGGATTGCTTTCCTGTTTGATACACATACTTCAGACAGAGGTGGAAATACAGGTTGGATATACCAGCAACAAACATTTTTCTGAAGTGACTCTGATTCCGTAAACATCACATTTGGATTTATTTCTCACCTTTTATTCTAGCCGCCTCTCAGATGGTCTCACAGGGCCCTGCACGGTTCCCACAGCACAGAGCACCACGGTGCAGGAAGGTTACAGTTTTTCTGTGATCACCTTGATCTTTCTACATAGTATTCCCGTGGACTCGTGGGTTGTTTATTTCATGTGTGCAAGTGGGTTTTTCCTTCCTGCTGCCCATCCCCTTCATACAGCCTTTCCATTTGGGAGCTTGTATCTTCAACTCGGTTGTATTCTGGGCTGTTAGCTCTTCAACTCCTTTTTCTTTCTGTTTGTTAGGCTCTTCATGACACCTCCTTTCCACCTACATCTTTGTGATCATTCTTCATACCTTTTTATTCTTTTCTGAGAGTTTTGATCCAATTGCTCCTCACTTCCTTTAGTATACCTGCTTTGCTCTCCTATACACTTGCTGATTTCTTTTTCTGTTGTAATGATTCATATCCAATTACCACTTGCTCCTGTTTAATTTTTCCAATATCCTCCCATAGTTCTTGGAAGGTAACTATTAGGTTTGTTTTAAATTCCTATTTGTTTGTTCCACTACTACTTATGTTCTACTACTTCTTATGTAGGTTTTTTAAAAGATTGTTGCTATTTACTGTCTTTCCCCCCCATAGTCCTAGTATGTTTTGGATGTCTTGGAATTTTACTCTGTGAACTCATCTTTTGTGTTCTTAGGATTAGAAATTGCTCTAGATTTCACATCATCTAAAGAGGCAAATGGGAAGGGGAAGTGGGAGGGGGAGGGGAAAGGAAAGAATGGAATGGAATTAATATGAGAAAATGAAAAAGTGGAAACAAAGTCTTTGTAAATAGGGAGGGATGGAGGGGTTGAAGGGAGGGCAGGGGAATGGGGAAAAAAGAAGAACCAAGATGGATTATGTAAAGGTGCAAATTTCCAATGATGAATGTCATTATATTGTATACCTAGAATGTACCAATAAAATTTAATAATGAAAACAAAAGAAATTGCTCTAGATAGTGAGGTAGGAAGTGGGAAAGACAAGCTTCCTCCCAGAGAATGTGGGGAGATAGGGTTCAGGGCAAAGAGGCTCCAATGGGACAATCTGACCCTGTCTGTTGCTAGTGACCACTGGCTTCTGATACCAGGCCTGGCCATTCTGGGATGGGCTTGCCTAGTGCATGTGGCATGAGGAGGTGGAGGAGAGGACAGGGCTCTAAGTACACTTCCTGTCCCCCAGCTCTGCTCCATCCTGGCCTGTATTGCTCATGGGCAGCATCGATGTCCTCTCACCTGCAGCATGTCCCAGGCCAAGTCTAGGGGCCATCCTTGCCCATGGGGATGGTTCCTGGGGATATACTCCATATGTTTTCAGATATAAAATCTTACTTTTTGTGCTAGTGGAAATGGCTCCCACTTGGCTTCTCAGATACAGCTGAAGTGAAGGGTACACAAAGGGGTGCATAAGGAGTGTGTGAAAACACTTGGGAGCAAGTGTTTTGCAGGAGCAGAGCAGAGGGCTTAGGCTGCCCTTCTACAATCATCCCAATATCCCGTGAAGTGACTGTGTTTGTCCTTGATGGCACTATCACCCAAGGTCATCTCTGTCACCTCTGTCATGGGTGGCGATTTGTGGCATTTGCAGGTTTTCTTAAGGGGAGGCAGGGCTACTATTTTTGGTATGTCTCTGGTGCTTCTGTGCACCTGGGATGTGCCCACAGGATGCTGAACAGGCTGGCATCTTCCCAAGTGGGAAGAGATTCTGCGAAGGGCAAAGGACAGGGTGCCATACTCATGAGGGAAGGGGAGGGCAGGCACCTTCAAGATGGCAGTTTGTCCAAATTTGAGGGTCTGGAGTATAAGCTTAAAAGTTTAGAATTTTCATTTGCAAAAATTTAAAAACATACGTATAAGTATAAAGAAAGAATAAGGAGAATAAAGAAAATCAGTTCTGCAGTCTAGAGATAACCACCACTAACATACAGATGTATTTTTCTTTGATTTTTTCCCCTCATGCAATCAACATTCCTACTTTCCAGTTAACAAGGCCCTATCATGTAATACCACTTTGTTTCCTTTAGAATTTTTTGAAAACAAAGCCTCTTTATTTCAGGACATGTAAATCTGAATGGAAGGGTTTTCAGTTCATAGTTTTTCTTACTGAGATAAAATTTAATCTAAGCAGGCCACCCCCAGCACTGAGGAGGTGAGCTGTGCAGGTGTCAGCAGCACACATCCCCCCACCCCCCTGTCGAAATGAGAAGACATGTAAACAAGTCTCAAAACCAGACTTCCAGATCACCTAAAGCAACCCCAAAGGGAAACGAAGTGGAACACTCTGATACTCAACCACCTGGACTCCTTGACCTGGCAACAAAAGAGGATCTGGAAATAATGAAATCAGAAATAATTTCTCAGATAACAACAGAGATTATGCCATAGTACAAGACATGATTAATAAAACTAGAGAGGACACAGATAAAAAATAGAGGAGCTGAGGAACAGGATGAAATCTCAACATAGGAAACAAATGGAATCCATAAAACAGATGCAAACAGATTTCCAGGAGATTAAAAACTCCTTTGAAAGT
>NW_004624806.1:1522902-1540239 GCF_000247695.1 Heterocephalus glaber
TACAAGGTCAACACACAAAAATCAATAGCTTTCCTCTACACGCACAACAGACTCACTGAGAGAGAAATCGGGCAAA
This sequence comes from Heterocephalus glaber, assembly GCF_000247695.1. Next base: position 1,522,979 of record NW_004624806.1, read on the forward strand.
CAATTCCTTTTACAATAGCATCCAAAAAACTGAAACACCTAGCAATCAACCTAACTAAAAAAAAAAAACAACAACAACAAGAAAAACCAAACAAACAAAAAACAAAGAACACTGTTGTCAAGCAATCCAGGGTGAAATTATCCAGGCATAGCTTGGTAACTAACAGGAATGGAGCAAAACTTCACTGAAGAAGACTTAATGGTGGGATGAATTCAGGTGACCATGAGGCGCTGCTTCCTCTGGAGAGACAAGTGCAGTGAGTAGAGAGTGGCAGGAGGTTAGCACTTGGGTTCAGCCTGGTTGCTGTTTGGTGGAATACTCAGCAGCAGTGTCTGAGCTGGGAAGACAGTTAGTCCTTTCTGTGGGGATCGCATGTGAGCCCGCTTCAGTGGGGCAGTCACAACCAGGCATGGAGACATGGTCACATCTGTGCCTCCCTGAACCTCCCTGCAGCCTAGAGGAGCTCTGATCATCTCATCATGACACGGACACAGAGGAAAGCAGAAGCACAGCCTCTTTTGTCCACAGGGTGGTGGATTCCCTGGAGTTTTATGGAGAGTAATTCCCACTGAACTGCAAGAAATTTATTCTCCTAGAAAACAGTCTGAGCTACATTTTTGTATGAGAAAAATGTCAATAAAATTTCAGTTTTAAGAGATGTTAAGATTGTGGAACATTTGTACTCATTACCAAATTGTATTTCTGATACTTTTTAGTATGCAAAGAGTCTTTTAAACTTAGTTTAATATCATAAAAGCCCAATAGTTTGTAGAAGAATTTCAATAGTGTGCCAGGAATTAGGGGAAAAGGCAAATTTAAAAGAGCAGATTAGAATTTGTATTAAGTTTTGAATTCTACATAAGCTGAATGTCTGACTGTAAATAAATTACAGATATACTCATCAAATATTTTATTGTCATCCCACATAGAAACACCCTGAAAAGACCCATCAGATACTAAAAGAAATGAATAGATGGAAAAGAAATCTCTCCTTTAAGTAGGGTGCCCTCCTGGGTCTACCATTTTGTGTCATTAAGCACAATTTGGCACACTTGGTACATAAGCACAGGGTGTCCTGAAACTGCAGGAGGGAGAGAGGTTAGTATCATAAAATAATAGCAAGGAGCACAGTCATTAGAGATGGAAAAGAACTGGTAGGTAATTGGGTCCATCCTGCAGGCATAAATACCGACTCTCCTGGAGTATATTTTCAGCATTTTATTTAGCCTAGTTTCAAGACTCTATAGATGATGGGCTTCTCCCCCTACTCCACACCTCTGAAAGACAATTAAATAGACAAACAGCTTTTCTCAAGGAAATGTTTCTGATATCTAGGGCCAAGCTGCCACCTAAATTCACCCTATCCATGTTATTAATGCTCCGGGGATGGTACCTATCCCCTTGTATCAGCTCAGGGTTTCTGTGGAAGAGATTTACTGATGTTAGGATAATATTATCCTGGAATAGTTACTTACTAATTCATTTGTGTTCAAGTTTCTTTTTTAAGCAAACTGACATGAGTATGAACCTGATCAATTTTAGTTTTCTGTTCCCAGATTTGTTCTCAAATGGGATGATCATTTCTGGATGTGGCTGAAAAAGATAGAAAGACAAAAGGACCACTTCTCCTTGATGCTGAGTGACTGCTTGGATGGGCCAGGCCTCCTCAGTAGCTCCAGCTTTCCTCAGAGGGCTTCCCACAATCTCCACCGCAGAAAGTGTGTAATTAAAAGTAGTTTGACTCCATTTTGTTGTTTCACATAGTACTTTTTGAATTTGACTGTATTTCAGTTTTTTCTTTTATATCTGGCTAGTGTGTCTTATCCTAGCAATTCATGTCACATGCTGCTCCTTCCTGTTCCCAGCATCTTTTTCTGGAATACACAGCTGCATAGACACTGGGAAGCCTGTGCTGTGGTTTGCAGGTTGTATGTCTCCCAAGGGTCCTGTATTGAAGGCTTGGTTTTATGTGGCACCATTGGGAGATGGTGGAATGTTTGGCAGGTGGGGCCTAGCAGGAGGGGGTAGGTCCTTTGGGCATGGCCGTGAAAGGGGGGTGTTGGGGCCCCAGCTCTTTCTTCTTCCCCTTTTGCTTCTTGGCCATGAGGTGAGTGGCTTTGCTTCTCCATGTGTCCTCTCCATCATGTACTGCCCCACCCAAGGCCTACAAGCAACCACCAGATCATGGACCAGTTCTTCTTTATAAGCTGGTTATCTCTATGGAGACAGAATGTTCGTTGACACCACCTGCTTTCCTTGGGATGGGGAGCTCTGGCCCTGTCTGTGCTGAGTCTCCACCCTGAGAAACATTGCTTGGTTTTCACTTTTCTCAAGGGTTAATTTGTGCACACTCTTGAGCATTAAAAAGACCCAGTCAATTTTTGCCTCCTGGGTAAAAAGAGGAAGTGACGAACGCAACTTTTTAGTGGATGGCACTCTGGTGGATTCAGCGCTGGTTGCTGAGGCCAAGAGTCCTCTATGGCTCTTGCCCTCTAATGAGAATGCAGGCTCATTTCTCCTGACAGGATGACAGTCTGGCAGTGGGGAAGGCTCTTGGATAAGCCAGCACAGTTTTCTTCCAACTTTTGTTGCTTCTGGTTGGGTTTGGATTTGCAGTATCCTCTCTCTGTTCCTTCCATATTATTCATTTGCAAGAATAGCATCAAAGATTCTTGGGTGCTGGTGATATCAGGCTGTGAGTTCCACTATGGCTCAGTGATCAAACACTGTTGGGGCTAGAGGAAAATGGCCTTATAATGGCAGAAGAGGCTATTCTTGTCCTTCTCCAAACCCTCAAAAGAAAGTACACACACCTCCACATGTACACATACACACACATCCCCAGAGACACTGGCATCCCCATAGAAGTAAAGCAAAAAGCAAATCAAAACATTCAAAGCAGGCACTTAAAAAACTCTCTAAATGGGTAAATTCCTTTCTTTCATCACTCTTACATAGTTTCATTCATTTCATATGATGTTTTTGGAAGTGCATGGAAAGAGGGCTTCTTCCTTTGAGTTTCTAGTTATTATAACTAACCTAGTTCCAGATTTAAATCTCACCAGCTTTTGTGGGAATATGGAGCCAGACAGATGGGTTAATCACAGATCATACAGGGCAGGAGAGAACCACAACTTTGGAGATGCTCCTCTTTATTGCTCTCTCTCTCTCTCTCTCAAAAGAGAAAAAGCAAGCAAGAAAGCAGGTAAGAAAGAACACACACACCAAACCCTTGGCCCCAAATTTCTGCCTCCAAAGCTACTCTATCAAGGATACCTTAGTGATCTGGTTGACACCCCACTTTGAAGTCCCTCTAGGTTCTGTACCTTTCCAGGTCTGACTGCAGACAAAGACTTGAGGGAGAGCCGAGACTGGATTCAGACTCTGGGAAATTGGGGAGCTTGTGCTGGCAACAGTGCAGTGTGAGTCAGTGAGCCAATTGTGGAACATTCTGTGTGGCTGTCCATCTTGCATGAGCATCACCCTGGGAAGCTGACTAAAGCCAGTGCCCTGTCCTACCTCCCTTCCTCACTGTGGGGAACTTGTGTGTTGGGCTTGGCAGCACGTGCTAAGATTGTGCCGATATGTCAGTGACTGTTCATCACAGACAGTGACCAACATGCAATCTAAGCCAAGATGGGAAGCTCAGTTGCACACAGGCTGTGTGTCTCATCCCTGGCCATTCACGAACAAAGGCTGGTGTGTGAACCTTGAACTCAGGGCTGGGCTCAGAGCCTGTCCTCTGCCCCCTCTGCCCCTCTTCTCATCTTCTAGTAACAGGAATAGGCACTGTGAAAGTGAGAGGCAGCATGGCCCAGGCTCAGGAGGCCAGGAAGGACCTCGAGGCTGACATTCACAGCCCAGCAGGAGTGCAGGAAAGGCAGCAGAGTTGTGTGTCAAAACATTCTACAGAATTGGAAAATAAATTGGAGGGGCAAGAGTGTGAGGGGAAGCTTCACATCCCTGCAGTGCATAGATGGCTGGGGTGACCTGCAGCATCCAGCATAGTGCAGCATCACCATGGAGATGGTGAACACATTGGAGAGACCAGGGAGCTGCCAGCTGGCTCCTAGGTGGGTCTCAGTGACAGTTGTTAGAAGGAGCAGAGCAGCAGAGCCCAGGTCTGTGCTGAGACTCAGACTCACTCAGGGGTGTGTGTAGGGGGCGTGCGTGTGCAAGGCGACTTCACAAAGACCATTGCCCCCTGAGGTTTGCAGTGTCCCTGGGGAGCAGGCAGCTGCCTGCATCTTCCCTTTCCCTGGTGCTTGCAGCACTCACCACACTTTGCTAACACCGTGCTCGCTCACTGGCTGCAAGTCTCACGTGGCCAGATGTGTGTGTGCCTGTGTTTCTCATTTCTCGGTGTGGAGTGCTCAGTAGACACCCACTGACCTACTGCCGCTCTCGACTCGTGGTGAGCCTCTGCTGCTGAAGGGGTCCCTGTAAAACCCAGATGCTGGCAATGTGATGGCACTAAGAGTGGGGTCTTTGAGAGATGAGCAGGCCTGGAGGGTTCCTCCCTGTGCATGGGATAGATTAGGGCCTGATATCAGAGGCTTCGTGAATGGGATGAGTTGGGACCCTGATAATGCAGGCTCCATGCATGGGATGGATTGGGGCTCTGACAGCACAGGCTTTGTGCATGGGATGGGCGGGGCCCTGATGACAGAGGTGAGGCTTTGGCTCCCTTGCCCTCTTGCTTCCCCTCCCTTTCCTCAGAGGACACAGCTTCCTCCCCTCTGGAGTCCATAGCCCTCACCAGACACCTAAGTGGCAGCACCTTTACATTTGCTGAGGATTGTCACTTCCTAGTCCCCAGAATGGCATAATATAGCAGGTATGCTGTAATAGCTACATAAATGGACTAAGACAGGAAGTAAATCTGGGAAAGGTTTCCATGCCTGATGTCTCTATCAGGTACTCTGTAGAGCTGGGAAGCCACGAGGTGTGCCTAGTCAGATATGCATGCACTGAAAGAGGCCAGCGCCTCTTGATCACATGAAGCATGAGCTGAGTGGGGAGCCCAGTGCACTTCACAGGGGCCACAGAATGCGAGATCTGGAAATCCATGCCAGGGAAGGTAAGAAGCATAGTATTTGGGGAATGCTGAGCAGGTAATAAGAATGAATTAGAGAACTGCTCACCTACCCTTCTGCTTCCGGCATTGTGACGAGCTGCACAGTTTTGTCAGGAAAGAGGCAAAGACTTTTGCAATACTTTAGTACAGGTTTAAATATGGTGACATTTCAATGCCAGGAAGAGTAATGTACAGCATGGATATGGCATCAGATCTCCAAGCCCCACATTTTAAAACCTTCATGGAAAAGTGAGCATTTGGTGTGAGTACTATTAGCTTTCTCATTTCCTACTCAACTTTCAAAGAAATTGAAGTTAAATGTCTGTATTAGTGTTCATAAAATTTTAAGAGTGATTCTCTTAGTCCATAATCAGCCTGAGTGCTCTGAGTCTCTATCTGCTGAACACTGTCACTCGCAGCCAGCCAGGAGCAGCTGCTGCCTGGGCAGTGGGGGAGGCAGACACAGGCCTTGGAGTGCTGCAGCAGGCACAGGCACTCTGGGGTACAGTTATTCCATTAGAAACTGCTCACTTCAGTGAAAAAAAAAAGTGTTTTCTTGTTAATAAAAAAAAAAATACCTCAAGAAAACTCCACATATCTAAAGAGGCAGCGCTGTTGGCAGTTTAGAGAAAATTCTGTTTCAAGGTGGATCTGTGAAGAGGGCTGGGAAGGCTGCGTTCAGGAATGGGCTGCTTCCCTGTTCCCTCTGTGCGTGGCTGTCCACAGTGAGCACCCGTAGCACTGTAGTGTACACGGGGCCTCTGTAGACAGGGGGCAAGCAAGTTGCTTTGTTTGGGCAGGGGCCTCAAACACCGTGCAAGGAAGAGCCTAATGAAAGAGGTGCCCCTTCCACCTAAGGACCTTTGATTTGCTGATAGTAAGAGGCAAAAAGTCTCCAGAAGAAGGAGGATGGAGCCATGTAAAAGGCAGCATTAAAGCCAGTGCCACCAGTAGAACCTAGACCCTGGATGCTAAATCAGGAATGTCTGAGGTGGTCCTGTGGCTGGGGAGCCATCTCACCATGGCTATCCTTATTCTGGTAACTGGTTCTTAATCTGAGCAGAACCCTTTGGCACAAGACATTGAACACAGATTCTAAAAGCATTGAGTGCCCCTGTTGTGGCTCATTTTTCAGAAGAATCTGATCCAATGCTTTGGCACAGCAGTGAGTAGTTAATATTTAAAACCTTGAGGACATGCAGTATCAGAATTTTGTGAATAATAATCTCAAAAATAAAGTAGCAAGGGAGAGTGTGGAGATACTCCAGGATCCAGGACGCTTGATGTCAGCTTGCAGATACCCTCTACCTGTCCCATTTCATCCAGCTGCAGCTACTTCCTCATCTCAACTCTGTACTCGTCCAAAAAACACAGGACTTCTTGTGGCTGCTGGAATATCCTTCCTCTGTCCTACACAGAGGATTCCAGACTTTAGAAGATCAGAGGCCATGACAGAGAAGGAAGTCACATAGACAACACTCACTCTGGGTGGTTATAAAAGCAAGAAAAAAAACCCCTTTGCATATGGTAAGTCACTAAATGTGGAATTTTCTTTCTTTTTTTTTTTTTTTTTACAGCTACTAGTATTATTTTACATAATAAATAGAAGTATTTACCTTATTCCAAGGTAAATTACTTATCAAGAAGGAGACAGGAGAGTAAATGAGATCTCAAACGCTGTCACTTCTAGCATAAATGATTCTGAGGCATCTTAAGGGGACAAGGGAAGCAATGATGGGGCTTGGCTACATCCAAGGTGTTATGATTCAGATCTAGAATGTCTCTCAAAGGTCGTATGTGTTTGGAGATGGGGCTTCTGGAAGATTTGGATCGTGGGGCATTGTACTCATCAGTGAATGAATCCATGGACGAGTTCAGAGCTTGGTGTGCTATTAGGCGGTAGGGCCTGGTTGGAAGTGGGCAGCTGGAGTTTGACTTGGCAGGGTGCATCTCCCTCCTCTCTGCTTCCTGGCCACCATGACGTGAGCAACTTTCCTCTGTCAGGCTCTCTTACCATGCCATTTCTTCTTCGGAGTTGGCTGACCATGCATGGACTGAGGTCTTAGAACTGTGGGCCATAATAAACCTCTCCTCTTTGAAGTTTCAGGTGCTGGGTGTTGAGTCTCAGCGACAAGAAAGTGACTAAGACACAGGATTCCACCATCCCTATGATTGTCATCGTCATCACAGTGACAGACCTTGCAATACTCAGGGTCTAACCACTCTGTGGGCCTCAAGGTCACTGCCACTGCCAAGTCCATCGTGGGCTGAGCACCTCCCGTCAGCAACATTTTCCTTGATAGATTAAAATATTTTAATATGTACAATTCTTTAGAAATGAGTTGTTTTTGCTGTTTTTTTTTTTAATCTTGAACATGAACAAATCCACTCCATTGCTTTTGAACCATAGAGTGAGGACCTACCCAGTCTGCTTTGACTTGTTTCTCTGTTTAGTGTCTGATGGAAGTGCACAATAGCATCTTGGACCAATGGTTTGGGCTTTGGTCTACAACATGGGTCCCGTGTGATACCCTCCGCAGGAGCGCTGACAGAACCTGGCCTTGGTAAAATTGTGACATTTTATCCTCCTGGGCTTCAGCTTTTAATTTCATCTTTTCCTCCCAACTTTCAGATGATAACCTATATATCTGAAAACTGCTCTATATTATTTCTTTGTGTTTATTGAATATCCATTCAATAGGGATGTATGTATGTTTTATGAAAAACTTTAAGTTTGAAAACCAGAGAAAATCTATGTAGACTTGATGATTGTGAGACATCATTAATAGATTTCTCTCTCTTATATTTCTAGGGTATTCTGATTTGTTCCCCTGAAAACCACACTGACAAATTTTCAACACTGCATACCATCTCCGGGTGTCTCTGAGAATGTATTCATCTTGGTTTATGCTTGAAAGCACTGCATACCTGTGGCTCTTCATTTCTCTGTTTACTTTATTGTACAACACAGAATTTGTGAACACACTGGCTGGATTGTTCCTGGATCCTTGCTGTGTCTGTTCCACAGAATATCACAGAGGCAACTCGAGCTGGGTGCAAAGAGAGAATGGCTGAGGACTCTAAGCTTTCTGTCTTATCATGGGAGCATGGGCAAAGATGCTTTTCTCCTGGCTAAAACAAGTTTTGTTGAAAAAAATTAGTAAGTGTGCCTCCATCCTCTGGTATGTGGACTTTCATGGTAACTCTCATGGCATCAGTAGAGTATGGGAACTGCACATGCTGGTTTTTTTTTTAAGTTTCATATTGAACTCTGTTTTCATTGAATACAATTACAAAAGAACATAATATCTCAAAATTTTGAGTCACAATCTTAGGCTTATTACTGTCAAAAAGCAATTACAAGCTATTTTTATGCAGAACTCAAACATAAAATTAAAGACTCAGAAATGAAAGCGAAACATTTTTAACCATACTATACAGTACTCATAACAATGTCTGTGGAGCCAAGTGTGGAGCATAGAAAATATGCATATTCTGCAACCCATAGAGAGTGTTTACAAAGATAAACTTGAAGAATAATTTAGACCAGCTGTTTGTAGTAACTTTATTTCTATGCTTGCTGATATATTATTGAATAGTAAGGGGGAAAGATTGTATTGAAACATTTGAAATCCTGAAATAGACCAGCTTTTTTAGAATGGAGTTTTAAAAACCAGAAACATGATGGTTTGCTAACCCATCCAAGCCACCTGGGTAGGGGACAATGGCTTCCATGGTACTGGGTTCCACAAGTACTGTGTTTTAAGATTAAAACAGGGTAATCTGGGTACAAGAGGAAAGTGATCAATTAGAAATAGTGCCTGGGAAGAGTGGCTATCGGACATAGGGCTAGGGCAGTTGTGAGTGTGCAGGGAGGCTAATGAATCAATGGAGCAGTCAGGGTCACACAAGGGGCAGCATGGTGGCATGTTTGGACTGTGGGCATTCCAGTGGGACTGGTTTGGTTTTGCTGCTGCCAAGCTCTCAAGTTCCAAATGTCTGAAAACTCCACCCCTGAAACCAGGGCTGCCCCCAGTTTTCTGGACAGGGGTTTGGTGAATCAATTTTTTTTTTTTTGGTACTGGGGATCGAACTTGGGTCCTTGTGCTTGCACAGCAGGCAGCGAAACCACTGAGCTAAATCCCTGGCCCTGGTGAATCCATTTTTGCTAGAGAGATCTGCTTCCTCAGAGTCCTGGCTGATGGTCCCCACATGCAACTCTTACCAATTGCTAGAGGATGGCAGCTGATGGTGGGGGAAAAAACGCTGTCTTTTCTCTGGATTTCCTCTGCTAGCATTGATCCTGCTACATGCAGCACATTGCTGAGTGGTTAGAGGAAAGGAAGAAAAGGAAAACCCATCCTCCTGGAGCTGGGTCAGAGCTTCCCAACTCTGTGGCACATTCATGTGGCCAGTTGTTAGGGTCAACAGGACTAGAAAGCAGTGTGCAATGTCTTTGCGGGGAGGAGCGTGTGGACAGTGCCCGAATCTCCATTCATTGCTCACTCCTCAGGCTGGGAAGTGAGGCCCGTCAGAATGGGCATTGTTCTTACAACAGACACGGTATGTACGTCTTACATGCCAGCCTCTTGGTACCGCCGTGCTCTTCTCAGCATTTCTGCAAAACTGGATTCTTGCTCTTCCTCATCAGAGATGATGTTCAGTTCTATGAACAGGTGGCTAAGCTAGAATTCAGGGTCATGGCGTACAGATGCAGAAGCTGTGCTCTCTCCTACCTCACCACAAAGGAGCCTGGCTTATATCCGGGAACACCCTATTCTTCTGGCGGTAGAGGCTCCACACAGGCCATCAGAGGCTGGGTGGAGCATGTGAACTGCACCCTCAGCAGTCCCCATTGGGACCTCTGCTGGTGTCTGTGTGCCCTGCAGGACCGTGGTGCCCTGGAGGGGCAGCCATGCAGGAGCACCAGGTTCAGTGGAGGCAAGTCTGATTTAGGCAAGAAGAGCAGACTGGTGACTCAGAGAAGGTGATGCTGAATTGGTTATTTTCCCCTCAGATTAGATAAACTTGAAAACTCACTTTACTCTTTGTACCCTTCTTTATTTGGGCCAGAGGCAAATAAAACAAGGTGAGTTTATAAGATGCTTGAGATAGTTGGTCTTAGATGGTCCGCAACTTCGTAGCATAACTCTAGTACAAAAGAGGGTTTGAGAGGTCTGTACCTCTCGAGGCATTTACAACCTCATTCTAGGAACATGATAATGGCAATAAGCATCAAGTTTCAGTGTTTTCTTTATCAGAAATGAGGATGTTGAGCTCTGGGGCTCAGTCAGGATGGGTCAGGCCTCCAGGAATCTGCAGAAGGAGGGAAAGAACATGTGGGTTTAGGGAGGTCCTGTGTCACTCAACTGCGGAGCATGTAGGGCCTGGCCTCAGGGTGGTGGCAGTGAAGTGGAGAAGGACTTGGGGCTGTTTGATGACAGCTGCTTCCCTGCTGTCTACAGCTCCTTGGGCACCTTGGAGGTGGGTCTTGTTCTGCCTTCTCCAGGTGTGCCTGGCTTGGCACATGGCGAGGAGCTTCAGAGGACATTTGTGAGCCCTGAGTGTCTGTTAGCCCATCTGGGTCACCAGGGAAGGCCTGCTGCCAGGACCAAAGGAGCTTTTCTGAAGAAATATTCCTACCTCGAAGATTCTGCAAGATCCACAATATTCCTGCCTTGAAGATCCTGGCATTTAGGATGGAATCCTGAAAAACAAACTCATGAACCACAAAGACGGTGTTTATCAGTACAGATGCACATCGTTAAGTTCAGGCTCCGTAGCTGGTGAAGTCATCAGACATTGTTTCCCCCCTTCAGGTCCTTTAAAGCTAAAGAACACAGCATGATCCCTGCTGAGGAAGGCATAGTGGTGAGCAGCAAGAGAGTGGCTGACATGCCTACCCCACAGCATCTGAGCCCACTTGCGTGTGCAAGGGACACACATAGTGTCCACGTGCAGGCCAATCACAGGACAGTCACTTTCACGTGAGGCGTGGGGGGTGCAGCATCATGGAGTCCTATAAGATTACCTGTGCGTTAAGTGCTGCTAGTTGAGCACCTTGCATATCCACCTGTGTTTTGCCATTGACTGAGTCCCTGGCTTCCAAGGTTCTTAAGAGCACTTAAAATACTGTTCATACTGCCCACAATTAGCAAACAGACTATATGAACAATCACACTCATTCCCACAAAGATTTCTTGTTTGTGCAGACCAATCCATTACCTGCTTCAGTGAACCGTCCTGTGGTTAATTTGCAGAGTTTTCAGCCCTGGGTGATGGAAATAACCTGCCCTCTTCCCAGGTACCCCTTAGTATTGTTTTAGGTCAGATGTATAATGCATGAGAAAAATTTGTTTGTCAAACATTCCAGACAGGCCACTTAAATTCTAGATCAATTGATAACATTCACACCAATGAGGCTGGAATGAAAAGGAGTTGGGAGTCTTATTTATTTTTTATAACAACTTTATTGACATAAAATTCACACACCATATAGTTCAACCATGGAAAGTGTCCAGTTCATTAGTTTCAGCATAATCAAAGGTTTGTGTAATTTATCATTGGAATCAATTGTAGGACATTATCACTCTAAAAAAGAAACCCCAGGGCCAGCGGCATTCACTCTCCATTTCCCCCAAACTCCCCAGAACCTGGCAAATGTGAATTTACTTTCTGTCGGTATAGATGTGTCTGATCTGGAAATTTCATATAAATGAAGTCATATAACATGTAGTCTTTGGTGACTGGATTCTTTTACTTAAAATGTTTTCAAGTCTCATTCATGTCGTAACATTGTAGCATCTATCTACCCTGTCTGTCTATCTATCACCTTTCTTAGCAGTCATTTGGGGTGTTGCCACAATTTGACTACTATGAACAATGTTGCTATTGGATTCTTATTCTACTTTCAAGTTTTAAAATAAAAGGAATACATACCATGACATTGTAGTCTGGAAGTTGGATTAACTGTTTTAGGTAACAAGACTTTTTGAGATGGTGTGGTTGTCAGTTGCCTCTGCTAGTAGCTCGAGGATCTCCCTGTCCTTTTGTCTTTCTGGTGACTTTCTGATTTTCCAAGTATGACAACTTTTGAGAAAGGCAGATTCCTAGACCAAAATCACTGCTGAGAAGCCAGGTGTAGGCAAAGGTGTGATCAGTGGGCACTGTGGAAGGGAGTCCACACAGGCCCCGAGGGGTCCCTCTTTATTCCTTCCTAGAGACAGTGGTTGAGGCAGGGTGGGCCTCCAGAGGCCTAGCTTTGGGGGTACCATTTGGGGCCCAGGAGTAAGACAAGCCGACATCATTCTTCCTGGTGGGCTGTCCTTGGTGAATCATGAGGCCTGCTAATTTTTAAGGATCCTCTGCCTATTGCTGAGATGTGCCACATACTATTAAAGGAAACAGAAAGCAGAGGCGTTCTGTATTTACCAGTGACTCCTGGTATCTGGGTGGCACTTCCTGAGGGGCTTTTGTGGTCATTCCATCTACCCTCTTGACAGCTTTGTGAATTTGCTGCTACTGCCCTTGAATTATGCAGTCTTGATGGGGCTGGCTGGTGTGTTTATTAGCACATACGGACACATCCTTTGCTTGGCAGGATCTGCTGCCCACTCCTGACGTCCACAGCTACAACTCAGCCATGCTGCCCAGGCACTGTGGATGTTAGGTGTATCATAGTTTCCAGCTGATCTGAGAATTGCTGATTGGGGTACAGTGAATATGAATTACTCAGGAAATTCCACTCAATAGACTGAAGCATTCTAAGTATGAGACATATTGGGATTAATTCTCTTGCTCCTTATGTAGTCAATGCTACTGAGGCTGTTACTTTGATTGTATAAATAACAGTAAGATCAATGTTTGATTTGACAAATTCTTAGGTGTGTCAGATGTTGAAGAAAATTGGGAAGAAATATTAAAGAACAAGATTAATGCATAGGAAGAGAATAGAAATTATTCCAGAATGTGGGCATCTAGGAGTGTTCCCCAGCCAGGACCCTCCTTCCTTTCCTCCCCCTTTTTTGCCATTCTCTAGTGAGAATCCCCTAGGTGTTGGGAAGAGGCTTGGGAGATACAATGCCCACCCAGTGCTCACTGTCTGGCGGAGCTGCTCACACTTGGACAGTTTTGTTTTTCAGTAGAAGAATCATATGTGCACAGAAAAGTGACTGGAGCACAAGAACATAGCTCAACAAATTGTTACAACATGAACATCCACCTCATACCACCTAGAAAGGATCTAGGAAACCCTACTGAGGCTCTGTCTTGATTTCTGGGCATGTAGAGATTTGCTGATTAACTTGTTGCTGACTTCTAGTTTACTGGAGTGGGGTTAGAGAAGCACTGAATGATGACTCCTTTCAGATCGACTGAGCAGTGCTTCATGGTCGAGCATGTGCTAAATTTTGGTCCATCCACATGTACTTGAAAACAGAGTGGATGCTGCAGTTGTCATACAGGTCACATTTGAGAACTGTCTTGTTCTACTTCTCCTAGTCATGCGTGTTGACACATACCTGTAATTCCAGCACTCTAGGAGGCTGGGGCAGGAGGACTGCAGGTTCAAGTGCAGCCTGGACAACTTAGCCACCAAAACAAATCAAAACAAAACAAAGTCCCAACCCCCCGATAAAACCCCAAGCTCAAACCCAAACCCAAACCCAAATCAAGCTTTCTGCTCTTTTAGAGATACCTGTTTGTCCACTTCATTATCGAGGAAGAGGTAGAAAGGTCTGTTGGAATTGTATGGGTTGGTATTTAGTGCTAACAAATTCTTCCATTTCTTGAAACATATACTAGATGCAAATTTCAGTTGGCTAGTATTTTCTTTCAGCAAGCTGAAAATATTATTTCTTTGTCTTCCAGCCTATATTTCTTCTTTTGGGAAGTCTGCTGTCAGCCTAATTTTTGAATATAATGCTTTTTCCCTCTTACTATTTTATTTTATTTTTCCCTCTTACTATTTTATTTTATTTTCCCTCTTACTATTTTATTTTAAGATCTTTGCTCTGCTCTTCCTCCCCTTCTCTTCTCTCTATTTCCCTTTCCCCCTCCCTCCCGCCTCCCCCTCCCTCCTTTTCCCTCCTCCTTTCCCCTCCCACTTCCCCATTCTTCCTCTTCCTCCTCTTCCTTCTCTTCTTCCTCTTCCTCTTCCCCTTCCTCTTCCTTTTCCTCTTCCTCTTCTTCATATTTGCTTTTCTTTTCAAAGCATTTTAAAAAAGCATTTTCAAATAAGACCCAAGAGAGACTATGTAAAGGTGCAAATTTCCAATGATGAATGTCATTATATTGTATACCGAAAATGTACCAATGATTAGAATGAATAATCGATAATGTAAAATCGGAAGAAAAGGTCCAAAGGGGTAGGGGTAGTGGGAGGGGCAGGGGAAAGGAAAGAAGGGAAAGGAAAAATGATGAGAAATGGACCAAATGGAAATAAAGTCTTTGTAAATAGGGAAGGGTGGAGGGCATGAAGGGAAGGCTAGGAATGGGGAAAAAATAAGAACCAAGATGCTTATGTAAAGGTACAATTCCCAATGAGAAATGTAACTGTGTTGTATACCTACAATGTACCCATAAAAGAATTTAATACAAAAAAAAAGCATTTTCATTCTTATTGTGCTCTGCCCACAGGTGGTTTGCTTTCACTGCTTTCTAACTGGTGTGTATAAGGCTTTTTGAGCCTGCAGCTTGAAGCCTTTCAACATTTTGAGCCCTCTTTCATGCATCATCTCTTCAGGTACAGTCTGTGGACTGTGTTCACTTTTGGTTTTTTCTCTTACTTCAAATATAGCAATGACTGGTCCATTTCATGCCATTCTGGGTTTCTATTTCTTTTGTATGCTCCATTGTTTTGTCTCTCTATGCATCATTCTGGATATTTTCTTCTGACCACATCTTCCAATTCCCTAATTCTCTCTCTACCTGTGCCTTATCTATTCTCAAGTTCATCTGTGAGTTTGAATTTTTGTTTATTCTATTTTTTTAGTCCTACAATTTCAAGTTGTTCTCATCTTTCCCTTCCTCTTTAGTTTCTGACTGTGGTAAACTGTGAAATGCTCAGGAATTCTTTGCAATTACCCCCATGATTTTCTTCTTCGTTAAATCTGCGTGGTCTTTAGCTTGTTTCGAGCAGCAGGATCTGGGGAAAGTGATGTGTCAGCTCTGACCCACACCCTGAAGAAGTTTTTCATTATTTATACTCAAACAGGTAACACTTTAACTACTTACTGTGTGAACAAGCTCCAGCCATCCTCATGGAATATGGGAGACTGGTAAGAAAGGCTAATCCTGTGCACTTCCCATTGTCCTAGTATTACCAATAGAGGTTCCACCAGGAGGTGTGTGCCTCACTGAGAACAACTAAGCCTGGCCAAGATCAGAGAGATCACCATGCAAGACCAGTATCAACCATTAAGCTAAGTAATGACATATAGAAGCTGTAGTTCTTTTAAGCCACTAAATATTAGGGTAGTTGTTGTACATTTGTCTGTTAATATTATCAACTATTTAAAAATAACCCCCTCAAGCATATTGACAGTGTAGTTTTAAATTAGCATTATATTTTCTATAAAGGCTCCTTGTGGATGTGGTTAAATTGTGCATCTCTGTTTTTTGGTCATGCTGTCTAGTTTTCTGGTGGATCTGGTTATTGTGAATTGAGTGATAGGCACTTCATATGAACACTGAGGAACACAATGATGTTTTCCTTCTGTAGAGGATATGTTTCTGGGACAAGTCTAGGTCTGAGATATCTTGGACCACCCCAGCCCAGTTTTGTGGATCTGAAGTCTGTGACACTCACCTTCAGGTTCACCATCTAGGTTTAACTTGTTTGGATTCCAACTCAAAGTGTGGAGGGCCTTCCCTACTTCCAAAACTGGGCACCAATTTTTACTCGTTAGACCAATGAGCTTGTTAGAAGAGCCTTGGACATCTTCTTGACCCCTTAGCCACTTCTGCAAGGGACAAGATCCATTTGGGACATTTGTTCCAGCCTGTCCTCCCTTTTTCTTCCACCTGGTCTGGCAGCATAATTCCTCACTGTCCTGTCTTTTTTATGCTTCCTTCATGCAAAATTAACTGTTAACAGATTAGCTGCTGGCCAAAGGGCTGGTTAGTATTTGGTACTCCACTATCAGAAACAGAATCATACAGAGACTTAAAACTTTTGTTTAGGTCTTGGATATAGAAAAGTACAAAGAAAAACATGATGACTGTTCCACCATCAGATGGATCAGATCACTCAATATGTTTTTGTATTTGTTTGCTTTTAAGAAAATCAGTATTGCTTGTGTAAAATGCGGCATGTTGTAAATCATATATTTTATAACATATATGTAGTTTAAAACTTATTATTAATTGTAAATTTTAAAAGTATTTTAAATTAAACAGATAAAAGTAAAAAAAATCTGCTGCTCAAAAACTGCTCATTAGTCGTGCATCATCAACATTTTATACACTTTAGATTTTATATGCATTGTTAAAAGGGATGGTAGATATAAATAACTTTATAAACTAAGGTTACACTATGAATAGTATTTATTAGGAAGGACATTATATGAATTTTCTAGAAACTAATAAAATAAATGAAAGCAAAACTGAAGCAAGTATGAACCTCAAATAAATGTTTTTACTTTAGCAGATATTATTCCCTAAAATTAAAAAATAAGATTAAAGAAAAAGAGAACTTGTGCACAGTGCTGCCCAACTCCATGTGCTGTTTTTGGAGCAATCTGAAGTTCTTGTATGCTGGGAATATCACCACTCCTATAGCCCCTTCCATCTCTTCCCCAGGGGTTCAATTGTTTATAAATACATCACAATTTCTGCATTTCCAGATTTAGAATGCTTATCATCTTTCTTACAGCCACAACTCTCACAATTGACTAGAAAATTTATTATACATGAAGCACATCAGTGGCAATTGCTGGTTGTTTGACCTGAATTTCCATGTTTTTTTCCCCACAATTAGATTAATTTTCAAATGGCCAGATTTTGCTGATAAACTGTATTTTTTATTCATTAAGTTTATTGGTACATTTTAGGGATACAATATGACATTCATCATTGGGAATTTGTACCTTTACATAATCTATCTTGATTCTTATTTTTTCCCCCTTCCCCTGCCCTCCCTTCAACCCCTCCTTCCCTCCCTCTTTACAAAGACTTTGTTTCCATT
>NW_004624806.1:1546862-1586877 GCF_000247695.1 Heterocephalus glaber
TTTCCTTTGTAGGTGATTTGTTTCTTTTCTCTAACTGCTTTTAGGATTTTGTTCTTCTGTTGGGTTTCTGGGATCTTGACTATTATATGTCTAGATGTAGATTTTTTTTGATCATGGCTACTTGGTGTTCTATATGCCTCACTTATCTGTATGTCCAATTCTCTACCTCTGTCTGGGAAGTTTTCTACTATTACTTCTGTGAACGGTTTTTTTAATGTCAATTGCAGTTTCTTCTGTGTTTTTCATGGACTCCTATCAGTCTTATGTTATTATTCTTTGCATCATCTAGCAGCTGCTGGATTGATTTCTCATGATCCCTTATTATTTTTAAGAAATCTCTGTTTTCATGGTCCTTCATGCAATTCTGTCTTCTATATCTGATATTCTATCTTCAGTTTCCCTTAATCTGCTGTGGGTACTTTCAATGGAGTTTTTAATCTCTTGAATATCCGTTTGAATCTGTTTCATGGATTCAATTTCTTTCTTATGTTGGGCGATCATGGTTTCCATTTCGTTCTTATGCTGGGTGTTCATGGCTTCCAGCATGTTTCTGAGCTCATCTATTTTTTTATCTGTTTCTGTTCTAGATCCTCTAATCATGTCTTTCACTCTGCTCACCATCTCTGTAGATAGCTGGGAGATTATTTCTGCTTTGAATTTTTCTAGAGCCTCATTCATCTGTTACCTCCTGTGCTATCAGTTCAGGGTGTCCAGGTGGTTGATTATCAGACTTTTCCATCTCGTTTCCCCCAGTGTTTACCCTTGGTGGGGTGGAAGTCTGAGTTTGTGCCTTGCTTAAATGCCTTCTCATTTTTGTTTTTGGTATCATCTTTGGTTTAACTCCTGGGTTGATACTTCAAAATTGCTTATTGTAAGTATCTTTGTTGCTTGTAATTAGAACCCTTGTGGAATGATTGCTTCTCAGATGTGTCTTCCAGATATAGCTGGTCTTTAAGTTTTGAGTCTCTAATGACTCTGAGGTATCTCATTTTCAATATAACAGGAAGGACCACCAACTAGATCAATAACAAACCCTTAGCCCAAGTGATAAAATCAGCAATACCATAGCATCAAGTATATCTTAGAAAATGACATTTTGTGGTAGTTGTTAATCTATCACCTTTAACTGTGTGAATTAAATCAAAATCGAGGACTAACCCAACATATGTTTATAGTGAATAATCTCTTTAATATAACAACTTTACCCTTTGGGATGGGGAGTTAGAGGGAGTTGGGGAGGGAAGGCTAGATAGGTAGAAGGATAGGGGAAGGTTAACAGTGAGGCCAGAGGACACAGGTGAGAGAAGAAAAAAGAGAATAATAAAAAGATAAAGAAGAAATCCGATTGAGGGCCAGAACAGGAACAAAAATGGAGATGAACAATGTGGGACAGCAAGAGAGTGAGTGTAAGAGAGAGAGAAAGGAAAGAGAAAATAAAGAAGAGAAAAAGGAGAGAAAAACAAAAATTTGCAGAGTAGGAAAAAATAATAAAGATAAGAAGAGAAAAAAATCAAACCAATAATACTAATTTTGGAAATAAAAAATAAAAATGAAAATGAAGGGCCTCCTTCAGGTATGTCTCTGCTGTCACAATAGACAGTGTGGGTAGCAGTGTGCAGATATAAGTCAATGGTCTCAGCAAACCAGTCACAGACCCATGAGATTCAGGCAGATTTCTGGCTGCAAGTCCCCAGTTGAGCTCCCTGTCCTCCTGTAGGGTTGAACTCTGCAGGGTTGGACTGCAGGTTCCAGCTGCCTTCCCCTGAAGATAGTCCCAGTTCTGATGGGAGGTGATGATCATTCCAACTTACCCAGTACAGTGGTCTGGTGGTCCGGTGTCCTCTGTGTCTTTGTAGTGTGGAAACAGGTGGCAGTACAGCCATGAGGCCAGAGGAGCAGGGGGCGGGGTAGGCAGTGGATCGCTGCAGGGGCAGGTTCCCTGCCATCGGAAACCCTTCTGTGGTGTCCGCAGATGTGCCTGCATGGCGTGGGCTGGATCAGCAAGTTGCCTCCACATTGGCTCATTGTACTGTGTAAACTTTCAGGGGACTTTTTAGTCTCTTGGATATTTGTTTGCATCTGTTTTATCAATTCCATTTGTTTCCTATGCTGGCATTCCATCACGTTCCTCAGCTCCTCTATTTTTTTTTTCTGTGTCTTCTTTAGGATTATTAATCATGTCTTTCACTATGGATATAATCTGTTGTTATCTGAGAAATTATTTCTGATTTCACTTTTTTCAGATTCTCTTTTGTTGCCAGTTCACAGTGTCCAGGTGGTTGAGTTTCAGACTGTTCCATCTCATTGCCCTTGAGGTTGACTTTGGTGATCTGGAAGTTTGGTTTTGAGACTTGTTTAGGTGTCTTCTCATTTCAACCAATGCAATCTGCTGTGCCTTTATTGAGGTGACGTACTCCCAGTGGGCTTCAATTCTCAACAAGCCTCAGAGTGGCCTTCTCTCTGCTGCTCACCACTGTGCCAATACCTGCATTCAGATTGATGGCCTTCTGGATCCTGCGCTGGGCTGTTGTCTTTGTTTTCTTCTGGCTGGGGTCTGCACACAGTTATCTGTGCGGGCATCTGTCTGGGACCTCAGTGCCTGCTCAGCTATTTTCCAGACTGGCCTTTGGTTTGGGCCTGTATGCAGAAGCCACTGGTGTCTGAGTGTGGCCCTGGCTGGGGCCTGTGCCCCTGCACTGCTCTAGTTCGGGCAGGCTTCTGGCTGTAGAATGTGTTGCCTGCTGAGTTGCTGCTGTCTGAGTGGGGCTCTGGCTGGGGTCTTCATGTACTTACTGATGGTATCTGGGGAGGCCTTTGGCTGGAGCCTATACGCCTGTGCAGTGCAGCTGTTTTCCAGGTGGGCCTTTGGTTGGGGCCTGAGTGCCTAAGTTACTGGTGTCTGGGCAGGGCCCTGGTAAATGGCATTTTTTAAAAAGAAGGACTCTGGGTAGTCATCATCTATGCAATTTTATGCTAAAGGGTCCCCCTGAGTTGCATCTGGATGGCTCCCAGACTATGTCTTGCTCTCTCTTTTTCACCACTTCATAATCATGGAGCCACTGCTCATTATCTGCAGCTTATAGGAAAGTCTGGGATAAGCCCCAGGTTTTTCTTTCTCATGATTATTTTATTTTATTATTCATTTATTTTGCAGTACTGCGGACTGAACTAAGGGCCTTTGCACTGAAATATACCCTAGTGTCTTTAAAATTTTTTATTTTGAGACAGGGTCTCATTAAGTCGCTAAGTTGCCCATACTAGGCTAGAACTTGGGACCTTTCTGTCTTGGCCTCCTAGAGTGCTGAGATTACAGGCATGTAGCATCGTGGTCAGCTAATGATGATTTTATTTTTATTTTTAATTTTTTTGATTACTGTTTTTACTAGATTTGTTGTTTTTCATCTTGGTTATGTCAAGATGACTATTTTGGGCACATAAACTAAGTTTTCCCAAACCAAGTTTGGAAAACTAAGTTTTAGTTTGTGTGGTGGTGAGAGGAGCCAGGAAGTGAGGATCTGAAGGCTGTAGTCCCTATTGTGCAACATCCGTTGTGCCTTTCTCCGTAGCTCTGGGGCAGATGGAGTTAGAAGTTTGGGGACAGTTCCAGTAGCCATATGATCTGGTTGCAACAACCATGCACAGAGGACTGACAAAGTCTGCATTCTCTGACCAGTGTGACACTACTTAAGGACAGTGTTCTCTGCACCTCTCCACCTGCCAGCCTTGCACATGGCACACTTTTCAGCACTGACCCAGCAGCAGAGCACTCTGGGACATGAGTGCCCACTTAGCAGGCAGTTGAACCCTAATATAAAGATAGCAGCTGTCTTCTCCATGTTGGATGTTACTTTTCTAGCTTTCTGGAACGTGCTCTTTCACTCTACAAGGTCTCAGATCATTTTTCATTTTAAAAAGATTTTTGCGGCTTGTATAGTTTTGACTCCATCTTTGTTCAATTTGTTTGGTGGTCTTTTGGAACACCTATTACCCTCCTACCAGAGCCTTGCCTTCCTATCTGTGCGTCTTCCCTGTGGTCCGTGCTCCCTGCCTCTCCTGAGATGCTCTCATCTTTACTCTGGGTCAGTAGGCAGCTACAATGTTCGTTTTATTCCCAAAATGATATTTTTCAGCCCATAATCGATCTTGATATGAATAATTTTCCTTTCCATCTAAGTCAGTGCCAGATCAGTGCCAGACTGTTTGGGCTTCCAGCCTTCAAGAGCGTGGACAAGTAAACCTCTCTTCTTTATGAGTACTCAGTCTCAGCTATTTCGTTGCAGCTAAAAATGGACTCAAACAGAGGACGAACAAGCGCTAGTACCTTGAAAACTTTTGTACATGCTTCCGAGACAAGGGAGTATCCTGAAATTGTTTTTGGTAATTTGTTTCTTTAAAATAAATTTCCAGTATTCATGGCACCTGAGAAGGAGGAAGCCCTGAAGATTTCTTCCCATTTTTGAAATGTTCTGGGTTGTGTAATTAATATTTAGCTTTTAATAGAACGGTAATCTTTAAGAGATCCTGCACATGTTGAGCAGAAATGATTGAGCAGGCACGTAACAGAGAACCAGAGTGTTATTCTCTTGTTTGGAAGGGCAAGAGGTGCTAATCAAACCTGTTCACATGAATATATTTACTTTATCCACCAATTTACCTAATGCCAATGGGAGCTTGGAAGAAAAATCCATTCAAATGAATATCTGATGAAGGGCTCAGTGTGCCTGTTACAGGGACGACTTTCGCCACGTTTCTGAAATTTCCTTGGAAATCCCAAAGACATCATTTAGTTTAGAAATGCATTATTAATGTTCCAATTAATATACAATTCTCTGTTGTATTTTCGGTACCTTAAATGAGAAGCAAGAAGTCTTACAGAATACAGTGTAAAAGACCCTGAAAAAAACTGTCATTTTTCATTGTAGAAATATGAGCTCCCTTTATAATTCTTCATGTTCTCCATTAGCTTCTCTTGCTTGGCTTTGTTACCAAATGGAGATGCAAGTCTTCCAAATTTCAAACCAGACATGCTCTATGAAAAAACTCTCCAATTTCTGCTGCAAACAACGGCATTGCTCCTGAATTGTCATAGTCAGGAGCTGGAGATTGGTGGGCCAGTTTTAAAGATTGCTCACAATGATGTCAGATATTTGCACAATTCCCTGAACTATGCAAATTGTGTAGTGCATAACATTAACAGGTGCAAAGTGAATAACTGCTTATACATCACATGTGGTTAAGGGCATGTTTAGTGTATGTGAAATACAGAACTGAGAATTTTATGGCAGGTAACAGGCTTCCATGATGGGGCTCCTGAGCCTTTATCCTTTTGTGTTAAATGACTAAGAAATATGAGCAAAATCAAGGTTTTCTTTGAAACTCCTTGAGAAAACCGGTGATATGGAAAGCCATCTGTTTCGAAATGAAGGCCTAGTGGACCTTTCCAAAAAACAAACAAACAAACAAACAAACAACAACAACAAAGACCACAAAATATTGCTTTCTGCACTTTTCATTCACCTTTAATTTTTAAGGTTTCTTCCTTTTATATCCACCCACTGCATTTTCCCATCAAATTGCTATTGTCACAAGTATTCTCCAGGATTAATCCTTGTGATAAGTGGCATAGCTTAGCTCCAAGCATTGATGAATAATGGGCAGAGCTGGTGTATCCTGGAATGGCTGGATTTTGTCTCTGTCCTCAACCACCCTTCTGCTACTCCTGCTACCCTTACTCACAGAAACTTGTCCATGTCTGAGCACGATTTCAGACATCAGACTCTTTTGAAACTTCCTGCTTTTCCCAAGTGGAAGTGACTCACCAGCCTCTGAATTTCCTAAATATCTTGTTTCTTCTTTTTTCTGGCTGTCTTGCTCTGTGTTTGTGGTGTGGTTATCCTGTCCCTTGCCCCACACAGTGGTACTTCAGGTCATGAATTAAATTATCACCGTGATTCCGGTCACAAACCAAACTGGATGGGAACTGAATCAAATTTCCCCATAAGATTAATGTAGACCCTAATCATTGAATTTGATTACAACTTGGTTTGTGACCAGAATTGTAGGAAGAATCAATTTTGTGAACTGAGGTATCATTGTACCTTTCACTGAATCATAAAATTTATCCTACTCCTCTTAACTCTTTAGATTATTCTATAGACAATGCTCATTAACATTTGTTAAAGTGAACCAAAACTACTACTTGATGTTCTGGCATGATCCTGAAATTCTTTTTATTCCTTTTTAAGATTTGGAACTTAATGGCTTTTAGGCTTTGAGAACAAAGTGAACAGACCAAAAGAGAGCCTCTTGCTAGATGGTGTAAGGCCTGGGCAAGGTGGCCCTGTGTGCTCAGCTTGATCAGCGAGTGAGAACTCACTGGCGTCCAGCAGGAAGCCAGGCCAGGAGCAGCACAGGCTCCAACAGGAAGTGGGTGCTCCTTCACATGGCCCCACCCACGGCCAGGCTGAGTCATCCAGGCACTGTCCTCAGAATACAGGGCTCAGCCTTGGGCTTTATTCTCCATGGATATTTTCATTTTATAGGTATCGGTTAACTGATAGACAATGTACCAAGACTGTACAGCTAACTTGCAATACTCGGGCTTGTTAACCGAGTCCAGAACTCTTCCCCCTTCCAGTTAGCAGCACAAATCTTTTGTAAAGGTAGGGCCAATGCATTCTTGATTTTCCTCACAGCAGTATCTTTCTGAGTTACCAGCAATAAGATGGGGCCTAAGCCACGGCCATCCTGATATCCCCAGTTCTCTGGCTCAGTTGGCCCACACATACACCTTCTGGGCTGGTGGCCGAGCCTCGTGCTGCTCTATGGTTTCAAGTGGTTTTAGTGATAATTTCAAGTAGTCGGACTGTGGGGTGCTTGTTAGTAGGCGTCATGCCTTTACAGCAGGTATTCCTATTTCTATGTCTGTTACATATGGATTTTTCAAGCTTTAGATAGGATGAGATCTTAAAAAAACAGTCAAAGCAAAGAGGGACCCCCCTCTTTCTACTTCTGTACTGAATACTATTTGCAAATTAGTGCGCCCTCTGCTGGGAGCAGATTATTTTTCCTTCTACAGAGTGTTTCTGGGTAGGATTTGTTTTAAGGGGATACAGGAGTTTGACTGAGTTCCTCTAAAGCCAAACGTAGGTGTTTAATTTTAAAAAGTCAGATAGGTGTCTCCTGAGGCTGGTCAGATGACTTCTAGGAAGAAAGTGCTGACTGAATTCTATTTTTGTGTCAAGCACACCCTTCTTGTTTCACAGTTGTTGAATGAAAAAGATTTGCACTTACTACCTGATAGCATAGTTCAGAATTTGGCATGCTGCAAGCTTGCCATTGCTCAAGAGGTCTGTTGGGAAACAAGGCCATGGAGTAGCATCTGGATCCTTCTTGTTGGCTAGGCTGTGCCATGGGTGTTCTCAGCCTCCTTGCACAGGGAGGTGAGCACATAGTCCTGAAGGCAGAGCATGAGTGAGACAGTGCTTGTTGCAATGACGCTCAGTTCCAGACAACCTACTTCCCAGAAGCTGTGGCTCCCCATGCATATCTGTGCATCCATGGGTGTGGGCAGCTGTGGCTGGTGCCACCGAACACACCCCAGAACGGTTTTAGTCCTGGCTTGCTCCAGGGGTCTCTCGTGCTTTGGTGCCCTGAAGCAAGATGGCATCACTCACTGTGTGGCTTCTCCTCAGGCCGTGGTGCCCTGGAAGGGGGAGCTCAGAGGACATTTTTCCCTTTGCACGGCACGGGCCTTGAGGCCAGTGTGAGAACCAGCAAGGTGGGACAAGGAGATCTGGGAGGGTGCGAGGGGGGCTGCCTGGCTTTGGGGCCTTTGAAGACCCACTATCACCTCCCCCAGCCAGGCCACTTCCTTTGGTGCTGTCCCTCACCCACACAGCTAGCTGGACTCACACCCTGTCCTCCTCCTCCTCCTCAGCAAGCAGCAACTTTGTTTTGCTTGGCACCTAACACAGCACCTAGGGCAGTCCCTATCCATGGCCAACAGCCGAGGAAACAGTTGCAGAGTGACTGCAAGATAGATTAGGGGCAGATGTGACAGTTCCGAGTGAAGAATGTGACCCTGTTCCCTAAATGTGGCATCAGGCTCCGTTGCTCACGAGCTGTGTGACCCTGGGAAAGACTTACTGTCTCTGTTCTCAGTTTTCTCATGAAAGATGAGAGTGACAGTGTTTCCTATGTCATCAGATTGTAGTAGGATTAAGTGAGGTAATATGTAGGGAGCATTTGGTGCATTGTGTTAAATATTGACTATTACATTCATTGTTAATAATCAAACCCACAGCAATGTTGTCTTCATGGCAAAAGTAATTTAAAATTTAAAATTAAAAAAGGATTATATTGGGCTCTAAGAGCATATAGGCTTTCTGAAGGCATATAAGGTGTGATTAACAAGAGCCTGGTCTTTAAGTAAGTACAGAGTTTATACATCTAAATAAATTCTTCTTCAAAAAGGCACTTATGATTCTATTTGTGCATTCAGCCAAAAAGAAACCACTGTCGTTCAAAAATATTGAGTAATTCATATCACTCAGTAGATCTGCCTGCTCTACCTGCACTTGTTCTTTGAATATCAATGATGATGGGGAAATTGGACCTTTGAGGTTCCTCAGACTTCACGTATGAAGCTAGAGTTCCTTGGACTTGAGTGTGATAAAGAGATAGAATCCAAGCTGTGTGGCCAATTTGGTGAAATGTAAGTGTGATCATGACACAAGGGGCCTTGGCTTTTCTGTGTGCTTCCTCAGTGGCTCAGAGGGCAGCTTCACCCAAGAAATGCTGGAAATGCTTTGACTAAGGCAAGAAAAATGGGAGGAGACGGTGCCCGCCTGCCAGGTAAATTAGAGGATGCTGTACACGTGCATTTAGACCAGTCAGTCTCACACTTCATGGTGATAACTTTTTTTAGTACTGGGGATTGAATCCAGGGCCTTCACACTGGGCTATGACCCTAAACCTTTTTTAATTTTTATTTTGAGACAGGGTCTTACTAAGTCTCTAAGTTGCTCAGCTTGGGCGTGAACTCCTGCCTTGGCTTTCAGAGTGCTGGGATTAGAAGAGTGTACCATCACATCTGACTCAGAGTCATATCCCACAAGCAATCTACAATGTGGGAATTTTAACAGACGTAAGATGTGGCTCCAGTGACACATGCTAAGCCACTGATGTCTATTAGGGTTTACACAATAGGGTTCTGTCTTCAGGCATTCTAGTTCTCAACCCAGGGGCTCCTTACTCAACTTTTGCTATTGGGAAGGCTTAGCACATTAAAACAATGCCAATTATCAGTTCCAACAGGAAAATAATATGCAAAAACAGAAAATTGATGATTTTGTGAGGCGCAGACCTTTTTTCAATATACTCAATGTCTCTAACAATGTCAGTGACACTAGCGGGATAAGTGGCTTAGTTGAAAGAAGTACCAATATTTGGTCAATGATGATGGATATCGTGGTAGCAAATGTATTTGAGTATTTATTGTGTACTTAGATGGACAGACTGTGCACAGAGCTTGTACGCATTAGGATTTTCTACAATGACTTGTAAATTGTGATCTGTTTTTGCAGTCTTAACCCTTGCCTATCACATCTAACAGTGGCTTCAGTTCTGTTGCTCTCAGCAAGGGCAAATCATTATTTATATGCAGAAGTCCTTGAGAAGACTCCTGTATCTAATGTTGTACGTCACACCCGTCACTACTTCTTTCCCTGTGGTCTTAGGGTTTAAAATTTGTCCTCAGGAGATTTGAATGCAAAGAGGCTTTTATTGCACGGCCCACACAACTGGGCTCCATGTGCCTGACTTCCCTAAAGGGCCACCAGTCTTGGAGAACTTATCTCTTTGAGAGCATGGTTTTAAAAATACCATACTAGATGAGTGAGGGGAGAAAGGTAAAAGGTAAAAGTAAAGAAATATCTGAAACATTTTCAGCTGCTTCAATTTTCTTTTTTAATATATAGCAGTGTTGGGGATGAAACCCAGGGCCTTGCACATGTTAGGCAAGTGCTCTGTCACTGAGCTACATTCTCAGCCTTTTCTAAGAAATTTTCTTTTTCAATTTTGAGACAAGATCTTGCTAAATTGCCTAGGCTGGCTTTGAACTCCCAATCATGCTGTTTTAGCCTCCAGAATAGCTGGGATTACAGGCATGCACCACCATGCCCAGCTAAATATTTTTTATGTTGAAATGTTTACCTGTAATTTTTGAGTTTATGGTCTCCCCTTCCATTCTGGTGGCTCTTAGGTTGTAAGCTAGAGCATTTTAGCTTCCCTAAACCTCACTCATCACTTGGTGTGTGGATAGTCCTCAATACAGTACTGTGCTGGCTAACCAAAAACAGGTAGGAAAGAAATATATGTCATCTTTAAATGAGGCAATTGCAGATTGAGCAACACAAGATGCCTGAGCATACCAAGACACTGGGTATGTATCGATAGAAAACTCTATCAGGACTCTGCCAGATTTAGGTAGTACCATCTTTTATACTTTCTAGATTACACATGATAAGCAAGTGTCGGTCTGAGATTAGCTGCATTTGAAGTAAGAAAGCACATAAGAAACCATCTTTCCAGTTGGAGTGTGTGGGGGCGTGGGGGCGTGGGGGGCAGTGAGGGCTTGCTGAATCCTGGGCCAACTCGGACGCTGCAGGGCATGGTCCATGACGTCAGCCTCTATTGGGAGTCTGCAGCGCGTGCGTCCTGCCTGTGGGACGCACATGTGGCAGAGGCTGTGCCTGTGGCTCTGGGTGTCTGAGCTGCTGTGGCAAATCACCAAGCTCTCTCTGCCTAACAACTGCAGCAAAGGATACTTTTGTTTTCTTTTTCCGTTTGGCGCATGAGAAAGCCTTCTCCCCTTTCCTGCTTAAATATACACAAAGGGCTCAGTATACTTGGAGTGTTAGTGCCAAGAAAAGGACTTGGAGAATTTTAAAGGGGTTTAATCTGACAATTGATTCTCTAGTTAATTCCTAAATGAATAACTGATTAGCTCCACATTTTCCAGGAAATCACAGCATTATGCATCATGACATAATTCAAGATTACGTATCGTTTCGTTTTATCTCAAAGAAGCACACACACAAAAGCCAAACGTTTTCAGCTTGGCATTTATTCCTTCTCTAGCATGTCTGGACTAGCAATTTGACTCATTAATAGGTAGCAAAAGACATCATTGCAAAAGAGGGAACAGGGCTCTAATTTTTAAAGAATGTTTAAGTGGTTTGGATCATGAAGATGGCTGTCCACAAGCCTTTTAGGAAATAGAAGTGGAGTCTCCTCATGATGGCATCCTTATTTTTAAAACGGGAAGAGAAATCTGTTTGTTTGATTTTTTTTTCTTTAAAATGTTAACAAGGATGCCAATTAACAGCTATTAAATTGTGGCTTTTATGATGTGGACACCCACCCACGAAGGACTAGCTGTAGAGGGTGGCCTCATGAGGCTTGGGGAGCTGGGTTCCTTCCCAGGGCAAATGTCTAGTGTGTATTCTTCTCAGGGTTGGCTGGCCCTTTTGAAATCAGAATTACAAATATTTCAGAGTTAGGCAAGTTCACTTGAAATGATCTTTCTCCACTCTCCGGTGTTTCTGGCGGAGTCCTGGAGCGTGGTGGGAGACAGAACTCTCAAGGCTAGGTGGTGTCATGGCGAGCAGGCTCTTCCACGTCGTCACAGAGGATCTTGCTGGTTTAGGGCCCACTCTCCCGGAACAGCGTGGCGGCAAAGTTAAAACTCGAAGAAGGCCATGTGGCATCGCTCTGACTCCCAGGCCACACAATCCACCTGTGTGAATTCAAGGATTTCTTCCCCTCCCTGGTGGCTCTTTCTTTGCTTTGTAGGACCCAGAGTTCTCAGCATTTGTTCTCCCCTTACTAACCCCTGAGCTGCCAATAACTATTGTAACAGGAAATAAAATAAACCAGCTTGGCTGCATCTCAATAGCACTGGATGCATTTCAAATGATTGGATGAAATTAGATACGTTAAAAGGAGATCTAAACAGGAAAACACTGGGGCAACTTGAAATGCTTTGGGCACTAAAGCAAGAGCGACTGGTGGGTGACTGTGTGAAGAGCCTCGGAGGGCTTCAGAGCCAGCATCTGCTCTGGTCTTCTCTTGCCTCACCCAGTGCAGAGAGCTTGCGCCCTTCTTCCACCTGGCGGGCAGCTGGGATCCCCTGGTTTGGTGAAGATGAAATAGGCTGATGCATGGCGCTCAGCAGAGTAGTAAGCAGGACTGTGCCAGACCATCAAATAGTGGCCACAATACCATCGTCTGTCACAAAGCAGAACTGTAACTGCTTTCCTCTACAAGGGCTATTGCAAACTTTTAAACTCTCTGTAAGAGTTTGCCAAGACATGGAAAACTGTACATTATAAAAGTTTTATGAAATAATTTAAATGGCAAGAGCTATGTGCTATAAAAATGTACTAATACACAGAAATATCAGAAGGAAATATAACTAAATATTAATTGCCTCTGTTGGATTTTAGATTGTCTTAAGAGAATATAAATTTATTCTTTCTTAGGTTTTTTGGGGCACTAGTTGAATGCTATTTTTATAATAGGTGAAGAAATCTTCCGTGGAGCCCCAAGATAAAATGAGAAAGCAAAATGAATTCTTTATCTTTCATTTATTCAAGCTATGTTGACACAATATTGCAAATGTAAGAGTTGGATATATGTAATGAGACAAAAATGTGTAGGCAATTTGGTTCTAGGCTGTGCTATTAAAATATTTGGGAGATTTAGTTAGTAAAAATTAAAATGGAGAGCCAGTATAGGTGAGAGCTTCTTCCTCCAGCAAGAAGCAGGAAAGAAAGATGCCAATGGTAAAGATGCCATGGAAGCTGGGGACTGGGGTACTTGCCTGTAATCCCAGCATTCTGGGAGGCTGAGGCAGGAGAATTCCAAATTTGAGCCCTTCTTGGGCAACTTAGTGACTTGGTGAGACTCTGTTTTAAAAAAAAAAAAATAGGGGCAGGGATTTAGCTCAGTGGTGCCACCGTCTGCCTCGAAAGCACAAGGTCCTGAGTTTGATCCCCAGTACCAAAAAAGCCCACAAAAACAAACAAACAAAAAAATAGAAAAAGGGCTGGGGAATGTAGTTCAATCCCCAGTACAAAAAACCCCAAAGAAAACAAGAAACCCCAAAACAAACAAGCAAAACCCAAAAAAACAAAACAAAAACAAAAACAAAAAAAACAAGGAAAGAAAGAAAAAAGAAGAAGAGTAAATGTTGTGGAGCCGGATCTGATCTTGATGGTGTTTGGGCTGGGACTCTTAATGAAGGCTGGTGCTTGGCTGCCTACTGGTGGATTTTTCTTAAGATTACCTGGTTTGGAAGAAATAGAGTTCTCATAGAGAGAAGCCAGGGAGGGCTGTGTACAGAGCTGAAGAAGGAATTTTATTCTAATACATGGTCTACAACTTGAGAGTTGCACATTAACTCATCTTGTGATTATATGAGAATTTATTTATTCAATATGTTTTTAGCCAGAGGACTTTTCTCTATAAATAAACATTATATTAATTTTCCATTGTTCTAGTTAGTTCTAAGATACTATGGGTCAAACTGAAGTGCCATTAATCCCACTAGAATAAGCCAAAAAAAAGTCTCCTAAAGTCTGAGCAGGAAGTGATGTCAGCCCTGAAGTTTTGCTTCCAAGTGTGTTTTCCTCACCACAGTTTCTGTGCCTCACTGGCATGAGCCCTCCTGGGAATGGCTGAGTCCAAGCGTTGACCGATGCGTCACTCTCTGACATGCTGTTAACCATCTGTTGACCTGGTGGAAATCAGAGTCCAGGGAGGAGGGAGAGCACCGTCTGTCTCCTGAGGCCGGACTGCGCACCCTGCACAGAAGTCTGAGGGAGGTGGATGGAGGTGCTGGGCCTCACATCTCCAGGATCCTGCTTATTGTCAATATCTGATCCAAAATCAGTGGTTCATGTTCCCAGGAAAATGTTGGTTTTCTATTTTCCTTTCCCCCAGACTGCAGTTAGTTGCCCCACTCTGCACTGCATCTGGGTGACATGGGAGATAATTGCAGACCTCTTAAAGCCGTGATGAACTGAGCTTTCCCCAGCGCAGAGCCCTTTGAAGTCACAGAGTTCCATGATAATTGATAATCTAATCTCGGCCCAGCCTGTAGGTAACCCCCCCTTTCTTTCTGGGCTGCTCTGCAAGCAAGGGAATTATTACAGTATATGTATTGATTGCCTCCTGAAGAGGTCACTGTGTGGGACCTGCCCTGTTAGCACAAGGTTCCTGTGGAAGGTGCAATCTTGGCAAGCACCGAATAACAACCAGTGGGCCCATAGAAGTGGGTCAGAAAGCTGGGAAGGCTGAGAGAAATGATTTTTCATTCTTACTACCTCAAGGCTATACATGGCAATTACCATTGCAGAGGCAATAATGAAGTTAATTACAGGTTTGTACCCTTGTAGCCAAAGTAGGAACGAAGAGACTAAAGGTTACAAAATGGCACTTAGAAAAAGTTATAGATGATTTTTTTTTTTTCCTTTTCAGTGGAATAACCTAATTAATGGTCAGGTTTGGGCCTGATGACGAAAAGAATTCTCAAAGAGACATCTTATTAGAATAATTAAATTTGTCTAAAGCCTCCAATTTGCTTTTTGCAACTGGTCATTCTGTTTTTATTTTCCTTAATCATCTCTTCAAATCTTTCAGATGTGGGACTGAGGAAACATTAGGTATTGAATGTGGCTTCCCCAGCATGGGCTACATGGGGTACCTTTACAGAGCCTAAATGTCATGCTGTCAATTATTAACCCATTTCCCCTTAAAAGCCAGGAGTCTCACTGGTGTTCTTGTGCTATGAGCATTCCACCAGGCCCGAAGCTTTCTGTCCTTGTTCCTAGAACTACAGCCCATTCTTTGGAGAGCCAGCAGATGCCTCGATAACATTTTGCCTGGGCTCTGAGACATTTCATTCCAGTCTGCAAAAAGTTAAATCCCTCTGAAGCAATCCACATCTTCCCTACTTAAGCCTGACTCTTAGGCTGGTGACAACAAATTGGATATCTCAAAATGGCCAGTAGGGAGGAGCTTGAAGGTCTCCAACACAAAGAAGTTATCAGTGTGTTTCAGGGGATGAATATGCCAATTACTTGGATTCGATCTTGCGGTCTTGCTATGTTGTGTAAATGCAGTGAAGTGTCACACTGTACTCCATAAGTATGTGCAATTATTATATACCAATTAAAAGGAAAACATTTCTGCATGTCAGCCAGAAGTCTGATATCACCTGCACAGATGTGATGTCCTGGCTAGGTTCCTGTCAGCATCCTAAGGGGTGAAACTATTTCTCATCTTTGCAAGCCCAATACCCAGCACAGGGATTGCACATAGTAAGTGGTCACTAAGTGCTCCATAGCAAGTTAAGCTTTCTGAATGCTGTCTTAGGTGTGTGATGCCCAGGGTCAAAACAGAAAATATACTCTCCTTTTGTGGTAAGTGTCTGCTTATTTAACTCATTTATTCATGATTGGGAGTGTTCCTAGCACATCTACTAGTGCTTGAGACAAACAGCTCTGTCAGGCACCTGTGGCAACATACTTTACGCCACCCTGAGGAGAGGGGTAGTGGCTCTCTGGGTTACATGTTGACAAACGATGCTGTTGGGTCCCCAGAAGTTTCCCACAGTGCCTTTGTTTCCCAAAAGGAAGCTGAAAGGCTGGGCGCTGAGACCTTCTACCATCTCGCAGCCAACAATGGGTCTCTGGGAGTGGAGGGAGTGAAGGGTGACCATGGGCTCTGTCCCTGGGGTCCATGACAGGTGATGCATAGGGTTGTGGGGACCCTGGTGAGGATGGGGGGCCCTAACACAAGGCCTGAGAGCAGAGAGGACATGTGAGGACGTGGGCTGCGGGGACAGTGGTGAGTGAGCGAGTTCCCCCAGGTTCTCTGCTCGCTGCTCTCCAGGCATTTCCTCACTTGGTCTTTGTTAGGATCCCCAGGAAGGAGCTGCCACCACCACACGTCCTTGGGTCAGCTTGTGTAACCTCATGCACGCACTCAGACTTGCTTGGCCTGCATTCCTTCTGCTAATCTACACCTACACAAGGCCACAGAGCTGCTTCTTCTTCTCCTGCAAGTCTCTGTGCCTGGTGTGTGTATGGTCCTTGGGAGTCCTCATGTCTGATGCTGTCCGAATGAACAGACGCTGTGGTGAGAGCTGGGTGTGTGGCCTTTCCCTGACTCTCTGTGATGGAACAGCAGGGTTGTGGGGACTCCTGACTACTGAGGGGTTAGTCGGGATGCCAAGAGCACACTGTGGCCTCATGCTTCTACATAATGCACACAGCATGGGTATTGAGTGAACTGGAGTGGCCTTTACAATAACCACTTAATTACATGTGCAAGACAGGCTCGATGGAGATAAGTTAGTGCCATGGTTTGTATCTGAAATGTACCCCCCAAGACTGTGTGCTAAAGTTTTTGTCACCAAACTGCAGTGCTCTTGGAAGGTAGTACAGCCCTCAGGAGGTGGGGCCTATTCGGAAGCAGGCTGTCTTTGGGGGCTATATTTTGTCCCTGTCCCCCTGTTTAGCTTCATGGACAAGGACAGCGGCTCTGTTTATTTTACAAGGGCCTGTGATCATTCACTCTTTCGTCAACTTGATTAAGAAACATGGATTAGCATGGTTCTGGGTGTGGCTGAAGGGATTTACTGAAGAAAGAAGCTCCAGCCTGGGTATGAGTGGCACCAACCAATAGGCTTGCAGATTGAATGGAATAAAAAGGGGAACGAAGATGTTTTCACTGCCTGCTGCGCAAGCGCAAGGACCCGAGTTTGATCCCCAGTAACCCTCTCCCCCCCGCCCCCAAAAAAGGGGGAACGAAGGAGTCTTACTTCTGTATCTTTGGAGGAGCTTCAGCCTTTGCCTTGGACATCCATCTTCAGCCTTCCATCGCAGGCTCTTCAACTTCCTGATACGGACTCAAAAGGGACATTACAGTGAGCTCCAGGCCTTCAACCTTTGCCTGGATCCTTCAGATCTCCAGGGCATAGACAGCCCTTCTGCACTCTTCCACTCTGCGGGTGGTCATTGTAAGCCTATCTTAAATCCTTATATATTTGCATATCTTATATTAAACCTGTTTCTCTAGTGAGCACTGACTGATATAACCCCCTTCTGCCAGGGTATTTCCACTCACTGTGGGCACAGAACAACCAGCCAGCTGACCATGGACTGATACCCCTGCGACTATGAGACAAAATAAATCTTTCTTCCTTGTAGCTGTTCTTCGCATGTGCGTTGTCAGAGTGACAGAAGCTAACCCACTTAGAGAGCACAGAGGGGTTAGCCTTTCCTTAGACAGGCTCCCCACTTTCTTATGCTGAGCAAGCCCTGGTTCCCAGGACATCTTTGCACAGTGCACATTTCACCACTGATCATGTCCTCCACTTCAGGTGGGCTTCAGGTCACTGTTGTCCACCTCAGCTAGAGATGGGCCTTTTTATTCCTTTATAAGCACATTATAAGCGCTCCTGGCATAAAGACTTGAAAATCCTGAGAAATATTGAGAAGAAAATAAGAGAAATTGATGATTTTGCTCACAAAACATTTTGTTCTCCCTTCTTTCAGGTATTTTCTTGCTTTATGCATAGTTGAGATGCTGCATTATTTTTGTTGCATGTTTTCTGCTTAACATTATAACAGGCATTAAAAAAAATTTGACTTAATTATGACTTAAAATTTTACCATATGATGACTTTGCCTTTTTTGCTAAGTACTCAGGCAAGTGAGTTGCTCCCTGCTCCCAGTTTTCCTTGGCTAAGACCCGTGGCAGAAGCACCCTGAAACCTTGGTTGTGAAGTAGATGGTGCAGAGTAGAAGAAGGGCAAGTGCAGGCAAAGCAGCCAGAAGAATCCTTTAAGGTTGATCTTCAAAATGGGGCACTCCTCAGCACATCACTGGGATGGAGGAGCCAGGAAATGAGAGGGAGCAGTGGGCTGGGTCTGGCCTGATCGCTCTACAGGGCTGAGCGGAAGACATCCAGTGCTTCCCTGTTGTCACTTATGCATCATCTCCTTTGTGCCAGAAATGTTCTCTGTATTTCACATGTTTTAGGGTAGATCCCAATCAGCTGACTATGGAGACTTGAGGGGAAGAACATTTTGAGCTGGTATCTGCGTGGCCACAAGCGCTGCCCGAGGCCGGGCTGGCCCCCGCACTGTTTGAATGTGCCCTTCTCATAGGCTCTCACACTGTGGGGCGCCACTAGCGTCAAAAGTTTTCACTGACTTTACAGGGGAGAACTGTTGTTTTATTTTTAAATTTCTGCTTTTTTGGATGACATCATACTAAAAATTGGAAGACTTACTAGCTATTATATATTTTCTTCTAAAATCTATTCATGCTGTTTGCCTATTTACGGAGTTTTAGTGAATTTTCGTATTTGGGTATACTGTGTATATCATAAGAATATCATTCTTTTCTCAAAGTGTTATCCAAATTTGACTTTAAAATTTTGTGGTTTATTTTAATATGGGAAGTTGTTCATTTCTCTCCTATAAAAACACACTAAGCTTTCCCTGAGACATCCAGCGGGGCTGCTCATGCGGAGACTTCTTTGGGAGGGCCAGATGTGGCTCCTCTGAACCCTGAACCCTGATGATCTGTGCCCTGTTTTCAGAGGTGGAGCAGGCACAATGACAGAAGCACACACTGCCTGTCACTACATGGCGAAAGATGAAGCTCCAGAGTTGGCAGGCCCCACTCTGCTGCTCCCTGGGAGCAGAGCCTCCCTACTCGGGCTCTTGGCTCTTCATTTGGCTACACTTAGAGGGAGCATTAAAGAAATTGTCCTTCCCATTGCTTGAATAGGTTTCTCTGCCACATTGGAGGAACTTGGGGCATCCAGGGGTCTTTTTACATCTCCAGTGCACAATGTCTTGTGTGGGATCCCCGCTGTCAATTCTCAGGCAATACAACTTAAAAACTTTCGTGCTTCATTCTATATTTATTCCAACCAGCCCACGTGTCAGAGTTCCATTGCAGTCCCCTTACGGATGATTACTTGTGGGTATGATGAGCACGTTGGGCTCTTGTGGGGTGACCAGGCCGGGTGTGTGGGTGGCACAGGGTTTCCCCTGGAGCTGGTTTCTGAGTGGTCCCATCCATGATGAGATCACTGTCTTCAGGCAGAATCACAGGAAGCTGATACACACCTGTCTGAACTTCATGTTATACTTGTTGAATATGAGAAAGAGTTCCCTTTTTATTCCTGCAGGCTTTCTGGGCTCCCTGTGTTCCCTCAGTTCAGCTAGTGAGCAGTGCAGTTCTTCCAGAGAGCACCTCTTCCTTGTGGTGGTTTCTTGAGTGTAGGCAGCACTAATGAGCTCCAGCAGCAGCAGCAGGAGCAGCAACAGCAGGCTCTCTGCTCACCCCAGGTGGCTGCTGTCTCAACACCGCTTCCTGAGCGGCTGTGGTCCAGTCTCTAAGCCAGGCGGCCTTAGTCATTGGTCACAGTGGCATCTGCTAACAGTTTCCACTTGAGCCTGGGGTTTTTCTCTGGTAATTCTGCATAACCAACAACAGCCCCCACATTTCCACAGCTTTCACCATCCCACTTTTTTCTCCCCATTTAGTTTATTGGTCCATTTTAGGTCTACAATGCAGGTACATTCATCATTGGGGTCTTGCACCTGTGCATGGTGCATCTCGGTTCTTATTTTTTCCCCATTCCGCTGCCCTCCTTTCACCCCTCCACCCTGCCCTATCTACAAAGACTTTGTTTCTATGTTTTTTCTTTTCTCATATTTTTTTCTTTTCCTTTCTTTCCTTTCCCCTCCTCTCCCACTTCCTCTATTCCTTTAAACATTTTCTTCCTATTTCACAATATCAGTTATACATTTTGATTCTTCTTTACACTTTTAGTTTTTCACACAGAGAAACTCTTTGGTATTTACACATGTGTGTCCTATTTATTTCACTTAAGAGGATGGCCTCAATGTGCATCCACTTAGCTGTAAATGTCTCTAGTTTCTCGTTCTTTATAGCTGAGTGGTACTCCATTTTATTAAAAAAAAAACCCCAGATCTTCTTTATCCAGTCTCCAGTTGATGGACAATTGGGCGGTTTCCAAGCTCTAGCTATTACAAACTGTGCCACTATAAACATGGGTGCACATATATCACTGTGGTATGATTCTTTTAATTCTTTGGGGAAGATCCCCAGTAGAGGAATAGCTGAGCCAAATGGGACTTCCAGTCCTAGTTGTTTGAAGTATCTTCATATTGATTTCCACAGTGGTTGCACCAGTCTGCACTCCCACTAACAATGGAGAAGGGTTCCTCTTTCCCCACAGCCTCGCCAGCACTTGTTATTGATTGATTTCATGATAGCAGCCATTCTTTCTGGGGTGATCACCATCACACTTTGATTTCTCATGTGTGGGCCTGAGGGCTGTGAGGCAGCTATTCTGCTGGTGTCCTAACCCATTTATCTCATTCTGGGACCAGGGGAGCCACAGGAACAGTGGTGACAGCAGATGGCAAAAATACAGACAGCAATCTGATCAGGCACCTGGATTCAAAGCCCATGATTCCCAATAACTACTTTCAGTATTTTGTGCACAGCTCATAATTGTTTTAGGCAGGAAGAGTAGGCAGATAGAAGCTATGCCATAATTTCTAGAAGCTGTATATTATCTTTAAGTTCAGAAAATTCCTTAAACCCATTAATCCTGCTAATTTTTCATTTGTTTTCTTGTTGTTTCTTCTAAGAAAAATTTATAGAAGCCAATAACTTGTGCTGAGTGTGGTGCTGCAGGCCTGTAATCCTAGCACTTGGGAGGCTGAGGCCAGAGAATCACAGCCAGTTCAAGGCCACCTGGGCTACATAGTGAGTTCAAGGCCAGCCTGAACTACATAGTGAGACTGTATCTTAAAAAGT
Organism: Heterocephalus glaber; assembly: GCF_000247695.1. The sequence continues at coordinate 1,567,802 of NW_004624806.1, forward strand.
GAACAAACAAACAAACAAACAAACAAACAAACAAAAACCAAAAAAACCCCAAACCCAAAAACCCAAAACCAAAAAAACAAAAACCAAAAAATAACACAAAACCCCACAAATAACTTGCAAAGGATGACTTGCTTGCAAAATTTTCTCCAGTGTTTATTCTTCAAATGTCCATTTGATATTTTTCTAATAATTGAGAACATCTGTGCTAATATTGAGTGGTCTGGTGGTATTCTGGCTTGCCCTACCCACGAACACACTAACTTTAGCTTTTTATATTTTACAACATTGAGGAGACTGGCTTGTCGTGCTGTTTTCAAAGAGCATTTAACACCAGGAAAGGTATTGGATGCCATGAAAATATTTCTACTCTCAAGATTATTTTAGGACTGCTCTTTTTTGGATGAATATTAAACCATTCTTGTATTATTGGAGTAATGCTGGGTTGTTTATGATGAATTATCCTGCTGACTGTGCAAACATTTTACTTGAAATTTTCCAGTCTATTTTCAAAGTGAGAAGGACCTATGCTTTTCTCTTTTTCTTTCTTCTTTTATATGTGTGAGATTTTGATATGATGGTTAGATTTATGGTAGTTTCATAAAATGAACTGAAAAATTTCTCTCTCTTTCTGTATTCTGAGTTAATCCAGTATGAGAATAACCTAGTCTCTGAAGAAAATTCATAAAATGTCAGAGCAAAGGAATCTTCCCTCTTTCCTTCTAGTCTCCCTTCTCTCTTCCTTCTTTTAGGGTTTGTCTTTACAGCTATGAATCTAACCTTTAGCTCAGCTTTGGCTTTTCTCTCCTAAATTTCGATACGTAACACTCTTTGTTCTTTCAATAGTTGCATATAAAAGAATATGTGAAATCTCTATGTACCTTATGCAGAATAGGCCTTTGGAACATATGTAACCATATATAAACACTAATTATATATTAGACAATAAAGAATACATCAATGATTTACAAAAAGCCCAAATTACAGTCTTCCTGTGAGTACAAGGAACAAAATTTACATAAATACATAGTCACCTCTCCCATAAATACACAGACCCTCATTGGGTCACAGAGAAATTGGTTGATTTTCCTTTTCTCTAATTCTGTACACTTTCCCTGTACACATGTTTTTCCTTTCTGTTTTTTGCTCTCACTCTCTACATACAGTGTGTATTTCTCCTGCACGAGTGGGTTTCTTGGTGTTCTCTGGGGCCAAGCTGTTGAGAATGCTGTTGAGCTCTCTCCTACTGAGCGGGCCCTGCCTTCCACAGGCTCTTCATGCACTCAGTGAAGAGCAGTTTGAGACAGCCGTCTGGTGCAAACACCTTTGTCACAAGCAGCTCATGGGAAGCATCCCACCCATGTGTTCATTGCAAGGTCTTTGGACTTTCACCCCAACTGGTGCATCCACCTTTCTAAGCCATGGTGCAAATGGACATGGAAACAAAGGCTCTCTGTGAGGGAGGAAAGAAGGGATGCAGGCCTGCTTGTTTTCTTATTCCCAATCTCAGATCTCTAGCCTAGAGATAGACTTGGGGTGGGCATGAAGGTGGCACAGAGAATCCTATTAGCTCTCCCCAGCCCTGAAATGCTCTGCTCCAGGTGAGGAACACCTGCACTTGGTTGTGCTTCCTTTTCCCTACCTGGCCCAGGTGAAGGCTACCTGCAGCCTTTGATATCAATGTGGCCTTTCTGCTGGTCTTCAGGAACAAGCTTCTTAACTTGGGTTTGCTAATAGAAAGGTAGGCACCAATTGTGTCACACTGTTTAAAAGAATAAAGTCCCCCTGTTTTGTTTTGTTTTGTTTTTTTTGCAACACATACCTTCTGACTCTGCTCATCCCTTGAGGGCCGTCTGCTGACTCCAGGGGATCTCGGGATTTTTAGACCCTGCCTAAAGCTTGATGTGGCTGTAGAATTTAGCTCCTTGCCTGGGGCAATGTCTTTGGCCAAGTCACTCCCAACTCTTCTTGGTAAGCTTGTGGTTGCCATAGAAGAGCTCCAGGAGAGGATGCTGGGTCCCCTGAATACAGACCACTGCTACTCAGATGCCACTGTTGCTCACGTGGCATGGTCCCCAAGGCCACAGATGCATTTCAGCAGCAGCTCAGCCCAGAAGCCACAAGTCCGTCCAGATTTGGGGACCCAATGTGGAGATGATTCAAAAGTCATGAGTGCCATGGTGGGACCTGCCTCCTGGTGTTGGTGGAGTGCCTACTGTCCCCACAGGCTGTGTCACCTCTGTGCAGGCAGCCTTGTGTCATCAGCCCCAGGTAATTACTGGCCTCTTGGACTTGACTGTCACAGGCACAGCCCCCACAGCCCTTGGCTGAATTCCTCCTCTGCACCAACGCCCCTTCTGCTGCAGCTGTCTCAAGAGCAGGCTTGCTCTTCCTGTGCCTTGGTGTCATGCAAGGGGAACTGAGTCAGTACTTCTTTGCTCCGTTTCCAATCCCTTCCTTTCTCATCCTCAAGGAAAAGCCTCCTCTTTTTTTGAGATCGTTCCATTTCGCTGCATTTCTCTGTCCCCACGTTCCTGCAGATCTGTTTGCTCCCATCCTCTTTCCCAGTGCCCAGGTCACAGCTCTGCTGCTTCCACTCCTGTCTGCCCAATACCAGTTCTCAGGGTTGTTTATTCCCAGTGGCCAGCACAGAGAACTCTCCTTGTGACACTGTGTATTCTCAAGTTTAGAGATGGTGGCTGCCTATAGTCACTGCCAATTGTCTATAGAAATTACTATTTTGAAGCATTTCTCTACACTGTCCCATATGATTCCTGAAGGAGAAAGACCATTCCCATTCAAGACTCAGGGATGGATAGAAAGGGATTTTCCAAGGCCTGGGACTTGGCTGGAGCCCAGAGTTCCTTCTCTGACAGATTTCAAGGAAACATCTTGCAATCTCAGAATGTTTCCTCAAAGAAAAATGTCAAACTGGATCCAAATATCAGTCAATAAAATGAAAGCAAAGATTACTTCAGTAGAGTTAGAGGTTGTTAGGATTTGTATCTAGATGTTCCACCAAAGCCTTATGTGTTCATAGGTGGGGCTTTTGGGAGGTGGGTAGATCAAGGGTATGTGGTATTAAATTAGTCCACTGATTGGAATTAGCAGAGTTCTGAATGTGGCTGAATAGATCTACTGAAAACAGAACCCCGGTCACCACCCTGGGTGTGGGTGGGACCACCCAAAAGGTTTGTGGCCTGGATGGGATAAGAGGGAAAGGTAGGCTTGCTGCTGGTGCTGCGGCCTTCTGCCTGCTCTGCTATGAACTGTTTCTCCTCTCTAATGCCCCACTGCCATGCCACCCTGCCTTGGAGCCAGCCAGTGTGGACCAAAATTTCTACAACTGTGAGCTGAAATAAACCTTTCTTGCTTTAATTTTGGGCATCTGGTATTTTGTCCTGGCAATGAGAAAGTAACTAAGACAGTGTGCAAAGGTGGTGACCTTGTGGTCCAGCTCTGTGGCTCCTTGTAGTGGAAAGGATATGGTTCCCTCTGAAAAATGACCCAGGCAATCTGGGGATGAGCACCCACACAGGAAACAGCTGGCATCGCTTGGCTGGACCCATGTTTTCTGGATGTAGGCATTCACAACAGAATTTCTGAGGAGCCTCCAGATATCCTGGGTGCCCTCAGCATCCACTCTGAGAAAGGTTTCACCACAGAAATTCCTAGCCTCTGGGGTAAGTTGTTCAAAATCAGACTTCTAGAGTGTATTTCACTTAGCTGCATGAATCTTGTAATTGCTCAGGGACCAAATTTGATGGCATTTATCCCTACTAAAAGTTTTGGTCAGAAGTTAAATGTATCTGAGTATTTCTCAGAGAAATGTGTCTGGTATTGTTTTCTCTTGATAGCATTTCACTCTCCCTTCATGCTCCTGGGACTTGAGACAAATCCTCCTACATGTCATTCAGGGATGGATTGGGGATGGCACAGGGTGAAGGGTTCCATGTTTTTCCAGATGACTTTGTTTTCTTTTTGGTACCGGGGATTGAACTTGGGTCCTTCCGCTTGCAAGTCAGGTGGCAGAACCACTGAACTGAATTCCCCAGCTCCAGAAGACTTTGTATTTGTGGTGTTCCTTGGCTTTATGGAACAAGGACTTGAGTGACTTTGAGCAGACAGGCGAGGGTGTGAGCCTCTCCTTAGCCCTCTGCATACGTGGCACTAGTACCATGTTTTTGCTCTGCCACCTTCACCAGACTGGGTGTTTGTTCTTGTCACTTTCCCACTCTACATTTAGTGTCTGTGGGGTGAATTTTGCAAATGTGCTCCTGTGGAAGAGACACAGAGATGAATGAGGGGAGGTGTTCTGTGAAGCAGCATTACCCTGTGATGATCTCAGCATGCAAAAATCGGTTCAGCAGGTCAATCTGGGCATCTGTTGTGTGGGCACAGGTTGTCACTCACCTCTGCAAATCCTATTCTGGAGGTAGGGTGCCCTCCAGCCTCCTCCTTGGGGACCTGCCAACCCCATGCCCTCGCAGGCCCAGGACAAGTGTGCCCAGCTGCCTAGGGTTTATGCTCAGAAACACTTCAGTTGCACTTTGATGGCTTTGAGAATGGTTCACTAACAGTGTGTCCCGGGGTCCTTGGAGCAGTGTGACCTACTCAGGCATTCATTCTGGCTTTGGAAAAGAATAAAACATATAATATAGAAGTTAATCATATACAGGGTGAACTAGAAAGACTTTAGCGCTCACTCTCTCCCGCAGTGTTTTTCTTTGTTTTCTCACATCCCCCTATACTTTCTGCGGCTGTATCAATAGTCTTTTAATATTTCAAAGCACCTTTTTTGAAGGCACATTAGGAAGTGGTAGGAAACCAAGGACCAGGCTTGCAGGGTCGGCCTCTCTGCTCCCTGGTAGTCCTTTTGTCTGGGATATTGCGGTTCATATGGTCTGTGTAATCACCCATTGTCCTGTGACCCAGCCCGGGAGGCAGGACAGAAGGAGGGGGAGGCCAGCAGGAACTCCCTCTCCTGGCCTTTGAAGATTAATTTAACTTTTCTTCTCTCTCTTTGTGTGTTGTGTGTGGTGGGGGAGAGTGACAGTACTCACATCTCTCCCAGTGATGTCAACAGGCCTTTCCAGGGCTGCTTGGGTCTCTGCTCCAACCTGGAGCTGGAACTGTGCTGGCTCCTATAGACTCTTCTAGACGTCAGGGGAATCTTTGCTCAAGAACGGTCCTTGAGTAGCTATTGGGCTGGGGCACATAACATGGTGTTCTCGAGTGACTTTGTCACCCATTATTACTGTGAACCTGAAGAGGCAGCTTGTCTTTGAGGGAACCGTTCTGTTAGCCCTTTCTCTGAAATGCTGCTTTATCCCCAGAGCAAGAGGAGGCGAGTTGGGTGAGCAGACCTGTGACTCCCTGGAGCAGAACCTGGCTTTGTAGATGGGAAAGACTTTTCCCCCACAGCTGGGGCTCTGAGGGCAGTCCCAACGTGGGGTAGACCTGGTCCAGGATGTATGTGGTTGGGCACCACCCAAGGGCTGCCCCTGGGTGCTGCTGCCTGCTGCTCCCATCCAGCACATCTGAGTGCAGTGCAGCCACCTGAATGCAGACGTGCTGATCTCAGATGTATTCTCTCCTCCTCATTTTCCTGCAAAGAGGAGAGGACGAGGGATGATTCTATGTGTTGGTCGGCTTTTTGTCACTATTACCAAATGTCACATTTTATAGACTTTGGCTCACAGCTCGGAGGCTTAAGTCCGTGGTCAGTTGGCCCCCTTGCTTTGGGTCTGTGGTGGCAGCTCATGATGGGAATGCATGACAGAGGGAGCTGCTCACCAGGAGTCAAAAGAGAGAAGAAGGCTCCCTCCTAGGACATGCCCCTCCCAGAACACACTCCTACTAGGGCACACCCATCCTAGAACACGCTCCTTATAGGACACACCTCAGAGACCAGAAAAGTCCTTTCTCCCTAGGTTCTACTTCCAAAGGCTTCACCATATCCCCATAGAAACACCCTGAGGACCGTGCCTTGAACACATGGGTCTTTGTGGGACACTCTGCATCCAAACTACAGCATGACAGATGCTCTTCTTCCCATTGTCCACTGGAGATGAGACATGCTGATCTTTCTGATCTTTCAGTCAGACGGAAGGAAAGAGACTGTCTGGCTAATAATAAATGAGAGAATGCTACACAGCAAGAATTCCTTCCCTTTTTGAAAGGACCTGCATACAGTCTCACAGAGAGCTCCCAGTGGACTCTCAGGGACATGCTGGCTTGTCAACCTGCCACCATCCACCTTAGGAGTCTGTCTAAGACCCCTGGAAGTCGTCATTTCTCTTTCCCAAGGCAGCTGTGGTTCTCTGGGTGGACCTCTTCCATGCACTCTTTAAACACAGCTCTCTCCCTGCTAGGGTAAACATATAGAACATCCAGCAGATGGCACACAGTAGGCACTTGGTAAATTTTTCGTAAATACAGAAGACCCGAGTGGAAAGCAGACTTAGGACACCTTTTCAAGCATGTGCCTTCTTTATTGGAAACATGTGAACCTGTATGGCACGCTTTAATTGCCAAAGTTAACAAAGGTCTAGGTCCCAACAGTCCTTGCTGAAAGCCCTCTGTGGAAGCCCCAGGGGCACAGACCAGCTCACAAAAGGTCATCCTCCTCAACATTGTAATTGTTTGGCTGATTAGAACTCAATCACGTATACTTACAATTTAAAAAATTTCAGTCTCATTTTATGAGACAGATGCTGTCCATAAAATTAGATTTTGTTAAGCAACAGAACTGATCCATCATGCCCCCAGCTGGGTTCTACTCATTCATTGGCAAGGGGTGGATGTGGCACAGCCGTGGCTTCCGTGTTGGGTCATGGCACCACGGGTGTGCGGAGGGGGGCTTCCATCAGCCTTTACCAGGCAGGAACTTTTAGGTGTTGAGGTTAGATGGTGTAGCTAGTGACAGCAATTCTGGAAACACAGTTTTAGGTGTTGAGGAAGACTGGTGCTTGGAATAGGTTTTATAAAGATAAAACAGGTGACAGTTCGCAGGTGTGCATTTGAGAAGGATTTGATGACACATTCACACTGGATTTGTCAGATCTAACAGTCTGCTTCCTCTGTCTGGCTTTTTTGCCTTATACAGTAGTCACCCCAATTTATCCAACGCTGGGCTTCGCTGGGCTCTGACCACTTGACATTCCTGATCACTCAGCACCAGTGTTGCATTATCTGAAAAATGAAACTGTTACAGAGAGCATTTTGTCAGGTTATGCTTATCATATCATCCAATATTTTGGGTAAAATGTGACCAGTTCTGCAGCTGTCCATGAAAATGCTGATTTTAATTATTATTACTGGCCAATCACTTGAGGGCAAAACTGTGTAATAGAAAAAAGAGGCCATTAGAGAAGTGTAGCACGTTCTGAATGGTCTAGAGAGACCCTCTCTGCCTGCTGAATAGGCATTTTCTGAGTTTTCCCTTAAGAACACAGCCAAGAACTTAGTTTTCAAAGATCACACCTGAGTTAAAGGGACAAAAAGCAACTTTGTGTTTACTTTATTAAGCCAGGGATTATCTAATTTCTAAACCTAATTTGACCACAAAACTGTAGCTTATAATGAGCGTGTGTGGATACCTTTGCCACCCAGATGTTTTCAAAGACTACCCCCAGCAGAGAGAGATCATCAGAGGCAATACATTAAGTTTGAGTGAATGGCTCTGAATCATTTCAAAATCCAGCATATTGCCCAGAGAATCATAATTCCAATGCTTTAATTTCTAGCCATCAAAATTAGTTGGCAAATATTCGTTGAGATTTTTTTTTAACTCCAACAAATAATTGGCCCTGATAGCAACATTTTCCCCACTTCTCATGTGAAGTTAAGTGTTAGCAACGGCTTTTGACTCTTTTGCTGAGGCTGAGGGGCACTGCTGAGGGTATAGGCAAGGAAAGACTTGTGCACACCTCTGTGATACAGTCAACCTTCCAAATGGGGGAATTGCTGGCAGGAAAGCAACTCATCCCTACCTTTCCATGAGCAATGAGATGCCCAGTGCTTGCCCTTTTGAAACACAAACAGAAATCTTGCCTCCTGCATGGACCCCAGCCATTAAGAGAGAGCTTTTATTCCTGTTCATCATGCTGCAGAGCAGCAGGCAGGGCGGCTCAACTCCCCAGCTGTTGCAGGCTGAGGACTGAGTGGCCACATCTGGGCAGGCATCTTTGAGGAGGCGCTAATCTGTGGCTGAGGTATGCTAAGCCTCTTTTCTTTTCTTTGCTGCCTCTGGAGCTCAGAGGTGACTTCATGTCAACAGGGGATGAGAGGGAACAATTGCGGACAGTGATACCAGGATGCATGTGGGCAAAAATAAAGGGCAGGACAAAAGCTCATTCCTTGATCAATCTGGCAGAAGATGCGCTTTGCTGCTTGAAAGGTGCCGGGCCGTCTCTGGAGCACAATGCCGGCCGGCCCCTCAGATGGGATGGGAGTGCTGACCAGTGATGCTGAGTTCGGAGGGCAGCCAGGGAGCTGGCGCCACCGCAAGGTACCTCTCAGATTCTGACTGTGCCGCTTGGTCACAAAGTTTCATTCTTTTCTGCAGCTGAACTGTGTGTGTTTCATTAAATAAGACTTCAGGTAGAAAAAGGGAGGCAGTAGCCTGAAAGCTGAGCCTTTGTCTCACAGAGAGCTGGGAACCCTCCTGCCCAGACGAGGGACCGCCCCCCTGAACTTCACGTCACTCTCCTCTTCCAGTTCCATCGTGGGAGGCTGTGTGTAAGAACCAGCATTGCTGAGGCCCAGTAGCCAGCTGACTTCCCCAGACCACTGCACTGATGTTCAGCTCATGTGAGTCTAGGCTGCCACCTGCGCCTCCTCCATGCCTGATGGCAACTGTCCTGTGCAGGAGCCCTTGGCCCTGTCACCACCATCCATGTTTTGCCCCTTTGTCAGTGACACCTTCTGCCTAAACTTTCCTGGTCATTGCGGCTGGAAGTAATTTTGTTTTTCTTTGGAATCATATGCTAATTGTTTACTTTTCAGAACAGTTTTCATCTCTTGTTGCACTTACTTGTGAGACTCCTCTTTCGGATGGTAAGATGTGCAAGCATCTGACTCTGTATGCACTGACAGTGGCTTCTACCTACTGCTGCCTGACCAACAAGCCCCCTGGATCTGCAGGAGAGAATGGATTTCCCAGCGAGCCCACTGGATAGTGATTCTCACTCAGGGGCTCTGAAAGTGCATCAGCAGTTAATGAAAGAAGGGCATTTTGGAGGGTTGGAAAGTTAGTTTCAGCTTCAGTTACTCAGCTCCTTTTGGCAAACAGTCCTGGGGCAATAACCATTTTCCTTTGGAATGAGGGACAGAGTAGTTGGGGCTTGACCACTTGACCAGAATTGGCCTAGGGTATTCCCACACTGCCAGGATTTATAAGGGATGCTTGCAGAGCAGGCACGAGAGAGAGGGCACTTCCTCAGCCTTGGGCACCAGGGATGAGCATACCTATTATTAGAGGCACCTTGGAGACCTTGCTGGGGTGTTTTTTCCACTTCCTGAGCATAAAATGACTTTCTTTTTGAGAGTAGATGCTTTCAGGCTGTTAATTTTTAATGCAGACAACGCTGCACTGGATTTAAAGAGTGGACAGAGAAAAAGAACCTTAGTTTAGAAAAACTGGGACTCGAGGAGTGTGTACACACAAGGCTGCATGTGGTCCTGGCTCTGGGTCTGAGCACTGCCTGGCTTGTGATGGGGGGTACTGGAACAGCACTTGAGTCTTGCCCCTCTCTTGTTCCGGGAATATGGGGTAAGGTTCTCCAGGGACCTGGAAAAGACAGATTCCACTTTGCTTGCATGGAGATGGGTCTGCTTATGGGAACTGTAGAAAATAAAAATGAGGGCTGGGGATAAAGCTTGGGGTAAAGAGCACTGGCCCAAATCTGGAGGGAGGGCAGTTTTCATCCTAGCACTGGGGGAAAGAAAGAAAGAAGGAAAGAAAAGAAGAAAAAGAGGGAGAAAGAAAAGGAAAAAGCAAGCAAAAACAAAACACAGGGCAGAGGGGAGTGTTAAGGATAAATGCCAGGGTAGTTGTGGGGCCCGAGAGCCAGTTTTCAACAGGGTATTTCTGGTAGGGCTCTGTGAACTCTTGGATCCTAACATTGTGAGAAACTAATAATGAGGAGAGATGTGCATAAGGAAAGCTATGTTGTCATTTGCCAGTTGTGTACCAGAACATTTTCCAGGGGAGTGGTGAGGAGGACCTGGGTAGGGTCTGCTTGCTGGGAGATGAACCTGGTACATAAGGTGGGTCAGTACCTGGGGGGGGGGGGCTGAGGCTAAGAAGTCATTGCTGCTCCATGGAGAGGAAGAGAGCTGAGGAGAAGAAAGGGCTTATGTGTGTGCTAGGAGAGCCCAGCGCTGTAAGTGGTCTAAAGCTGGCAGCAATCGTGGCATGAAGAGAGCCCTGTCCCTTAGGAATGAGGGCCTGGGCCATGCTGGCTGGCACAAGCCCAGGAAAGCCTGAACCAGGTAGAAGTCTAGGAAGGCCATTTGTTCAGCAAAGAGCTTGAGGACCAGAAAAAAGGAATGGGAGACAAGCCAGGATGACAGGCTCAAGTTGGGGAAACGTCCCAGAAATGTGTGTCCCCCATGCCTGATGCAGCACTGCAGCTCTGGAGCACATTGTGGGCCCCAAGGACGGCAGCTCTGAGGTAGGCCAACGGGAGGGAGGTGCTGGAACTGTGCCTCACTTTCTCTGAGTTCTGTTGCTTCGATCATGTTTCTGTTCTACTTTATACCTCCACTGGCTCACATTACATGGATGTAGATTATTTTCTGGGTGTTCTGTGAATGTTGAGAGGAATGGCCCAGGGAGTCCCTTTTGTTCTTGCAGTGTGCAGCAACCAGGTTCTAGCGATGAATGGTGAGCGTGGCTACTGCAGGGGAAGCAAGCTGCTGACAGACAGGACTCTGGACACCACACCGTGGAACTCAAGAAGAAGAGACAGTGGGCCAGCAGAGGGACAGCTCAGCATGGGTACTGTCCCAGAAGCCAAAGGAAGTTCTGATTGTGAGATGGAAGGAGACACTAGAAACTCCATAAAATGCAAAAATATGAGTGACAAGGCCTTTTGAGAGGCCCTGGGCCATGTGCTGGAGTTCTTCAGGGCCTTTGACAGTGACAGGTGGCATCCCACCAAATGCTTATGAGATCCGCTGGTGGTTTCTGTGAGCTGAGCACTTGAAGGGTCTTCACCAAAAAGCTTATCACAGAAGCTGTTGGAAGCCCCTCACCCTCTTTTCTCTGTTGCCTCTGTTAACCATAACTTCCTAGTCTTTAATTTTTATTTTTGTATTGTTTTAGGAAAAATAAAGAACATAAAATCTACCCTACTGAGAAATGTCTGCATATATAGTGCATGTTCTTAGCTATAAGCACTTGGTTATACAGTAGATCTCTGGACTGTTTTCATCCTACATGACTGAAACCCTTTTTTTTTTTTTTGGTACCTGGGATTGAACTCGGGTCCTTGCACTTGTGCAGCAGGTGGCGAAACCACTGAGCTAAATCCCCGGCTCGGCTGAAACTCTTATAACCAGTAAACACTACTGCACCTGCCCCTGTCCTTGACAACCACAATTCTGTTTTCTGTCTCAATGAATTTGCCCATCCAAGGTACTTTGATTCAAGTGGAATCATGCAGTATTTGTCCCTCTGCGACTGGACTGCCTTATTTCACGTAGCATAATGTCCTTGACATTCATTCATGTTGTTGTAAATAGCAGGATTTCCTTCTTTGTAAGATTGCATAACTCTCCATTGTAAGAGTATACCACACCTTGTCTATCTCTCTGTGGACATTTAGTGGCTTCCACCTCTTGGCTATTGTAAACGATGTTGCCATGAGCATGAGTGCAAATATCTTTTTGAGATCCCAGAAGTAGAATTGCTAGAGAACATGGGAATTGTTTGTCAGTGTTTGAGGACCCTCCGTGCTGAGATTCTATCTTATGACTCAAAACTAAAAAACTAGTAGGAAAAAGGAGAAAAACTTCTTGATATTGGTTTTGACAATGATTTCTTGAATTTGACCATGAAAGAGAGGAAAATTAAAGTGAAAGAAGTGAGGTTGTCCTGGACACTGAAGTTGGAATGTCTTCACCTGGTTGTCAGATGGGTAGAGTGGATTCTATCAAGGGGTGGGACATACGTGATATCAAGGAAGAGTGAGAATATGTGATATGTTTAGGGAGGAAAGCAGCTTATTGTTCGCTCTGTCAGCTAGCAACCAAAAATTGAGGAACTAGCTCCAGAAGTCAGCTGCTCTGTATCTAGACTTCACAACACAAATTAAAATTTCTATCTCATTGCGTTTCAACATTTCACTGAGATTTTGGCATAAATAACTTCCAATGTTCTGATGACTGAAATGCTGCTTATGCTCATGGTAGGCAGTTAGCTGAGGCGTCAGCTGGCATTCTATCAGAGCAGTTGACCAGCACTGAACATTTATGTGAAACATAGCGAGCCCGTCAAGGCTTGGACTCGCCATTCAGGAGAGGAGACTGTTGCGGACGCCGCCTTCGCATCTGTGGCGCTGAGGAGGAAGAGCACCTGGCCAGCAGCCCCAGCAGGAGCTGTGGATGAGGCTGAACTCGAGCTAAGGCTTTGGGCCTGGAGTGCACTTGGTGCTTTTCAGAGCCGAAGGAGCTGCCATCACCCAGTGCTAGAAAAGCAAAGGGAAGCCATTTATGAATAGTTTTCTCAGGATGGATGTAAAGTGATATCAAAAATGTATAAAACAATTCTAGCTCTTCTAGGATTCACATTCAGTTTTCCTGATGTGCCATTTTAAAATTCATTAGACCAATAGTTTAATTTCATTTATAAAAGCAACATTAAAAGTATTATAGGTTCAGTAGACCTAACCTTCAAGAGATGCTAAAGGAGACACTGCAGATAGAAATGAAAGAACACTAGACAATAGCTTGAAGCCACATGAAGAAATGTAGGTCTGAGTAAAGGTGGGTATATAGGCAAAAGTATTGCTATTGAAAGAAGATTTGTAACTCTACTTTTCGTCTTCTGTATTATTTAAGAGATTAATACATTATGAACATTTTTAGCCTAAAACTGGCATTATTGCAACTTTGGCTTGTCAATCTACATTTTGTTATCTACACAATTGAAGATAATAATGTGCATTATAAAACAGTTATTAATTTATGTTTTTGTTCACATTACATATAAAGATATCATTTTGTGACATCTATAGCTGAAAGAGGTGGAGTTAGAGCTGTCAAATGTGAAGAATTTGTATGGTACTGATGTTAAACTGCTATAAACTCAAACTATAGTGTTGTAATTTTAGATCTTAAAATGTAATACCCATTGTAACCACAGAACAAATAGTTGTAGAATACACAAAAAAGAAGAGAGAAGTGAATTAAAATGTTTTGCTCTAAAAAATCAGTGAAATACAAAAGAAGATAGTAATTCAGGAAATAAGGAATAAAACATAGCATCAAACATAATGAAAATAGCAATAAATTGCTATGTCTGGTGGAGAGATAGACCCCTGTTGCTTCTACTGTGTCCTCGTCTAAGAATCCTTCTCCTATATATAAATTTTCTCTCTTCAAATTCTCATTTCTTGAAATTTCTAGGCATTATATATGGATTTCATGCAAAAATTCAAAAAATTGCAAACTTCAGCATAAATGGGTTAAGTCTCAATAGGTTTTTCTTTGTCTCTCATTCTGTAACTCAGGCTAGCTCAAGGCTAGACCAGTCTGGCCTCAGACTTGTGGTGATCCTCTTGCCTCATCCTCTTGAGTGCTGGGATTACAGGTGTGCATCACTATGCCCAGGTGAGTAGGTTTAAAAAGATAGATATCATACAAAGTATCATTTCTGATCACAACATGATGAAGGTAATAAACAGTAACAGAAGGAAAAGTTGGAGGAGTCACAAACTTGTGGACATTAAATAATACATTCTTTAAAAAATATTTTTATGTTGTGAAAAAATGAAACAAAATTTTATAATCAAATGGTAAAAGAATAATAGTCATCACACTGTGTATCATTATTTTCAAAGTAGTTACTCAGAGTACAACACATAAACCAAAAAGATCCTTACAAAAAAAAGATAAAAACATTAATCTTTCTTTTCAACAAGCTAAGATAAACTACCTCTCCACCAGACATAGCAGTTTATTGCTATTTTAATTATGTCTGATAGGTATTTTTATTCCTTGTTTACTGAATTATTATCTTCTTTTCTATTTTACTGATTTTTTTAGAGCAAAATATTTTAATCCACTTCTCACTTCTTTTTTTGTGTATTCTATAATATATGTCTGTGGTTATAATGCGTAGTACAAATGAAACCAATTAGCATATATATTGAAATATTTTTAAAACAATGGAATTTGTAATTTGGGGAAGTATTTGAACTTCTCTCATTTCTTATTTATCTCTCTCCTATTTTTTCTTTATTTATGATTCTCATATAAGAGAAACTGTGCAAAATTTGAGCTTGTGTGTCTGACTTATTTCACTTAACATTATCGTTTCAAGGTGCATCCATTTACCTACAAATGCCTCAAGTTCATCTTTCTTTATGGCAGCATAATACTCCATTGTGTATAAATATCACATTTTTCTTATTCATTCATCTCTTGATGGACATATATGTTATTTCTGAGATCTAGCTATTATAAATTGTGCTGCTATAAAAATGAGTATGCATGAGTCTCTGAAATATGATGATTTTAGCTCTTTTGGGAAGATACCTAGAAAGGGGGTAGCTAGGTCAAATGGAATTTCTAGTTTTAGTTTTTTGAGGAATCTCCACACTGATTTCCAGAGTGGTTGTATTAGTTTACATTCCCACAAACAATGTAGTAGAGTCCCCCCCACCCCTCTACCACATCCTTACCAGAATTTGTTATTAAATTTTTTGAATGATAGTCATTCTTTCTGGGGTAAAATGGTCTTTCAGTGTAGTTTTAATTTGCATTTCTCTGATGGCCAGTGATGACGAGCATTTCTTTTCATGTATTAATTAGCCCTTTAAACTTCTTCTGAGAAGTGTGTATTTATTTTGGTTGCCCTTTTAAAAATTGTGTCTTAGTTTTGGAGAGTCTAATTTTTTTGAGCTCTTCATATATTCTGGATGTTACTCCTCTGTTTGAGGAATAGCTGCAATTTTTTTTCCTTTCCTTTTTTCCCCCTTTTTTCCTTGTCTCTTCACTCTGTTGGTTGTTTCCTTTAGTGTGTAGAAGCTTTTAATTTGATATGATCTTATTTGTTGATTCTCAATATTATTTCTTGTTCTACTGGGGTTCTGTTCAGAAAGTTCTTGCGTACCCCATTGTATTAGAGAGTTGTACCAATTATCTTTCAACATATTGTTTCTGTTTTACCATTTAAACCTTTGATTCATTTTGATTTTAGTTTAGTATATGGTGAAATACATGGGTCTAGACTCAATATTCTGCGTGTGGATAGCCAATTATCCCAGCATCATTTATTAAAGAGGTTGTCTTTCCTTCAGTGTGTGTTTTTTGCCCCTTCATCAGAGATCAAGTAGCTCTATGTGCCTGGGGTTGCTTCTGCTTCTAGTCTGTACCATTAATCCACATGCCTGTTTTTGTGCCAGTACGATGGTGTTTTAATCACTGTAGCTTTATAATATAACTTCAAATCTGGGATTGTGATGTCACCTGCCTTGCTTCTGTTACTCAGAATTGCTTTTGCTATTCTGGGCCTAATCTGATTCCATATAAGTGTTAGGATTGTTTTCTCTGTCTTCGAGAGAAATTGTATTGGTATTTTGAATGGGATTGCATTAAATCTGTATATCAGTTTTGGAAGTGTAACCTTTTGTTTGTTTGTTTGTTTTTGGTACTGGGGATGGAAATCAGGACCTTGCGTTTGCAAAACAAGTGGCGGCGCCACTGATCTAAATCCCTGGCCTGGAAGTGCAACCATTTTGATTATGTTGGTTCTTCCTATTCAGGAACAGAGGACATTTTTCCTTTTTTTGATGTCCTCCTCAATTTCTTTTTTCAGTCTGTCTCACTCCCTTAGTAGGTTAATACCTAAATATTTAAGTTTTAAAATGCTATTATGAATGTTATTGTTTCCCTAGTTTCTTTTTTAGTGAGTTCATTATGAGTGTATAGGAATGCCATGGAGTTTTGTGTTTATTTTGTATCCTGCTATACTGATGAATTTGATTATCAATTCTTGGAATCTTTTGGTGGAGTTTTTTTGGTCTTGTAAGTAAAGGATCATGTCATCTGCAAATAATGTTATTTTGACTTTGTTCTTCTGTACATATTCCTTTTATTTCTTTCTCATGCCTGATTGCTCTGGCTAATGTGCTGAGGACTATGTTGGACAGGAATAATGATAATCAACATCCTTGTCTTGTTCCTGATTTTAGAAGGAAGGCTTTCAGCTTTCCCTCATTTAATATGATGCTGTCAGTAGATTGGAAATAAATGGCTTTTATCATGTTGAGATAGGCTATTTTCTTTTCTTTTTTTTTTACATCATGAATGGATGTTCTCGCTTTGGCAGCTCATATACTAAAAATCTCGAATGGACGCTGAATTTTGTCAAAGGCTTTTTCTGCATCTATTGAGATGATTGTGTGATTTTTGTCCTTGCTTTTGTTTATTCTATGAGTTACATGTATCAATTTGCATGTGTTGGACCATCCTTTCATTGCTGAGATACTTGATTATGATGTATGATCTTTTTGATGATTTGTTGCATTCTGTTTGCCTATATCTTTTAAAGCATTTTTGCATCTATGTTCATTAGAAATACTGGCCTATAGTTCTCTTTTTTATTTGGATCCCTTTCTCCTTTTGGGATCAGAATAATGTTAGCTTCTGAGAATGATTTTGCATGTATTCTTTCTCTCTCAATTTCATTAAAAATATGGAGGAGTAATAATGTTGGATCTTCCCTGAAGTTCTTGTGGAATTTGGGTGTGAATCCATCAGGGCCTGGGCTTTTCTTAACTGGCAGCTTTTTTGGTTACTGCTTCAATTTTATTGCCTGTTCCTGGATTGTTCAATATTTTTAAGTCTCGGTTCAGCTTTTGTAATTCATGTATATCTAGGAATCTCTCCATTTATTCTGAGTTCTCCAATTGTTTGGTATATATATTCGTGAAGAAGTTGCTAATAATTTTCTGAATTTCAGCAGTGTTCATTGTGATTTCACCTTTTTCATTTCTAATCATATTAATTTGTGGCTTAATTTTCCTTTTTGGGGATAAGATTGGCTAAGAGTTTGTTTATTTTATTTATTATTTCAAAAAACCAGTTCTTTGATTCATTGATTTTTTTGTATTTATATTTTAGGCTCCATTTTATTATTTTCTGCTCTGATCTTTATAATTTCCTTCTTTGTACAAGCTCTGGGATTGGATTGTTCTTGTTTTTCTAAGACCTTGAGATGCATCATTAGTTTATTTATTTGGGCTTGTTCTGATGTGAGTATTCAGTACTGGCATTATCATTTAATTCTAGGAACAGTCTTATTTCTTCTTTAATTTCTTCTGTGACTCATTGATTATTCAAGAGTATGTTGTTTAATTTCCATATGTTTGCATAGTTTCTGTTGCTATTGATTTCTAGTTTCATTGCACTGTGATCTGATAATAGGCATGATAAAATTTTAATTTTTTTTGCATTTATTAGACATGCTTTATTAGCTAGTATGTGGTCTATTTTGGAGTAAGTACTATGTGCAGCTGAAAGAATGTGTATTCTGTTGTTGGTGAGTGGAACACTCAATATATATCTATTAAGTCCTTTTGATCAGAGGTTTGGTTCAATTCTGATATTTCTCATTTGATTTTTTGTTTAGTTGATCTGTCTGTTTATGATAACAGGGAATTAAGATCTGCCACTATAATTGTATTGATGTTCATTTGATCTTTTATGTCCATCAGAGTTTGTTTTATGCAGTTGGGTGCACCATGGATTGGTTCATATATGTTTGTAATTGTTTTCTCTTCCTTGGATAGTTCTGCTAACCAATATGTAAGTCCTTCTTTGTCTCTTTTAATCAGCTTTGGTTTGAAATCTACTATGTCTGAAATTATGATAGCTACTCTTGCTTGTTTTGGGGTTCTTGTTGGGTGAAATGTTGATTTCCATCCTTAGATTTTTAGACTATGAGTTTCCTTCTGTGTTAAATGTGTTTCTTGTATACAGCATACTGTTGGATTTTGTTTTTTCATCTATTCTAATAATCTCTGTTTTTTGATTGGCAAGTTAAGTCCATTTACATTGATAAATCTATTTACATTAATAATTATAACTGAGAAGTATTGACTTATTATTGTCATTGTATTAATTTCCTGTTTTGCCTTCTTTCCCTTCTATTTAATTACTACCCCTACCTTATGTATTCATTTTATTGAACCTTGTGACATTGTTAGCTTTATTGTTTCCTTTTAGGATATCCTTGAGAAGTTTTTGGAGTGTTGGTTGGAGGTCATGAATTTCTTTACATTTTCTTTATCATAGAAGTATCTTATTTCTCCAACAATTTTCAAAGATAATTTTTCAGGATATATCAGTCTGGATTGGAAGTTATTTTCTTTAAGAGCTTGAAATATTTCATTTACATATTTTCCTTGTCTTTAAGGTTTGTGTTGAGAAAGTGTTGCAGCAATATGTTTCCCTTTATAGGTGATTCATTGCTTTTGTCTAGCAGCCTTTAAGATTCTGTACTTGTGTTGTTGTATTTATAGTATTTTAATTATTATGTGGAGTGGAGGTTTTTTTGGGGTGGATCATGGCTATTTGAGTTTCTATATGCTTCACTTCTCTGTGCGTTAAATTCTATTTCTATGTCTGAAAAGTTTTCTGCTATTATTTATATAAAGAGTTTTTTTTTAATGCCCTTTGTGCTGTCTTCTGATTTTTTGCTAATTCCAATTATTTTTATATTAGGTCTCTTTAATTCATCTAGTGTAGGGGGCCCTGCCCCCCCCGCTGGAACTCTTGAGTGCCTTCTACGGACATGCCCGGGCTTGCTGCAAATCTACCCAGCAACAAGGAAGTAGCCCCAGTAC
>NW_004624806.1:1615708-1640649 GCF_000247695.1 Heterocephalus glaber
CAGTTCCCAATGAGAAATGTAATTGTGTTGTATACCTACAATGTACCAATAAAAGAATTTAATTTAAAAAAAAAAGAAAGTGTCGGGAATGGGAAAATGCAAGAAAACATTTGAAAAGTTAAACTATAGGAGATAATAAAGAGGAGAGAGAAGTGAGACAAAGGATCTTATTAAGGAGTAAAAAGTTATCTATAGAATTAGTTAAAGATAACAGAAAAAATGAGAAATAGAAGATCAAAGAAAAAGGGAGAAAAGTATAATATGAATCATTAAAATAAGAAAAAATTAAAGGGAAAATATTAAAAGCCCCAAAAAAGAAAAAAAAGGGGAACAAAAGCAAGAGAAAGAAAAACAATTAAAAACCAAGGAACAAGGACAAAGGAAAGTTCCCCAAACCACAATAAAGCTGTGCAAAAGAAAGAGGAAAGAAAAGAATGAAAAAGAGAGAGGGGCGCCTCCAAATGTCTCTGTGCTTTGAATGAGTGGTTTCCTTCTGGGGTCCACAGTTTTGGAGTTCAGCAAGCCTTGGTTTTCTGCACCTAGCCCTAAGCCCTGTGGGTTTTGAGTTGTCCCCCATTCCAGAGTCCCCTCTGTTTACTCAGGATGTGACAGTGTCCAAGCTGAGATCTGTTCTAGCTCATTCTTGTAGACAAGGAAGGTGGTCAGACCCCACATCCAGTCTGGATGCCGGCAGTAGGGCAAGGACTGATATTCAAGGCTGAGACTTTCAACCCAGGACAATTTAAACCAGGCCTGGTCTCTGGCTCCAGGGGAGCAGGGTCTGTGTCCTTCCCTGACTTAACTCAACCCCCTCCGTGGCGTTTTCAGACTTTTTCTTGTCTGCTTCTTGTCCACTGCTCTGTTCCATGGCTGCCTCTCACCCAGTCACCTTGGAAGGTGAAGTGAACCATGGGAACCGTGACGTGAAGTCATCCTGCAGCTGTTCTGAGTTCCAGCTTCAAATACTCAACCCTTTCCTGGGATGGTATCCAATCCTTCACCCTCTCCAGGGTTGGGTGGTGGTGGTGGTGGTGCAGTGCTGAGATCTCTCCAGCTGTTGCCTGTGTCAAAGCAAAACCCCACACTGTCCCCGCAGACCACAACAATCCAGTCTACCGCTATTTCTCCCTGGAATCCTCTGGAGCCCATAGTGCTAAACTTGCTTCAGTAGAGTCAGGCCAGGGAGAAAGTCCAGGCTGTTTTGTTTCCTTCTCTGCATTGTGGTTCATGTCCTCGACTTCTCTGTAGCTTATAATTTTTACATTCCTTTCTGATTCCTAGGGATCTACTTTTGTTTTGCTCCCCC
This sequence comes from Heterocephalus glaber, assembly GCF_000247695.1. The sequence continues at coordinate 1,617,015 of NW_004624806.1, forward strand.
AAGTTGCTATTTTCCAGTGTCTGGATTCCTAAATTTGGAAAGGCAGAATTGCTTCACCATTTTGAAACCCTTCTCAGTACTTTTATAAGCGTGTAAAAGCATCTGGCCAGTTGGAGCACTGTTATATTAAATTTTCTTCGAGAGTCTACCCAATGTGGCAAGTCAAGGACAGACATAAGAGGTACAACTACTGCAAATAAGACAAAACTATTATTTTTCTTGCTAAAAGTGAAGAAGAAACAAGTGGAGATTGACTTAAAGAACAATAAAACATGACTCAGAGGGTAAGAGTCAAGTATTGACATGCTAGCAACTTTCTCACCCAACCATAGTATCCTGTGTGAAGCCCGTGTGTGTGTGTGTGTGTGTGTGTGTGTTTTAGAATACCCACACTGGAGAGGTGGGGCCTGGTGGATTTATATGAAAAACATCCCAGACTTCACTGACATAAAATACTATATTTAAGATTTAACATAAAAATTTAAACATAAAATACTATTTTTCTAGATGGGGTTAATTAATACTGGAAAATACGGATTCAACCCAAATTAATTCATAGGGTTAGCACATTTCCAATTAAAATTTCAACAGGAATTTTTTGGTACTTGGTAAACTGTGTGCTATAGATGAACACATAACAAAACCACATGGATGTGTTTTGATAAGTTTTCTTGTGGCTGGGACAAAACACCTGACACCCACAGCTTCAAGGAAGAGGAGCTTTTTGGCTCACATTTTGGAGACTTAAGTCCATGCTCAGCTGGCTCCAAAGCAGAAACATCATGGTGGAAAGGCTTGCTCGAGCAAAGCTGTTTCACTCATGGCTGCCAGGAAGCAGAACACAAGGGAAGAGTGCCAGGGAGAGGGGCGCCCTCCAAAGCCATGCCCCAGGGACTCCCTTTCACTTGGGCTCAACTCCTGCCAGCACACTCAGCTCTGACCACCAGTGGGTTAACCCTCCAGTAAGTACAGTGCCCACGTAAGTACACGATCCACTCACCTCTCTAGGAGTCTCTTCATCCAGTCAAGCTGACAGTCGAGGCCGACTTGGCACAGATGATTATTACAGCAGTTCTCAGAGCAGTCCAAGATGAGAACTGGCTTACGCACTCCATGTTATAGGACTGAGTAAATAAGTTCTAAGTTATGATGGAACCCTATGAAATCATTGGATGAGAAAATGGGAAATAGTTGTAATATATTATTGATAATCCTCAAAGGATGAAAGCAGGTTACAAAATAGTGTGTATGGCGAAATATTATTTTTGTGATAGAAAGGTCTATATGTATATGGGAATGACAGATAGTCTATGAATAGAATCTTGTCAACAATTATTTCCAGGTGAATTGAATTCCATCTTTGTATTTTTCTTTGTTTCCTACATTTTCTACAGCTTTGAGTTTTATCAAAGGGAAGTGCCTATTAAAAATTGAAGAGATGTTAGATTTTCTTACTGCTGTCATTTTTCTAGTACTAGTCTGTGCTTCAGAAATGCTTCACAATTAAACATATTGATTTGCCGCTCTGAGTCAGGGGTATTGCTGAATCCACCTTTCAGAGGAGGAAATGAGGCACAATGGGAAGGGAGTTAGGACCACTAATCTTCAAACAACCTCTAGAGCTCCTCAGGGTCAGCAGACGTTCAACATCTCTTCCTGTTACACTTTCTGCTGTACACACACACTGACATACACACCACATGCATACATATGCAGTACACACAGATATACACAGACTGTATACATGTGCACAGTATGCCACACACTAAGCACACGCACACACACACGGATTCAATTTGCATTACACATATACACACGACACACCTACAGGCACAGCATACAGACACGCATACACACACATAAGACCTGTACACACAACAGTCACATTCATGCAACATACATATACACACTCACATACAACATATATAAAAGACTAGTGTACAGAGTATAACAGTCACATGTACTTTACACAATCACACCAAAACACATTCATATATTACACACGTATACATACACTCATATACACACACACTCTCACATTCAAACCCACAGTCACATATACTCTATACACACATACACACTCTACAATACTGCACATACTCTCACACAATCGCACATACTCTATATACACCTCAAATACACACACATGCACACACCATGGTGCCCTCAGCATCTTTGCTGGAAACCAACTCAATGGAATTTTCACCCCTGGGCAGGGTGATCAAAAGGGAGCTCTTCTTCCCCGCTACTGATACTAGTCTGCCACCTCTACCTGCACTTGGCACACTTCTGAGGATACTCATTTGATGAGGACAGGTGTGATTCTCAAGCCCTTTCTGCTCCACCTGCCTGGTGCCTTGACCTGCTCGAACATTCCCACGTGTGCACCTTCTACATTTCCTCTCAGTGATTGCGTACCAGCTTCACACCTGTTCATTGTGTCTCGTGACCCCCAGGGATACAGTTAGATGCTTGCTGAGATGCAGTGCCCATCATGGGACTAATAGTATGCAAAATACTTGTGGAATGAATGAATGAATGAATGAATGAATGAATGCAGGGCTCAAAACCCCAAACGTGTACTGCAAACACTCAGCTTTCCTCTGTGATATTATCAATTGAGACGAGAAAGCTCTCTACCACCATGAGCATTTGAAAACACACCTGATAGTCAGAGGACAGCACAGGACAGCACAGCACGTCCCTGACTGCCAGCACAGGGAGATTTTAGGAGACTCAGACATGTGAGATGTTTTAAACTCAGCGTAGAGCAATAGCAATAGCAGGAATGTTTACAGCAATTTTACTCCTATCTCCCAAGGGATAGGGCTACCCACTGGGCAACCTTGTAATCCCAGATATCGGTTGCCCTTGGCCTGGGATAGAACAGGTCCCTTTGACTGTAGAGCACCCAGGATTTTTGTGCTACCTGCATATGATCAGAGATGCTTGGCCAAAGAAGACTGGCAATAGAGTGATGCCCCAGTTTTGCCCCAGCTTGGCTCCTCCAGCCTTTCTTCAGGCAAGCAGCCCAGCGTCATGGATGACTGGCACCTTAAAAATAGGACTACGAGTGCAGCCTAGAGAATTATTATTATTATTATTATTTTGGTACTGGGGATCGAACTCTGGACCTTGTGCTTGGGAGGCAGGTGGCGGAACCACTGAATCCCCAGGCCCTAGAGAATTATTTTTGATAATTACTCATATTCTTTCAGAGAAAAGAGCCCCAGGACCCCTGAGAGATGAGATGAAAGAATGGCATCGAGGCCAGCAGCGCCATCCTGCCTGCATCTGAGCTGAGGTGTGTGGCTACTGCTCCAGCCCAGCAGGAGCGCACAGGACTCTGCCGGAGTGACAACGTCAACCATGTTTGCTTTGTGTTCTTTCAAATTGAGAGTGCCAGGCCACCTCACCAGTGGCTGCGCCAGCCCTATCCTTCAGGTCCCACTGTGTATCTTCCATTTTTTTCAAGCCATGGCCTGACATGTTCGTCCTGCTCTGAAGACACATGATCATCAGTGTTACAGACTGGTGAGTGGAGCCCAGGAGAGGAAAGCCACGTGCCCACATGGGACAGGAACTGACACTCACATGTAGTACATACACAATCAAGACAGACAAGATGATCTCATAGACATGAACTTGCACAGATAGGTGGGAACTCGCACTCTAAAACAAAGACAAACTGGCAAGTGTGAATTTTCACAGGTAAATGTGCACATACACAGATGCACACTCACAGATGTGAACTCACACAGGTAGACATGAAGATGCATTCATTGAACACACCCAGATAAATTTGAACTCATGCTTATAGACAAATGTACCAATATGAACTCAAACACACTCAGATAGGTGTGCGCTCACACTGCTAGATGAACAAACATTCACAGATAAATGTGAACTCACTCATGCATATAAATACAAACTCACAGTGATAAATATGCATGCACATTTACAGATGAAAACTCTCATAAGTGTGAACACATACTCATTGACAAGAACACACACTCAGACATGAACTCTTACAGATAGATGTGAACTCATATTCAACACATAGACATGAACACTTACTCACCAATGAACACATACTCACAGATACTTGTGAATGCACACTCCAACAGAAGTGAGCACACGGTTAGATGCAAACCCATACAGATCACAGGTGAATGAGAATGCACGGTTGGACACAAACTCACACTCACAGATAGATATAACCAACACGAACACACACTCAGAGCGACATTAACTCTCACTCACAGATAGACACTGAAACATGAATGCACATACACAAACACAAATGTGCTTATTTATTGTTTTTAAAATTTACTCATAAGACTGAACTTTGCTCTGCACAATTACATTTCTATTTAATTCTTTTTCTGTTTTTTTGATGGTTTGATTTTAGTGCTTTTAGTTAATACTTCAGTTATCAAAATGTTCTGGGAAAGTAACATATTGAGGAAGGCTTTCTCAATATCTCCCAGTTGTAGGTGATTCCACCCAAGACTTTCTGGGTTGGAGACAGGAACATAAACAAGAGGGAGCATCTGCCAGTCGATGTGGAGGCTGGTCTTAATGTGGTCAAACAACAGTGCCCACCATGCAGCCGTCAGGCCAGCACCTGTGACCTGCATTGGGCAGGTCAGGTGAGTCAGAACCAGTCCTGGGCACAGTGAACCTGTAGGAGCCTGGGAGGCTGGCATGAAGGGAGTGGTGGCCATAGTGTGCTGCAATTCTAGGGAGACAGAATGGTGGATACTGCCAGGTGGAAGGGCTGAGGAGAGCTGTGTCCTGGGCACAGGGTACAGGAGCAGCTTGAGTATGGTTGCTGTCTTAGGAAACATGTGAGGAGGGGCTCCTCATTCTTAGCTACCCCTGAAGGCTGTGTGCCTACCCTAGGCCTTGCACTGTGCCCTACACCTCCCTTCCAAACTCAAGGCCAACTGAGCAGTGGACAACTTGACATGGCCATACCACTTCCAGAGCTCTGCAGGTCTAAATCAGAACTTAGTCTGTAAAAACAAGGAGTTGCTTATTTTGGTGGTAAAATGATAACTTAGGTTTGAAGTAAGACATTACAAATTTTCAACTTAAAGAAAATCACTTATAAAATTAGATTTTTTTTCTCATGAAAAGTGTAGAATCTGATTACATAACATATTGTTGTGGCTTGTATGTAGATGTCCCCCCAAAGCCTCATGTGGTTGTAGGTGGGGTTTTTTGGAGGTGGCTGGATCTAGGGCATGTGATGCTGGGGTTGAGGTGACCCAGTCTGGGTGTGAGTGGCACTGCCCAAAGGGTTGGTAGTCTGGATGAAATATAAAGCCAGGCTTGGCTGCTGCTGCTTCTTTGCTGCTTCGCTGCTTTGCTGCCTTCTGCCTGCCAAAATCTGTTGCTTCTCTGTGCTGCCCCTTCATCATGCCACCCTGTCTTGGAGCCAGCCAACTATGGACTGAAACCTCTACAAACTATGAGCCGAAATAAACTTTTCCTCCTCTAACTTTGGGTTTCAAGTATTTTGTCTCAGCAGCTAGAAAAGTAACTAAGACATATATCATCCTTTAGAAGATAGTAGGCAAAATGCAAATGCAGCTGGCTCTCTGTTTTTACATAGTCTGCAAGCCAGAAGTGGTTTCAGTTTTATTTATTTATTATTTTGAGGTGAGGATTGAACTCAGGGCTTTAGCACTGACTGAGCTAAATCCCCAACACTATTTTTAAAGTTTTAATTTTGAATCAGAGTCTCACTAAGTTGCTAAGTTGCCAGACTAGGCTTGAACTTGTGACTCTCCTGCCTCAGTCCCCCAGGATGCTAGGATGGCTGGCATGCACCATGCTTGGCTGGTTTTCCTTTTTGCAAGAGATGAAAACAATCAAAAGAAGAATGGCATTTCTTGACATGTGAAAATTATGTGAAGTTCAAATTTTAGCATTCATAAAATTTTATTGCACACAGACAAACTTATTCACACACATACCATTTATAGCTACATTTTGGTACAATTATTTATGGGTCCAACCAAGAGGTCTCCCTCACAATGCCAAAGCTGTTTCTGTTCTGGCCATTTTCAGAGAAAGTCTGTTGGTCCTTGCTGGAGAAGAATATATGATTTCTGTTCTCAAAGGCTCTGCTATGACAATTCTAACTGTTACTAAGTGTGTGAGACAGTGCCTGGGTGTTTATGAGCCGACCCGCATTGCACTGTTTATCTATGAGTGTATCCATCATAGATTAAAATGACAGGGATTCTGCTGTGTGACTCTTCTAGATAGGCCATAGGCTGTGAAGCGTCAACCCTGGACACCACATATGGCAAAAACATTTTAGTTGCATATTGGAACATTTCCTGTATAGTTGAAGAAAACTTGCTTTGGCACAGAACTTTGAAATGTGTTTTGAATCTGTTTTTACACGTCTACAAGTACATGACTTGCAAAATGCTTGTGAATACATGACATTTTAACCCCTCCTGCATATTATTTTTTAATTGGGTACAGTGTTTCCTTCCTCTTCACAAGAGTGTAAATGTGTAAATATGGCCAGCTATGAAATTACCCCTGAGTGCTACATCTCAGACTCATGCAGTGGATTCATGTGGGTTTGTCATGTTGCTTCTTATATTTTGCCCATAATAAATGCAAAATGTTAACAGAAGCCATGTGTATGTATTGTAGATGCAATGCCTAACCCTTACATTCTTTTCAGACATTCTCATTTTATAGCTGAAGCAACTGAGGAACCCAGAATGTGAAATCCAAGTTTCAGGGGCAGGGCTTCTGGCATTGAGGTGATCTTACATTTTTAAAATAGCTTTTTAAAGCAAATATGAAACATCTGGAGGGGAATGTGGTCCTTGTGATGGAGAGAAAACTCTGGGAAGATGCTGACAACTGTCATTGTGGCTTCTGATACTATCTTGATGCTGTCCAAATGTCAGAGCACATGATGACCAACAAGACACAATCACTGTCGAGGACAAAGCTCCTGGAAATGCCTGGCTGACTGACAGCTGTGCTGGAAACAGAAAGCCATGTAGCACATCCAATCCTGGCATTGCCAATGTGACTCTTGGGAGCTTTGTTTTCAAAAGTTCACAGACAGTGGAAATAAAGCACCAGATCTCCAAGAGCAGGACCGGACCTCCACGACCCAGCCCTGAAATGTGAAGACCTTCAGAACCCTTCCATCTGCGGTGCCTTCCTGATTTGGTTTAGGTCTAAAATGTTCCTCAAAGTCTCACATGTTCAGAGGGGGGGTGTTTGGAAGGTGATTGGACACGAGTGTTCTAAGTTAATTTCATGACATTATTGGGAGGTGATGGCAGCTGGATGTGTGGTCTAGCTGAAGAGACTGGATCATGGAGCATGACCTTGGAGACTGTATCTGGTTACCCACCCCTCCCTCTCTCTTGTCTTCTCTCTCTGCCTCCTGGCTGCCATGAGGTGAGTAGCTCTGCTCCACCATGCCCTTCTGCCATGATGTTCTGTCTTACCTCAGGCCCACAGCAGTGGAACCAGCCAGCCATGGACTGAAACCTCTGAAACCCTGAGCCAAAACAAATCTTTCCTCCTTTAAGTTGTTTTTCTCAAGCATTTGGTCACAGCAATGAAAACTGACTAACATACTTTCAGCATGGAACCCCAGATGTACAGGTATCAGGGTGGAAAATTTTTCTTATAAAAGTAAAATTTAAAAATTTTACTTAAAATTGAGCAGTATACTTAGTGCAATGCCACTAGTTGAAGCACATCCATCCACTAAACATTTTGGGTGGATTTGAACCAAAAGGAGCTGTGCTGATGTCGGGGTGGAACAAAGCTGGGAACAGAAGTGGAAATTGGAAGGTCCTGAGGATTTCCGCTTTTTTATTTCTTTTGCAGTACCACGGATTGAACCCAGGGCTTTGGCATTGAGCTACATCCCCAGCCTTTGAAAAACAATTTTATTTTGAAACAGGGTCTTGCTAAGTTGCTAAATTGCTCAGGCTGGGCTTGAACTTGTGATTTTCCTGTCTCAGCTTCCCAGAGTACTTCGATGATCGGTGGTGTATCGCCATGCCTGGCGAGGGCCTCTGCTTTCTTCATTCTTGTCTGAAAATCTTTGATAACAAACATAGCATTTTTATTATCAGAAAAAATGTGCTTGATATTTGGAAGTAGAAAGATCCTACTAGAGAAGAGTGAGCTGCCCCCTGGGAGTGTGGGCCTGCTGCCCCACCTGGGTGTCCTGAGGGCCTTTCCTGGCCAAGCTGTGGCTCAGCTCACACCCCATATGTGATCTGACCCTACAGGGTTACCAGCCTGCCCTGGCACACACCCTGCCTTACCTGCATGTGTCTCTGCTCTGCCCTGGCCGTCCTTGATCATGACTCCAGTTCTCCTGCACCTTTTTCAGACCCCTAGGTGAATACTCCTCTCAGTTTCTGCCCTGGGGTGGCATACCCCATTGCCACCCTCAGGGTGCAGCCCCCAGCCCACCAGCACATTGTTTTGTGTTTGGCTTCAGATCTGGAACTGCATGTCTACTTTTAGCCGTATGGGTAAAGCACTGAGCATGTTTTTCATCTTTTAAAAAAGTCTTGCTTCTGATTATACCAGCAGTATACTGATAGTCTATAAAGTGTGTGCATATGAGGAAGAGAAGAAAGTACCAGGCATCAGACAGGACTTGATGTCACGGTGAGCCATCATATTCAACCATGAGCTGTGAAATCCTGCCTTAGTTGTGTCCAGGCCACATAAGCCACTGTGCAGAGGCTCCACCGCAGTGAGGCTCCACAAAGGTGACAAGGAGGCTCCCAATGACAGTGCAGAGGCCACTGTCTGGGGTCCGGGTGCCTTCTCCTATTATCTACATGTTGTCTGCAATGTGTGCACTGTTTCCAACCCTGTGATGGTGCCTGGCTTCTCTGTCTCCAGGCTCAGGGCTCCCAGCTCCTGCTAGGCAGCACCTTGTTCCCTTGGCACTGGTGAACACAAACCATTCACCAAGAGACCTCAGGAGGTTGACCCTTTCTTTGCACAGGTTGTTGGTTAACTCTTGCCTTTTGCCATAAGGCGAGCACTATTTTAGTCCATTTGGGGTCCCACAGCAAAAAAGACTATGAATGGAGCATCTTGCAGACAACAGACATTTACCTCTGACAGTTCAGAGGCTGGAAGGTCGCGGACAAGTCACGCAGCAGTGTCTGGCAAAGGTGGTTTCCTGACTCAGGCATAGTGGCTTCCCTCATCATCCTCACTTGGTGGAAGGGCAGGATCTTTCTGGGGCCTCTTTATGTGGGCACTAATCCCACTCATGAGGGATGCACCTTCTAGACCTTATCTCCTTCAAAATACCCCATCTCCTAACACTCCTACCTTAGGGGTTAGGGTGCCACCACACAAATTCTGGGCGGACACAAACCTTCAGTCTATAGCAGGGTCCCTAATCCACGCAGAGCTGGTAAGGAGATGAAGTCCTGTGACACTGTAACCCTGTAACCTTGGAGCTGTGGGCTGGGCATGCTGAGTGATGTGAAGTGCCTCTCACACCGTGCAGGCTCATGCTCCTGGAGAATTCCGTGTCCTGTATCCTTCCTTCCAGTGTGAGGCATGAGTGGGTCCTGGTCACATCTGATTGCCATCACTTTTGCTCCTCACTCTGTGATTTTTTTCTATATTATATTTTCTTTAGCTCATTTTCCTTTTTTTGCTATTTCATTCATATTGGTATAGTATATATTTCTTTGCTAGTTGCCTTAAATATTTTTTCCTCTGGAAAAGAATGATATACAAACAAAACCCGTGAGACTTGCAGTAGACAAATCTGCTTGATTGAAAAAACTCCCTTATTTGCAGTTTATTTATAAACTAACCCTCTGCCTGGGATCTTCAGAGCTGCTTGCCTGTGCATGTGTAGGGCAGCAGTGCTGCCCTCCCTGGCCAGGTCTCTCTGGGCGTTGATCTGCCAGAAGTGGGTGCCAGACAGCTGGTGAGCAGCCAGCCCTGCTCTCTCAACCATCCCCCTTTCCTATCCTTCCTGAGTCCTCCAGGTTCTTAGTGACATTTCCAAATGGACTACATTTTAAAGACTATCCATGCTAAGACTCAAGGGGAAAATAATTTCTTGTGTGGATGAGGAATGAAGAGCATGTTCAGGATTTACAGTCACGAATCTCTTGGGTGTTTTACTCTCCTGATCCAGCAAGTAAACCTGGATGGCTGTCATTCTGCCTCATGGCTCAGAGGGGGCCGAGAGGTGTTGTGTGCCCACTCTGGCCCTGCTGGGAGTAGAAGTTTGGGGAGTCACTTCTTCAGGTCTCTTCTGTGGCAGCAGCGCCGTTACTATGCAGTTCTCACAATGTTTCATTTGCATTGTTTGTAAAACTGTGTGTAAATACTGAATAGCTTCTCTAACGTGAGAAACTGGAAGTATAAATAAGGATTAAAGTGATTAAAATGAATAATTGATAATTTGAAATAGGAAAAGGTCCAAAGGAGTAGGGGTGGTGGGAGGGGAAGGGGAAAGGGAAGAAGGGAAAGGAAAAATTATGAGAAAATTAAAAAAATGGAAACGAAATCTATGTAAATAGGGAAGGGTGGAAGGGGTGAAGGGCACACAGGTAATGGGGAAAAAAAAAAAGAACCAAGATTCATCATGTGCAGGTACAAGCACCCAATGAGAAATGTAAACGTATTGTATACCTAAAATGGACCAATGAAAGAACTTAAAAAAAAACCTGTGTGTGACTAACCAGGTGTTTACTGGGTGACCAACCCCATGCAAGATGCTTATGGGATTTAAATGGAGACCTGGACCTTTACAATCGGCTGAGGGTGCAAGTGTCGTGCACATTCAGACTCAGGTTTACTCAGGCAACAGTGGACTCTTACAACTCACACCCACAAACACGTGCACAACACTCCCATACATGCGCACGTGCAACACGCCACTCACAAAGCACAGTTTATACATTCACACACATGCAATGCACGCACACGGACAACTCTCACACATATGCACATGTAACAAAATCCCACACACAGCAATGTGCACATATGAAACGCATATGCACACACAACACACATGCTCACATACCTCCCTCACACACATGTACACACACCATATACCCCCACGCATGTGACACAGCATAAATTCGCCTTCCTACACACATATCCACACAAGCATACACACACTCAAACATATATGGAGATGGCACACATTCAAATACACACATGAAATAAGAACACAGCAACCAACATAACTAAGAGCAGAGTTGGTGGATCAGACCTTCAGTTAGGCAGGCTTTCTGAAAGGGATGGAGGGAGATGCCAGGGGCTGAGCCAGAGGGGATGAGTATTGAAGGCAGGAGGGCAGGAGGTGTCTCCAGGGCCGTCACACTGTATCACCAGCTGCTCACCCATGTGGTTTATCTGGCCCATGTTGTACAGTAGGGAGCTAATGTTGCCCTCACTGACTGCTCCTAAGCTGGCATGCAGCTGGCCTTTTTGTCTGTTTCCGCATCCTTGGTGCCAGGAACACAGCAGGTCCTCAGGAAGTTATCACACTGTTGAATAACTACTCAGGCCAGTCTTTCAGTAGAGTGAACTGAGGTTAAGCATAGAAAGTCTGGGATGGTAGTAGCTGCTCAGTGAACACAAACTGAGTTTGTTGTTATTGTTCAAGGATATGTTGAGTTAGGCTGTGAAGGAAGGTTCAGATGATACCCACTAACATGAAAGCTCGGTACTTTTGAGCCTTTCTGTTCTTGAGGGATCCAGAGCTGAACACAGCACCTGACCCATAAAAAGCAGGCTTCTGCTGAATGAATGGATGACAGGGGTGCTGCTGTCTTGTCAGTGGGGACCCGGGCAGATACTGTGTCAATGGCCCTTGTTGGTTCTCTGTTCTTCCCCAGCAAACAACCCCAAGGCCTCGAAGATACAGCACCAGTGAGGACTGAGGACCATCAGGCGCTGTGTGGATGACCCAGGCTAGCTCAGAGCCAGGACCTGCCTTCCAGGCACTGCATCCCTGGGGGCATGAACTGGCTTTCAGGAATCCACGCAGGGCAGCAAGGTGGGTGTTTCTGGGCAGTTTCAGTGTGAGCCTGTTGCTCCTCCTTGGCTCTGACACAAAACCTCACAAGGCTGGTGGCCCTTGTTGCATAATAATTTTATTCAGGCACTTCCCAGGCTTGGTTAAAAAACCCCTCCCCTTGGTGCCCAAGCAGGGTCTCACCTATGAGGCAGTAATGGCCTAGGACCCTAGCACCTGCCGCCTGGCTACACTAGGAAGAGGATTTGACCAGGACTCTGAAGCTTGGCCCTATTCTCTAAAAATGCGGGAGCTGTTTTTGCAAAGCTATGGGTGAAAAGACATATTTAAAAATCACTGTGCTCTCAGACTTAAGCCACTAGTTTTTATAAATGGTAACGAGAGAGAGAGGTGGAGCTACCACTTTTCTTTTCTTCTTTTGCTTGTTGAAAAATAATTTTTCTTCTTGGCCTGCAAACAAGAATTGTACAACATCAATTCTTTCCATTGCTGGTTTCAGAAGAAAAGAATTAGCCAAGGCAGGTACCTTGTTATGAAGAGATTACACACAAAAGGAATGAACAAAGCGCCAAGATAAAAAGCCCTTCATGTCATTGAGACGCTTCAAGTTAGCCCCTGGGACAAGTGCCTCTTAGGTCATGTCAGACTGGGGCCCATTCTTGGGACCCTTGGTGGATTAGGAAGTAACACAACACCCGCTGTCCCGGCCATTGTAACTGCACTCGTGTTAACGCGGGTTAATTGAGACTTGTGCTCCTTTCCATTTGGAAACGTTGTGCAGGGAATAATTTGTGTTGCTGTAGCTTTTTAAAGTGCAAACTAGATAAATGTTGCAGGTGGTTGCTTTGCTTTCCCAGATAATGAGAGAGAGAGAGAGAGAGAGAGAGAGAGAGAGAGAGAGAGAGAGAGAAATTGTGAACGAAGGGGGAGAAGTGAGTGAGTGGAAAAGGAAGGAAGATTTCCTAGAAGTCTTGAAGTTCAGCACGTATAACAGTCAATGCACTTCTAAAGGTTAAATATGGAATTCCTCTGCAACCCTGTGATTCCTCTCCTAGTACACACCAAGAGAAAAGAAAACACAAGTTCACACAGAAACTTGCACATGAGTGTTCCTACTTGGTTATTCATCACAGCCTGAAAGTGGAGACAAAGCTGAAGAAGGAGAAAACAAAATGTAGTGTATCCACACAGTGGAATGTTGATGTGTGCTGCCACATGGAGGAGCTGTGTGTGTGAGTGCGTGCATGCGTGTGTGCACGGCACTGGGCATTGAAACCAGGGAGCACTGAGCTACAGCTCCAGTTCTTTTTAAAATCTTTATTTTGAGATAGGATCTTGTGAAGTTGCTCAGGCCAACCTCAACTGCCATCCTCCTGCCTCAGCCTTCCGGGTAACTGGGACTACAAGTGTGTGCAGACTCAATATGGAGGAACTATAAGCACATGACGTGAGGGGAGATTAGCTGGACACAAAGACTGCATGTAATGCATGATGCCACTTACATGACATGTCCAGGTGCACAGAGGCTGAGTGTAGCTCAGCAGCTTCCCGGGGAGGTGGATAATAGCTAATGGGTCCAGGTTGCTTTGTGGGGAGATCCAAACACTCTAAACTTGGGATGTGGTGATGATTGATGTTATGGCTTGTCTCGATGCCCCTCAAAGCCTCAGGTAGTCATGGGGGTGGGATCTTTTCAGAGATGGCTGGATCTATAGTGGGTGGTGCTGGGATCAGGAATCCGTGATTACTACATCAGTCCACTGATTGGTTTGGCATAGCTCTGGCTCGGGTTAAGGGTGTGAGTGCTGCACCCATTCTAGGGAGGGTAGCCTGCATAAACTATAAGGGACAGAAAGAGGACTAATGTCCCCTCACCTGCCTGTATGCTGTGGACTACTTCTCTTCTACAATGCCCCTCTGCCATGCCATCCTGCCTTGGAGCCAGCCAACTGTAGACTGAAACCTCTACAAACCATAAGCTAAGTAAGCCTTTTAATTTTGGGTATTGGATATTTTGTCTCAGCAAGAAAAAAGTAACTAAGACAATTCCATAGCTCTGAGAAGCTGTGGGAAGATACTAAAAACATTAAATAGTGCACATGAACCTAAACTCATGATTTATAAATTCAACAAAGCTATAAGAGACAAGAAAAGATTCTACACGAGGAAGGCACCTTTCTTTGACTAAAAAAATCTCCACCTTCTTTGGTGATTTCTGATCAGAAAGGTGCTTGTTTGGGGAGGTTTCCCATGTCTATAGGGTAGACACCAGTGTGGCTGTGCAAAAAGACCAGGTTTACTTGCAGACCTTAGGAAGGGGCCTTCCGCACAGTGAGGAGAGCCCCATGTTTTGTTGACAATGAGAGGGATACTGTGTCCCCCACATGTGACACTGTCCACTAACCAAGTGTCCCCAGCCTTTCTGATGTACTTCTCTGTGAAGCAGGGGGAGTGCCCAATATCTCCATGGTGGCCCCAGCCCCTTGTTCTCTTGGTTGGTCACATGTGGCACTGACACAGATGAGAGGGTGATGTCATCATTTAACTAGCAAGACACAGAATCAGATTGGAACTTTTGTGCTTGAGACAACCTGCAATTTTTTTCTTTTTTGAAGAGTGAAGCAAGAATAGATTTGGTTAAGGTCACAAGGGGCCTCATCTCCTGACTCCTGGGGAAGTGCTGGGAACAGAGTTGGGGAGAAACACTGGTGTCTTCCTGATGTCCCGAAAGAGGCCCTGAGGGTCCCTTTGCCCTTTACCTGCTCCGGAAGGCATAATGGGCTTTAGGAATCATTGGCATTGAGACAGTTTACAAAACAACTTGTATGAGCAGAGCTTAGCTCAGCTATGGTCATTCTGAGAAGGCACCAGAATAGCATGGTTTCTGGTGAGATCTTTGCAGCCAACTCAGAGACCTTTGTCAATGGCTGCTTTGCTGATTCTTGTAGTAGCAGACATGGAATTCAGGCTTCCCCAAGACTATGTGTGTAAAAGCAACACAAATGGTCACTTGGTTCATAGTAACAGCTGTCTGCACGTCCTGAGAAGATGCCCAGCCAGGGCCTCTGTCCTCCCCTTTGTGATGTGGACAATCCACACACTGAGGCTTTGGGCTATGACTGGGGAAGGAGGATTGCTATGCTTCAGTTGTGGAAACTTTCTGGACTAGCATCCTTCTTGGGGTTTGGAACTGAGTGTCGGGCAAAGCTACAAGGCTGCCCTGGACCACTAATAGGACAGGACTGTGACCTTCAGCACCATCATTTGGCCTGGGGAGGACTCCCCTTGTTATGTGTTCGATCTCACATTTGAGATCAGAGATGGTAGCTGGTTGTCTCTAACAGGGAGATTGTAGAGGAGAGAGCAGCTGTGTCCCTGGTGCTGAGTGTCACCTGCCTCCATCCAGCTTTTCCCACCCTTTCTGGTCTTCCCTCTGGCCCCTTCTACTCCCCGGAAGAAAGAATATGCTCAGAAGCGTCTAATTTCTGAACTCCGAGTGACAGGCTGATAATGTGGTTCTTGTGAGCTTGGCTGCTCTGTCCTGTGACCAGCTGGACACACCAGGCTCTTGGGATGACAGTGGCTGAGGGCTGCTGTGGGGCTATGTGGGGGACTGTTGTCCCTTTCTGTGAATTTGAACCGTCCTGCATCTCAGACTCCAAAGGAGTATTTAAAAGAATTCATTTTTACATAGTTTTAAGACTTTTTAAAAAAATTAAATTATCATAAGAATGGTAAGGAGACAAAAGCTTATGAGCTGGAAAGCAGTCACACACCTGGTGGAGCCTGGTCAAGGTCCCAGTCAATGACTTTGCACTTTTCAGGGCAGGTAGATTTGAGCAGGTGTAGCTCAGAAAACCCTCGCCCACATTCCTACTGCTCACCCCCACCATGTTGTTCTCCTCTGAAACAGGCAGGTCAGGCCACCTTGTGTGATGTTTGGGGCAGGGAGTAGCCAGCACCCAGTGCCCACCTAGTAAGAAAGTGTCTAGTCAGCAATTAGCGTTTATTTCCCCGAAGAGTATAACTGTGCCATTGGAAAAATCTGTAGTGCTTCACAGGAACCAGTCAGGTAGATTTCATCAGTCATCAATTTCCACATCTGATCAGGATTTCACAGACTGCAGTCTTAGCACCAGGCCTGCCCTCCTACTTCATCCCATTTCCAGGGTCTTGAGCCCCTTGATCAAACATTTGTCCAGCAAACCTGGCTGGCAGTATGCTGGGTGTATCGCATGCTTGGAAAAGATGCTAAACCTCTGGATTCTCCATCTCCTTTCTGTGTCGCTGCTGGTTCTTCTGTGCTGGGAACTGGAAGGTGGGGCTGGGCCTGTTGGCAGGTGGTTTATTTAGACAACTGTGTACTCGGCAGAGGATAGACCTGCACTGTGCCATGCTAATTCCCTTCTGTTCTCTCTCTCCCAGTCCACACCTCAAACCCACCACTGATTCTTTCCCCAGCCTTTTCTCATCCTGCATGACTCTCCCCTGAACCCTGGACCTCAGAGTGGGGCATCTGCGAAGGCTGTCACTGTCAAGTGTTGCACTGTGCTCTCTGAAGTTCAGAGACAAAGATACAATTCTCTGCTTTTTCAGTGACAGAGCCCTAATAAGAAAGCAGAGATTCAGAAATCTTAAGAACTTTATTCAAACTAGAGATGCGAGGAAGAGAGGGAAAGGTACTAGATGTGAAAGGTAGAGGAGCACATTTCACAAACAAACCTGACAGTGACTTTGGTTTTGTTTACTTCTGATTACAAGTGTAGTATGCACCTGTTGGAAAACAGTGAGAGAATGCAGAAGAGCACAAAGAAGGGAGGAAACACTGGGAAGCCCTGACCTTGGAGAAAACGGTGTATTTCCTGGAAGCACCTTTCTGTGTTTGTATTTCAATTCTTCATGCTCTTATCCCAGCAGGAGCAGTGTTCCTAGTTTAGGGTTTCACAGGCTGCTGTGACTGTTTCTCCTGCCACAGGGTTTCAAAGGTTCTGTGTAGGTGGCTCCAGCAAATAGGAAGTGGCTTCTTACACCTTCTGGGTACCCCCAACTCTTTTCTGTGTAAAACTCCCTGCTTCTTCCTCAAAGCTCAGGCTGTACTGAAGTCAGTAAAAATGTGCAGTGGCACTTTGAAAGCGAGGACATTCCTGCACAGGTGTGGGCAGTCTGCCCCGAATAGTGCAGCACCACCATGGCATAACACTTAGGCTGTGGTCCCCCTGCCCGTCCCACAAAGGGAAAAGCCCACCACCAGATCTGTGTGGATTAAAACAAATTTCCCCAAAGGACCAAGTTCCCTGCTCACTCTCCAAATATACATAGGTAATCATTGTAAATATAATAGCAATTTATGCATTAAATGTTAGGATATCTATTTAATATGGCTATTAAATCACATGGACCCAATATGTGATTTTCAAAATGGAAATACAAAATTCTTGTAAATGGGATGTTATAGGTAAAATGCACATCTAGCCAAGATCTGATTGGGACATTCATCTTTCAAATAGGTGGCGTTCAGCCTCAAATTGACCCCATGGGCTCTCTCTGGAGCATCACATGTTGTGGACCTTGGTGCAGAACAGCACTTTCTTACACTGTGGAATCCAGGTCACGGCTGCAGGATGGAAAGGGCAGGAATCACGTGCTCTTGCTTTTTATTCTCATATCTTCTGGATCTGCCATGTGCTGAGGACTTTTATTCAGGCCATTTCTCCATAATTTGATAGTGTCTTTTAACATTTTCCCATGTGCCCGGGCCCTAGTGAGTCACTTTGGTAGGTGAGATCACAGGCCAGCGCTGCAGTCAATGTGCAGGACAGCCTTTGAAGAGCGCTTTGGATAAGAAGGAGAGGAAGGAATTGGATGACGATAACAGAGTGAGTCAAGGTCTAAAGGCGTAGGAGAAGTGGGCAGGGAAGGGGAAAAGAAGGAAGGGAAAGGAAAAATGATGAGAAAAGAAAAAAATGGAAACAAAGTCTATGTAAATAGGGAAGGGTGGAGGGGGTGAAGGGCGCACAGGGAATGGGGAAAAAATAAGACTCAAGATCCATCACGTACAGGTACAAGCACCCAATGAGAAATGTAAACATACTGTATACCTAAAATGTACCAATGAAAGAATTTAAGCAAAAAAGAAAAAAAGCCACAGAGTTAGGGCTCTGCTTGCATTTCTGTAGGTTGTGGTGATCGTGGTCTTTGGTGAGTAGTTGCAAGGATACTGTTGACTTGTGTGAGCTGGTGAGCACTTGGTGATGGTGGCGACAACATGTTTGCCAGCTGCTCTTAGCTGCTCTGACAAGGCTCCATTGGCTCTCAGGCACCATGGCGACTGTGGTGACACTTTCCCATGTCCTCATCTGTATCTGCCTTGGTCCTGGCCTTAGATGTCATACTTGCTGCAAGGAAAGATTTCTGAGAAATTTACATAATTGTCCACTATTCCAGTCCCTGCCTTTCAATATTTGCCCCCTACTAACATTCTGTCATATATCTATCACTGGTCCCTGGCATGGGTGCAATCCTCCATCTTCGAGATGCCATTGAGATTGTAAATAAATGCCACAGCATCAAGGGACAGACAAGATGGAGCCTGTCAGAGCTGGAAGTCAGCAGCAAAGTTATAATTACAGCAGAATGGTGCAAGGCGGATTCTGTCCACCCATAGATTTAATTGTCATCAGCTGCTGAGGACAGGGTGCAGGGCAGGGAAGGACGGTAAGGGGCAGAAGAAGCAGGGCCTGTGGAGGGTCTTTGCAGGGTCCTCTGATGAGCTCATCTGTGCATCTCCAGCAGAGTGGGGATCTGAGGCACTGAAACCTGCTATAATTTCTGAAAAGAGGGTAATTTCCAAACCAGAACACTCAGGACATTTGTCCATACAACACTTGGCAGAAACAGTACATCAGAGATGAGTGGGGGGAACCAAAGAAATTTTTTAAACAAAATAAGCTATAATGAAATTGTTTGAAAGAAAAGTGATTTTTAAAAGACCATATGGGGCTGGGGATTTAGCTCAGTGGTTTTGCTGCCTGCTGTGCAAGCACAAGGACCCGAGTTCGATCCCCAGTATCAAAAAAGAAAAAAAAAAAACTATATGATTTGTAAATCATCTATCTGTGCCACTTATTTCCAGAGGCACAAACACACAGTGAGTAGGGTCAACTTGTTGCTCTTCCCCACCTACCTGATCACATTTTCATACACAGTTTTAAGAATCTTTTCTTTTTTCTCCCCCCACCTTTTCTTTCAAATAGCGTTAAGACATGCATTGGTTCCTTCTTGGGCTCGTTTGTGGCTGAGTGGACGTAGAAGGGAAGCAGCCCAGCTAATTGCTCCTTCACAGGATGGAAATTCGCTGCTGCCTAATGGGAGACTCCAGCGATGATGCTAATAGCGACACTAATGACTGTGGGAACTAGGATTATAGGTAAGAAACAGTTATAATCAGGAAGCTGATAATTACCTTGTAGCCACAATTGGGCCTTTGAATTTTACATTTCTTGCATTTTCACTTCTTAATTATAATAGTTTTATTAATGAGAGATAGCCTTTCAGAAGTGGACCAGGGTTCATTGTGATGGAAGATTGAATTTTGTGCACGTGTGTGCACACCCAGTTTCTCATCTGGCTCAGGAAGGAGCTGGCTGCTAGTGCTGTTTTTGTGGGCAGTGGAGTCATTCTTTTCTGCATAAAAAAACAGGGAACCAACCCACAGCTTGAACAGCATACTGCCTGGTTGTAGGGTGTGGATGTCAAAGGAGCCCTCAGCTCAGCTTTCCCTGTCTCTCCTATTAAACACTGAGGTCTGCTTTTCTAAGTCTAAGATGACTTTTAGTGGAGCCTGCGCCTCAGTACAATGCTTTCATGGGGGCAGATTGGGAGAAAGAGTATCAGAAGAGCAGTTTCAGGTGCAAGCCACTCTGACATCTGACTTGTCTTCTGTGGAATTAAAAGGCGTCTCGGTTCATGCACACTAAGATCGGTGGGGCTCAGGGATGACAAGTGCACACAGCCACTGGCTTGCCCCAAGGACCCATAGTCTAGGCGAATGGCCTGGCCAGGACAGAGTTTTAACTTCCACACCTCTGTGCAGTGAGGCAGTGGGGGATTGAGCCTGTATCTCTCATGGTGAGCACCCCAGGCAGCATCTTTCCCTTCAGCAAAAGGGCTACACATAATGTTACTAGAGTGTGCTCCCCAGACTTGCTTTCCCAGTGTAATTCTCCCACTTTAGGTTCCCTGACCTGCTGGTTCTAAATCCCACAATTCCACTTGGATTTCTCAGCCTGAGAAATTTCCTGCTGAGCTCCACAGGTTTTGGCAGTAGACATTTCTATATGGACTGCCCAGCACGCAAGGTCTTCCCTTTCAATTTCGCCATTCAGGGACAAGGCAGGGGCTCCTGCACTGAGGCCTTTCCGATGGCGGGGCTGCACTGGGCTGTGAGTCAGAGTAACACCATGTCTAGCCCCCTCTCCCGGCGAGGGAAGGTATGCTCCTTTGGAGTGTGGGAGAGGTTCTCTGTTACCAAATGAAGTACAACGTGTTTCCTGTTCCTAGAAATGAAGAATCCCACAAAGATTCCACAAAATTGGGCTCGGTATCTGATTGTCCCCAGCATCTCAGTCATGGATGGTTATTATAGCCCTACTGAAAAAGCCACAAAAGACGAGGAGTAAGATTATAAGTGCCTTTTTCAAAACAGTGCTGTATCACGTTTCAGTGAAAAAGAGAAGATTAAGAAGGCCGGGGATTGAAATAGGAAACAAGTCCTCAGAGGAGGATCTAGGATGTCAGACTGTCTGCACACAAAGGGAAGGAAAGCAATGGTGGGTATGTCCAGATCAGGATTGGATTAAATATTGCCTGAAAAAAGTGCATGTATTGATGGAACAGATTACAACCAGCATTTGGCCTATGGGAGCTAATGCCTGGGTCCCAGGCTGGGGTGTGGGGACAGGCACAGGACAGAAGTGACACCTGCCACAGGTCTGTTGCAGATGAGAAAGTGCTGTCTGACCGAGGAATTAGAACCCCAGCACTGCACATCTTAGATGTTAACCTCTGTACCTCCCTGCTGACTGGTGGACTCAGGTAGGACCAAAGGCTGCCATTTTCCTCTGCAGATCTCAAACCTGTGCATGTTGTGGGCTCATGTGGTTTCTTTTACTGAAGGACTCACACGTAAATGACCCAGTGTCCTGAGTAGCCACTGGACTGGAGGCAGCTAACCCTGAGGTGGCAAGAAGCAGGATCCAAAAGCTTCAGAAATGGGCCTCAGTTGGCATTGTCACGTTTAGGCAGCTAACCAGATACAATAATCACCACACAGGAATACCTCTCCCATTATACCTCACCACTTATTGAGCACCTTCATGCTGTAGGCATTTGGGGAGGTTTTTGAGAAATATCTTACTGAATTCTCCTGACATGTAAGATGTAGGTGTTTTTCTGCAGAGCTTCTGGAGCAGGGAGCAGCTGAGTCCTCCCTCCCGTGTGCCTCCTGCAGAGACACTGGGGTCTCTTCCCTGGTCCAGGCTGGCTGTGGGCAGCCTGTAGGCTGAGTCGTGAACACGCACCAGACAAAAGTTGCTAAGATGGTTGCTGCTGCCGCCTCGGGACACCAGCAAGCTCCTGTGCTCGTTGCCTTTAGGGTTTCTCTGGACTAGACAGAGGGCCCAGGACACAGCTTTGTGGAGCACAGGGGAGAGGACTTCTGTCCAGACTGATCGGTTTGCCTGGAGCAGGTTGGTGGAGCTCACTCTGAGGACCACTGAGGGTCCCCTCCACTGGGCATCTTCTCGCTCCTCTCCCCAGCTGGGCCCTGGAAGAGATCACCAGCTCCTGTTGGGCCCTGATGATCCTCTCCTTCCCCCCATCACTGGGCAGGGATGGAGATACTTGTGACAGGAGGCTCTGGCTTCTGATCTTCCAAGGAGAAGGAGACTGAGCCCCCCCGCCCCAACCCACCAAGAAGGACAATAAGAGCCTCTTAAGGCTCCCTCCAGCTACTCTGTTCATCTCTCATCTGCCTACCACTCAAGGCCAGTAGGGGAAACACAATAAATTACTAAGAAAAAGCACAGAATGCGGTGCAGATAGCACCAAAGAAACCTCTCAGGTTTGCATGGATGGGGTCATGGTGGCTGTGGTGAGCTGGAGGCAGCTTTTTAGGAAATGGTTTGAAAACAAAGGCAAGTCATGGCTTTGCAGTTGGGGAGGAAGCCAAGGCAAGATGGCTGGTGTGGACTCCCGCTCAATCCAGGGTGGCTAGAAACTCCCGATACCCTCAGTCCTGCCTCAGCTGGCCTTTGACCAAAGGACGCAAGCTGTCAGAGTGACCTGGTCATCATCAGTGGAAGGATTCCTTCCTTTACAGTGAATCCAGGACTGCAGGAAGTGCTTCCCTAAGGACCTGAGGGCTGTTCTCTGAAGACTCCCCTTGGACTGCACATCCTCATTCCATTAAGAGTGCAACAAGTACGATTCTTTTTTTTCATTGTTTTTGGGTTTCACTTAAAACCTGACCTTTCTGACAATTACTTTGTCATTCAACTATTATGGTACAACTTTTGCTTCATTAAATACATCTAAAAAATGCAGGATGCATAGAGATGGATGCCAGTGCTTCATGCCAGGCACTTCTTTTTTCCATTGACTATCTTTGGCCCAGAGAAAGTTCCATCTCTTCTGGATGAACTCAAATTGTGATAAGTTATGATTTATTTATTAAGCTCGTTGCTTACTTTTTAGGTTTGCAAAGTGAGTTTGCCATGGACTATAGATACACACATCTCTCTGACGTGTCAGCAACTATATAAATCATTACTGAGCTCAGCAGTTGTTATGCAGGCCTCAGTAATGCAGCCCTTGTGTTATATCTTCAAGATTTGGTTTGTTCTATGGTTCTCATTTCCACAAAGACGGAATTTATCATGATTTTCTTGTAAAAACTTCTTTTCAAGAAAACAACTAGTAGGGCTGGGGATTTAGCTCAGTGGTTCCGGTGCCTGCCTCGCAAGCGCAAGGTCCCGAGTTCGATCCCTGGTACCAATAAAAAAAAGAAAAGAAAGAAAGAAAGTAGTTACTACTTATCCAATGATAGTAGGATAAACTATATAGTTAGTCATCACAGCTCTTTGTGTGTGTGTGTTACTGGGGATTGAACCTAGGACCCTCACACTGAGGAACATCCCCAGCCCTTTCTTATTTTTCATTTTGGAGCCAAGTTCTTGCAAAGTTGCTAAGTTACCTGACTTGAACTTGTGATCTTCCTGCCTCAGCCTTCCAGAGTGTTGGATTATGGGTATGTGCCATCACGCCCAGTTAGTTGTTACAACTCTTAAAACCACTGTCTGAAGCTGGATGTGGCAGCTCGTGCCTGTAATTCTGGAGCCCTAGGGTGGGGTGAGGGGGTGAGGCCAGCAAGATCACAAGTTCTGTCACAGCCCAGGGAACTTTGTGATCTTTTTTTTTTCTTTCCCCCATTAACTTTATTGGTACATTTTAGGTATGAAATACAGTTACATTCACCATTGGGCTCTTGTACCATTACATGAGTCTCTTGGTTCTTATTTTTTTCCCCTTCCC
>NW_004624806.1:1668534-1730330 GCF_000247695.1 Heterocephalus glaber
GTTTCTGTTCTAGAGCCTCTAATCATGTCTTTCACTCTGCTCACCATCTCTGTAGTTATCTGGGAGATTATTTCTGCTTTGCATTTTTCTAGAGCCTCATTCATCTGTTTTGTTACTTCCTGTGCTATCAGTTCCAGGTGTCCAGGTGGTTGATTATCAGACTTTTGCACCTCATTTCCCCCAGAAATTGCCTTTCGTAGGGTGGAATTCTGGGTTTGTGACTTGCTTAAATGCCCTCTCATTTTTGCTTTTGCTACTGTCCTTGGTTTAGTTCCTGAGTTGATATTATGAAGCTGTTTATTGTAAGCATCTTTGTTATGTATTTAAAACCCTCATGGAATGATTGGTTCTCAGAGGTGCCTTCCAGATATAGCTGGTCTTTAGGTTTTGAGTCTCTAATGACTCTGAGGTATCTCATTTTCATTATACCAGGAAGGAAAACTGTTTAGATCCATCACTACCCCTTAGCCCAAGTCATACAATCAGCAACACCATAGCGTCAGTACCACTTAGAGAATGAGAATTTGTGATAGTTATTAATCTATCACCTTTAAAATATAAAGGGCTTCCTTCAAGGTGTGTCTTTGCTGTCACAATAGACAATGTGGGCAGCAGTGTGCAGTTATAAGTCGATCAGTCCCAGACCCATGAGATTCAGGCAAATTTTTGGTTGCAGGTCCCCAGTTGAGCTCCCTGTCCTCCTGTAGGGTTTCACTCTGCAAGTTTCTACTGCAGGTTTCAGCTGCTTTTCCCCTGAAGAAAGTCCAGTTTCAGATGGGAGCTGATGATCCCTCCATCTTACCAATCACAGTGGTCTGATGTGCCTTTATTGCAGAGATCCCCTTCACTTTTCCAGTGGGCTTGTTTTCATCAGGGAGCCTGAGACAGGCGCTCTTTCTGTTGTTCACTTCTGGCGCTCAGGACAATGGCTTTTGTCCCCCTGTGCCTCTGCAGTGTGTAACCAAGTAGTTGCACAGCCAAAAGCCCAGAGGCCGGGGGGAGGGGGGGAGTTTTGTTGGAGGTGCCCCAAGCTGTCAGCTGGTGGTCCTGCCCGGGGGGGCTTCCTCACCCTGTCCCGGTGGCTGGTGGCAAGCTGGAGGAGCAAAGCAGAGCAAGCAGGTCCTGGTCAGCTTGCAACTACTTGGCCTCACTCCCTTAAACATATTCTATGAGTGAGTATGTGGTCTATTTTGGAGAATGTATGTGCAGCTGAAAAGAATGTGTATTCTGATTTTGTGGGGTGGAACACTCTGTAAACACCTCTTAAGTTCATTTGTTCAAGAGTTTGATTGAGTTCTAGTATTTCATTGCTTATTTTTTGTCCAGTTGATCTATCTATATGTGACAGTGGGATATTGAGGTCTCCCGCTACTACTGTATTAGTGCTTATTTGATTTTTCATGTTTGTTAGTTTTTGTTTTATATAATTGGGTGCACTAGTGTTTGGTGCATGTATGTTTGTAATTGTCATCTCTTCCTCTTGGATTGTTCCCTTTACAAGGATGTAGTGTCCTTCTTTGTCTGTCTTAATCAGTGTTGGTTTGAAATACAATTGATCTGCAAAGAGGATAGCTACTCCTGCTGTTTTTTGGGTTCCTGTCACATGGAGTATTGTTTTCTACCCTTTAAATTTCAGTCTCTGAATTTCTTTTTGAATTAAGTGTGTTTCTTGAATGCAGCATATTGTTGAATCTTGTTTCTCGACCCATTCTGCCAGTCTATTTCTTTTGATTGGTGAATTGAGACCATTAACATTGATGGTTATAACTGATATGTATTGACTTATCCTCCATGACTTTTCTTTTTGTTGGATTCTCCCCCTTTGCATTTAATTTTTTGTCGTGCCCAATGGATTCATTCTGCTTTGCTTCCTGGGGTTGTGATCCTAGTTGTCTTTTCCTAGGATACTGTTTAAAATTTTTTGGAGTGCTGGTTGGGCATTCATGAAGTTCTTAAGGTGCTCTTTATCATGAAAGTATCTTATTTCTCCATCAATTTTGAAAGATAATTTTGCAGGGTCTATAAATCTGGGTTGGAGGCTGTTTTCCTTTAGGGCTTGAAACACATCACTCCAAGCTCTTCTTGCCTTGAGGGTTTGTGTTGAGAAGTCTTCTGTGATTCTGATGGACTTTCCTTTGTATATGATTTGTTTCTTTTCTCTGACTGCTTGGAGAACTTTGTTCTTCTGTTGTGTTTCTGGAATCTTAACAGTTATATGCCTATGTGTAGATTTTTTTTGATCAAGGCTATTTGGAGTCCTATATGCCTCACTTATCTGTATTTCAAATTCTTTTTCCCTGCTTGGAAAATTTTCTGCCATCACTTCTGTGAACAGTTTTTTGATGTTGTCTGTATTGAGATCTCTTCATTGACTCCAATCAGTCTCATGTTATTCTTCTTTGCATAATCTAGCAGCTGCTGGATTGATTTCACATGGTTCCTTACTATTTGTAAGAAATTTTTCTTTTCCTGGTCACTAATTGAAATTTTATCTTCTATATCTGAAATTCTGTCCTCACATTGCCTCATTCTGCTGTGTAAACTTTCAGTGGAGTTTTTAATCTCCTAGAAATCTGTTTGCATCTGTTTTATGGATTCCATTTGTTTCCTATGTTGGGGTTCCATCATGTTCCTCATCTCCTCTATTTTTTATTTGCAACTTCTCTAGATTTACTAGTCAAGTCTTGCAGTATGGACACAATCTCTGCTGATATCTGTGAAATTATTTCTGATTTCATTTTTTCCAAATCCTCTTTTCATTGCCAGTTCAGGGAGTCCAGGTGGTTGAGTATCAGATTGTTCTATCTTGTTTCCCTTTGGGGTTGCTTTAGGTGATCTGGAAGTCTGGTTTTGAGACTTGTTTATGTGTCTTTGCATTTCAGTGGTGCGGGGGAGGGGGGAGGATGTGGGCTGCTCGTGTCCGCATGGTTCACCTCCTAGGTGCTTGGGTTGGTGGTACAGCAGCCTGGAAGGTTCACCTCCTCTGTGCTGGGAGCAGCTCTGTTCCTCTGCACTCAGGGCGGTGGTACAGTGGCCTGGAAGCTTTATTTTATCTTTTAAATAACTTGTAGATAAATAGTGTTTTGAGAAATACAATCTGTTTGCAAAATAAATTGTTATTTAATGTTTCTGTTTCTTGCTTAGGTTTTGTTTGTAATGGAGATTTCTCTTCCATTTATAAATTTACTATTATATATGTTTATTATTAGGTATACATTTATTATTAATGTATTTAGTACTAAATATATATAATTATCTGGTGCTAGATTTCTCTCATATATATGATATATATCATATATATATATCTCAAAGTGCACATATTGGCTCCAAGTGAGAAAGATCATGACATCTGGCTTTCAAATTCCTGCTGTCTGAAAATTCTGAAAAATCTTCCTGAAGTTCAAATTTGTGCAGAACTTCACCAGTCAGACAGCCACTGGAAGATGCCTTTGCAAATGTCTTGGGATCTGCTAATCACAGAGAATGCTGTCTTCAGTTCTTCTGGCACAAGATCCTCATGGGAATGAGCCAAGCCCTACACCTAAGACCAATCAAGGGATGCTGTGTTCTATTCTTCTGGAAATTCAGGAGATCGAACAAAAACCTGAATGGTTGGGGGGAATTCTTTCATTAATTGAAATTTTACCTTAGAAATAAGATTTTCTTAAAAGAATTTTTGTACGTGTTTTCAATACATAATGATTACATTCCTTGTGTGGAGTTGGTATGTACATGACACATTTTAATTACTTTTCAAATCTTCTTCCCTTCTTTCTCTCCCCCATTATCTAAAGTTTATCTTTCTTTATGGCAGAATAGTATACATTGTGTGTACATACCACATTTTCTTTATCCATTCATCTATTGATGGGCACATAGTCCACTTCCAAGATTTAGCTATTATGAATTGTGTTGCTATAGGGCTGTGGAGAAAAGGGAACCCTTCTACATTATTGGTGGGAGTATAAACTGGCACAACCAGTATGGAAATGAATATGTAGATTCCTCAACTAAAACTAGAAATTCCATTTGATCTAGGTATTCCTCTTCTAGGTATCTTCCCAAAAGAGTTAACATATGGTGATACATTCATACTCATGTTTATAGAAGTAAGGGTTTTAATATCAGAAAATTATGTCAATAAGCTGATGAATATATAGTCATTGTTAGTAGCCACACTGCTCCTGTAGAAGGCATCTGTTCTATAGATCCTTGGGGTCTGTATGATATTCCAGGTCCTGGGAGATTGGTAGGACTTGGGATGCTCAGATACACAGTTTGGTGGCTTCTGAGGGCCTCTGGGAGCCTTCTTGGCCTCTTCGGTGAGACCCTGGAAGGGAGCTTTCTGTTGACAGGTTCATGGTGGCTATCATGATTAGTGATGAGTTATTTGGAGTGAGTTCTTCTCATAATGACCACTCTCATGCCTGCATCCTCATGATGGAAATGCTGGGAATGGCACAGGGAATTTGGAGCTAAGTAAGACAAACTAGCTCACATCCTGGCATGGAATCCAGCTCTTCTGGGTGGGCAATTTCTAAACTCTGTTCTTAAGTAGCCCCTCCATTGGCATTTGGAGATTTGAGAGGAGGCCAATGGAGTGATTTTTTTCCTAGCTCAAGTTTTCTTTGCTCCAAATAGTTCTTAGATGACTCTCTATGGAAGATGGGATTTAAATCTAGGCCTGTGTTCAAGCAAGAGAAAAAATCATATTTAAGCAGTAGAAAATAAACACTGCATTAACACCATTTCATCATTGTGCAGCCCAGATTTGTCCTCATTACTGAAGATGAGGCACCTTAATTTTTGCCCTGGAATTAAAGAACCAAGTGGGTGTCAAATGGAGAGGAGGCCATCCATCCATCTGATGACTGTTGGGACCAAAACTGTGGAGCTGAATATTGGTTTCCAGAAAAGATTTTTATTGCCAATTAATGGATTACAAAACACCTGAAAATCCTGGCATTAGGAAGTTAGCTGAGAAACATGTGGTGTTTAGGTAAATTTATGAAATATAATAAAGTAAAGACAAAGTGGAGGGCCGGGGATTTAGCTCAGTGGTTCCGCTGCCTGCCTTGAAAGTGGAAGGTCCCAGGTTCGATCCCCAGTTCCCCCCACCAAAAAAAAAGGACAAAGTGGAAATATTCTTTTGAGCTTCCTTCAAATCTCTTTTTATGTGGTGTAAGAAATTAGTTGTGAACTTCAGGTGCTGTGTGTGTATAATGCCTAATGATAATTATGAAGACAGGGCTCTTCGCAATGCTTGTTTTCTATTGTGGCAAGTTGAAGTGTAGTCTGAGGAACAAGTCTAGGGCTGGGTATCAAGGGCCCCACCCACTGCATGTCTTACTTCCTCTCCAAAGGAGTGTTCATCCATGCTCTGATAGTCATTCTATATAATAAAGAGTATGTGATTGTTAATTGTGATATGTCATTTTGACTTGAATAAGGACCATTTAGCAGTTTAGTAAGGCTTAGAGTATATTTGTGGATGACTGATATGTCGGCCAGCAAACCGAGGGGGGCAGATGTACCCTGGGTGTGGGTGGCACCAACTGATGAGCTTGTAGTATAGATGGATAAGAAGGAAGTACAGTACTCCTTTATTTCTTTTTTGAGGAACCCAGGTCTTTATTTTTAGCCTTCCAGCACAGACCCTTCAGCCTTTCAATGCAGACTCTTCAGCCCTTTGACACAGACTCACACAGGTGAACTGTACAGTGAACTTCCTGACGTTTGACCTTCCACCGCTACTGAGTCTTCCAACTCTTGAGTGTGCAGACAGCTATGTTGGAGTCTTCTACCTCTGATCCACAGATGGCCATTGCAGCTTTTTTGCTTTTGACCCGATAAGCCTACCTCATAAGTTCCTTTGTAGAATTATACATATATTTTACATTGATTCGATTCCTTTATAGAACCCAAACTAATACAGATTATAAGAATGAATACACACAAACATATATTTTTATACTTTGTATGAAACACATGCTACGGTTAATTGTTATTCAGGGTGGTTCTGTGCTGTAAGGTGACAGTGAACACTGAATCAGGGAATACTGGACCACTGCCCCCAGAAGAAACACAGGATCTGCAGCCTCTGCTTATATACCTTCATCAACCAATCAGTTCTTAACCTTGATTGCTGAGTGTTTCAGTTTAAAGACACCTTTTTAATGTACACTATTGAGTTATAAACATTGAACTCACAGCCAACAAGCCTGAGCAAAGTGTCTGTACCACACACATCTTCCTGAGGTACATCACAACTTCCTGTGCCGAGACCTCTAGATAACACTTCAGCCCTATGCTTGGGGTCAGGTTAAACAGTGATACCACCGACATGAAGCACAAAAACGTGGCGCTACATAAGCAGACTCAAAAGGACACTTGTTTATGGTCTGAGGGATGAAACAGACTGGTAGGCAAAGAGCTAGGAAAGGGTGTGTCAGACAGCTCTACTCTTTTGTACTCTGTGCATGTCCACAAACAACCACAAAAGGGCAGTAAGTATTGATTTTGGGGTTACAGATACATTCTATTTTGATTATTTATATGTTTTAGCAGATCTGGGGATTGAATCCAGGGCCTCGAACATGTGAGGCAAGGGCTCTACCACTGAGCTGCATCTGGAACCCTACAAATAAATTTTAAATTTGTTTACAAATACATTGCAGGTGAGTGAATTTGCAAATATAGAATCCAGGAATAATGGGGATTGACTACTCAATTATATTTTGAAAGTTCCTAAAAGGTAGGTGAGATTCAGTATTACTTCTGCTATCTTGGCAGAGCTGAGGAAAGGAGGAGGACACTTGTGGTGAGTGATGTCCATCGGTCTGAGTGGATTCCTGTCAGAGTGCTGGCAGTCTCCAGGATTGCACAGTATCATCTTTGCCTGGGCTTCCCTCATCCACATCCTATGCTTGCAGTAGTTGGTGACCTGGTTTAACTGAGTCTTGTTGGCTGCTTGTGGATGTTCTCTTTGCTTGTGTTGGCTTAGTTAAACAATGCAGCCATCCTGTATCCTTTCTAAGTTCTTCATTTCCTCGATTTTGAATATTTGATATGGCTGTCACCTAATACTGTGCAGTGAAGAAATAAAAAGAAAATGTAATGCTATTGCTATCTGTGGGCCTATTGATCTCATGCTCTTGTTCGGATAAAGTGTAAGAGGCAGGTGTGGGAAACAGCAGACTTGGTGGTAGTTGACTTATGTTCCTGCTAATGACACAATGGATTTTCCTGTTAGTTTGTTATTATTTTTTATTATTGGCATTAGCATTAATCTCCAAGAAAATGAATATAAAACAGGAAGCATGTCCTGGCCTCCTTGACAATGCATTATTTCCCAGACTCTAGCTCTGCGGCATTGAATGGAACCATTTCCATTTTACCCACATTCAATCAAGGGTTTGTCTTTTGTATCCCTGGGCAATTGCATAACTCTAATATTGACCTTAACTGAAGTCCTTTGTTTTGTACCCTAACAGCCCAAAGCATTAAAAATGTGTGTTTACTTAATTTGTCCTGGCATGCAGTGCAATTACAAGCAGTTTGTTTTCTCTGTTGTAAAATATGGTTTGGAGAAGGAATAAAGTAATGCGGAAAATTAACATTGTGATGTACTGTATAGTGGAATAACACTAAAAACACTTAGCAGCGCTGGTTCTGGAGGTGCTATTTGTGTTGTGTGCAAGAGCAATAAAGAATTAAATGCCTCTTTCTAAACTATATTTGCATGATTTTCAACTGCAGTAAAATTAGTCTGGCCTGCTTCTCAGAATAAACAACACAACAACAAAATCAAAGACCCCCAGAGTTGAGGGATGTCCTTGCTGCTTTGAAGCTGTGTTTCTGTGTGGGTAACCCCATGTGTTATTTTAATGGGGTAGAATAGCAATCCATGCCTGAGTTCCAGACCCACTGGATTTGCCATGGGACTTGTGCATCAGTGCTTGGCTCTGACAGGTGCATCTTTGGATTATATGAGGATTCGTGTCCTCAGGTAGAGTGGTGATATCAGGTGGGGGTGCCTGTGCTCCATTCACTGGAAAGATCTTGCAGATGCGGCAGGCTTTCTGTTCTTCTCTATCGTTCCTGTGGCTAAACATTCTGTGATGCTCAGCATGAAGGACACTGTATAAATAATACGTTGTACTGTATCATTTACCAAACTTCAAGTGATCACAGAAAGAAACATAATAAGTCTCTTAAAATAAAGATAACAAATTCACTGGGGATGGGGCACCTTAGGACAGAGTCCGTGTGAGTGAAAGTAGGTGTTGGTGTGTAAAGCAAACAACCCTTCTCTTATGTGCTGCCTCTTAACCTCTATTTGTTGGTTTCAAACAGTTCAAAGGAACAAGACAGCCTCAGGCACCAGTTGTGACTCAGTACCCCTTCTTAGTGGCCATCTGTCTTTGACTGGTGATCTGTCTCAAAAGTGGCCTTATTTGATGCAATGTGGCTTTTAAATGGGCTTTCATTAAACCTGGGCCTTTGAGGGGACCTCTTGTCCCATATTTTGCTATGCACCAGTACTGAACGAGGCCCCATAAGTGCCTTGATGTTTGTGTTCCCTTTGTACAGAGATGGGCTCCATTGTCAGGCCCCCCCACCCAGGGTCAGTTCCCTTTGGAGAATGGCCTGCTATGTCCATGGGGAGAGCACCTCGGCTCTTGTCTCTCCAAGTCATGGCTGCAAAACGTGGCTTTACTCAGCCATATCCTGTGTACCGCCAGCCTCCCTTTTGCTATCCCCAGAGGTCAGGTTGGCTGGAGGAACAGGGACTTTAAACAGCCCATGAGCAAACATCCCCTGAACCTGATGGTGGCAGGAAAATCATTAGAACAGGTCGGGCTCAGCAAATATCTTAAGAATAATTCCTCCTGTAATTTATGACCTTTGGGGAATAGGATCAATAGCATTAAACAACACGCCGGCCAGCCAGCTCCTCCTGGTAGGAGAAAGTTTCTTGTCTGTGTGGTGTTTGTGTTCTGTCTGCACGTAAGCAATAATCCTGATTGCTGTCAACCTTGTTCCCTTTTTCTCCCTTCATCTGGAGAGAGAGACATATTCCTTTCCATCCGCAGTGCTCTGTCTCTTCTGCTGTTTCACTGAGTATCTGGTTTCTTCCAGATCCTGTGAGGAGGTGTGTGGGGGCTCCTGGATGGGCACCTCCCACCACAGTCCCTTCACTGCTGCCTGCCTCCAGGCCCCTGGGTGAGGGCAGCCTCAGACATCATGTCCACATTGCAGGTTGTAGTCCCACATTTTATTACAAATTCCCACTGAGGAGGAAACAGTGAGAGAAAAATGGATGGGGAAGGAGAGACAGCAGCAGCCTTACTATATCTTTTCTACCCCAAGGTCCTTCTTGGAAGTACAGAAAAATGGATTAAATTGATTTTTTTTTTGACCTAACTTGTTTCCTCTTCCCAAGTGCTGAGTGGCTTTAACTTTGGAGTCACAGTAAATGTGTCTGTTTATTTCTTGCACAAGAGCCCCCTCCTGCAGTGTTGGTACATGGTAGACTCTGAATTTGGGAAGTGGGTACTTGCACTGACTTATCTGGAAGCAGGGGATGCTAGCAAACAAGGCCATCATGAGGGACGGTGAGTTCAGGAGTGGGGCCTGTGTCTGGTTCCTCTTCATCTTCCCTACCACCTCATTTAACTGTGATGCTCTGAGAATTTGGGTGAGCTCCTCCCCACCCTGAATAGAGCTGTGAGAGATTTCCTTCACTCTGTATTGGCTCTGCTTTCTGCTCTCTGTGGTTCCATCCTATCTCTGCCCATTGCAGTGCCCACATGTGCTGCACGTTTACGGAAGGCAGTTCTTCTTGTGTCTTCATTGGGCACTGGGGCAATACTGGAGGGCTGGGGTGTGTCGGTGTAGGGGTGCAATCTGAGCAGGTTGACTCTGTGATGTCTGAAGTCCCTGCAATGGTGTGGGTGGAAAACCATCTGGCATCTCATCTCAGAAAGGGTCTGAGGAGACAACCTCCCAGGTGCCTGAGTCCCATGTGGCCTTGGAGAGTCTGGTCCTGCCAGGTCTCTGCCTGGATGCTGCTTCCAAGAAAGTAGAGCCTCTCTGAAGGACATTTGCAGGAGCTGTAGCTTGTGCTTCATACACAGTCACGACTGCACACAGCTTGGCAGCGCTGAGCAGTAGGGAAGTGTGCAGGCCACAGAGGTGCTTGAAGGACATTCTTTGGGTGCTGGTACAAAGCCAGCTCTATTTAAGGAGCCAGAGGGCCATGCCCCATATGTGGCCTCCTCCAGGGTCCCTCCCAGACTGACCTGCTCATCAGGGCCTCCATGGGTGCCAGCCCTGCTCAGTCCACACCTAAGCAGATCCCACCCCACAGGTCCCAGGCTCATGATTTTCTGCTTTGTACTGCCACCCTGCAAGCTGTTTTATTTGTTTTGACTGTCCTCATTCAGCTCTTGATTTCTTGTTTCATGTGAATTTCATGGTGGTGATGTACCATAGGCCAGGGCACCCTCTTGTGAGTTTCCCTAGGGAAGGTTTGTTGGGCAGCCCTGGGACCTGAGCTGGGCTGCAGCTGTGGTGCCCATGATGAGGGAGAATGAGGAAGGAGATCTGCTTGACCTGAGGCAGGAACTTCTGCCCTGGATGATGCAGCAGCACATCAGGTCCTGCCTGCAAGGGGCTCAGTCCCTGCTGGTGAGGCTAGTGGCAGCTGGATGTGGACAGGTCAAAGAGCCCTGGGTCAGATGTCTTGCTGGGGCTGGAGTCTCACTGCCTGAGGGAGGCAAAAGGCCTGGCCCCTGACCTCAGGTAGATGTGGGAGCCCTTCGGGGCCTCTGTGTGCTGCTGCGGTGATCATGGCATTCACTCTCAGCCACTCTGAGCTCTGCAGTCTCTGCCAGTGATGCAATGAACCCATCTCAGGGTCTGAGATGTACGAATCCCAGATGGCAGGTGGCTGCCACAGGTCTGCCTAAGGCCTGCACCCTAAGGTTTAGAGGACTTGACCAGGGAAGGTGGCATCATGGCCTTCTCAGAACTTTCATGAGTCTTAATGGGAGCAAGAATAGAAACTGGGCAACTTAAAACCATCTCCTCCTCACCTGCACTGCCAGTTTGTCTTACGCACACCTCCACGGGACCCCTTCAAGGTCTGCATTCTCAGTTCTTTTGAACCAGTCCAAAAAAAAGCTGTTAACATCAGGCTAACATGCATTACTAAGTTATTAAGCTGTATCAGTCAAGAGTCACTAGAGGAATCGAATATATATATATACATATATATACATAAAGGATTCACAGAGTAGGCTTACAACGATTGCCTGTGAAGTGGCAGGTGGGAGAGTGCAGAATGGCCATCTGCAGGCTGGGGCTTTGGAGGCTCCAATTGGAAGTTGAAGGCCTGGTGCTCACTGTAGAGTCTGGTGCAAGTCTGCATTGGAAAGAAGCTTGAAGGGAGCGGAGACGAATGTCCAAAGGCGATGGCACAGACCAGAGCTCCTCCAAAGAAGCAAAAAGAGGAGACTTCCTTCTTCTTGCCCTTTTATGCCATCTAGACTACAAGGCTATTGGTTGGTGCCACTGAAACTCAGGATGGGTCTTCCTTCTTCACTTTGCAGTTCACAAGTCAGTCATCTGGAACTGTGCCTCGCTAATCCACTAGGCACGTCTTATCCATTCAAGTTGACACCACAATTAACTGTCACCTAAATAGACTTGCATGTCCACAGTTCTGTGTCTTTCTTACAGATGGTGCTTTGGGGACCTCATGGGCTCTCCCTTGAAGAATGGGGTTTGTCGGAAGGGAGCCAGCAGTCCAAGCTTTGTGCTGCCCCTTGAGGGGACTCACCTTGAGGATTGGGCTTCAGCCTGTCGATTGCTGCTTTGCACAGGACCTTGAGGTCATTAGACAAAAAGGTTAGTAAAATTTTTTGGCTGCTAGCAATCTGAGGGGACTGATAGAGCCTGCACCGTTTCAGAGGTTGCTTATCTGCACCTTTGACTCCCAGTGGTCTCCCCGGACAGCACGGTCCCTAACTGAGAGGAGGGGAAAGAGATGTGCTGCTGTGTTTAGGTGCTGCCCACTGAGCCGCCTCTCTGCACCTTCATGTCCCGTCCACTCCTTTCATCTGCCTTGGGTAAAAACTGCCCCGGTTGCAGAAACCCTGAAGAATGGCAGCCCTGGCTGTTCCTCCCATGGATGAAGAAGGTGCTACCCATTGCTCTGTAGACAGCTTCAGGGAATTTTGGTTTTTGGAGAGGCTGTGGATGGAGGAAGTCTTGCTAGCAGGGCTTGTGTGTTGGCTCCTGGCTTTATTGACCATCATCAGGGAAATTACTCTTGTTTGATGTTTTCAGCACATTCAAAGGCATCAGAAAGGCACCATTTCTGTGGAAGGGAGACTTTGGAAATGAGAGAAAATCTGCCACTGGAGGGACAGGAACCATGGATAAAAGCTGAGAGACCAGGAAGTTTTGTCTCATGGTTTTTCTTTCCACCAGAATCTAAAACTTCTGTAGAAAACTGGGTGGGAGATGGGTCTTGCTCACCGAAATCCCAGTGTGTTCCTCACATTTCAGTCCCCCTTGGAGTTAACCTGTGGCTGTGGCTAGTTCTGGCCAGTGGGTCAGAAGATGATATGCAGTGTCCTCTGGGTGGGGTGGGGTGGGACCTCCTCCCACCCTACTGCCCCATGGTGATGGGTGCAGGAGCAGAGCCTCCTGAGGGTGGCTACTCCGACTGACAGGCTTTCCACCAGTGAGCAACAACAACTTGTTAGACTGCCGAGAAGTGGGGTGGAGCTGTTACCACAGTGCGGCCTAACCTACAACGACCATCTCATACTTTGTATTTTGGCTAGCTGTGTCTTTCATGCCTTATTCTCCCTGTTGCCCACCCTACACAAACTTCCAGTTTTTGCCCCTGGAAACCTCTTTGATTTAAGTTTGCAAGTTGTTTAGGTTGGGTCACAACATCTGATGAGTCCATGAGTTTCAGTGAACCAAACAAGGATGAATCTTGCCTGCGTGCCTCCTGTAGTAGGTACAAGTCACTGCTGGCATAGGATTCTTTGGTGAGGTTACTTCTATGTAGTAACTGTTGGGTCAGGTTGTCTCAGAGCACACCCAGGGAATGCTTCCCAGGCATTAGGTGAATAAAAGTGGCTGGGGTGCCCAAGTTACCGTCTAGACCCAAGCTCTGTAATTTCAGGGGTCTAGCATAGGGCAGATGAGAAGGGGAGGTTTGGGTTTGAGCCACTGAAGGCACAGATGCTCTCTGCTCGCACACTGCCTGGGCTGGGCTCTAGGTTTGTGGGTATGGATTAGGCAACTTTAACCTAAGGTGGTGAGGACAGATGTCCGAATGATAGCAGTGTCCCTGAAGTACATGGGCCCTGCCTGACACCAGTAGGGAGGCTCAAGGGCAGAGAGCAGGCTTGGGACCCCTGTAGGGGCTCTGACCATATCCTCTCTCTCTCCCCCCTGCAGACTGTGGGCAGTGCCGCCCGCCCTGTGTGGAGCCTCAAGGCCTGCCACTCAGAAGGTGCTCCACTAGAGGAATTGGCCCGGGCTTTTCAATGGCCTGCAGACATCAGCTGTGTTCATCTTCTCTAGCTGACAGAATCTCTCAGCTTGTTTAGTTCATTTTAAGAAGCATTGATATTTCCTGTACTATAATTTACCCCACATTAACTCCACCACTATGAGGTCTGATTTTTGGATACGCATGTGTAACTCTCATTAGCACTAATTAGAGATTCGTGCGGGTCTCTCGACAGTTGTCCTCCTGCCTTCTTCCCGCAGCATGAGGACCAACCTGCTCTCTGGTGGGTTCCCAGGCCCTTCCTCCAATGAGGCTGTGACTCGGAGTTTGAAAAGGTCCAAGGATCTGTGTTAGCGTTGATACCACATCAAGGGCGTGGCAAAAAACCCTGAAAAGATTTGTATGGAATTCAAGAATTAGCATAGCTTGGTTGCTGTGCTTTGCTCATTTATAATTATGAAAATCTTTTGGACAGAAGCAAAATATTTTCTGAACCTTTGAAACACACATAGTATGGTTTTTACATGTCTAATTTGCTACAAATATAAAATCCCTGTGTAAAACGTAGAAGTTTTTTTTATCATCCCATATACTTTACACTTGCACGTCTATCACATAGTAAATAACAGGTAGCATGCACAAAAGAACCCAGAGGCTTCGCAAGGCCAGGCGGGCATTGGCAGCCTGGAAGATATTGACAAAGGCCTTCAGTTTGGCAACAATATGGAGATGCACGTGATCGAAACAGGCATCGTTAATTAAGTTTCAGATCCCATTCATATAAATATTTCAGGGTTCTCTCTTTTGCCATAATATGATGCTGTGTGCCTGGAGAGTAATGGGCTCTTTTATAATCCCAATAAACCACAGTGGAACAACCTCTACAGAAGCAATTTTTTTCCTTTTAGTGAATGGTCTCAAAAGCATTTGACTTTAAAAATATAATTTCTCTTGTTGTTCTAACTCACACAGTAAATGCACCATATCTTGTCACTTGTTCCCAGGGTGGGTCCATCTATGACCTTCTCAATTAGGATCCACCACGTAACCCACATGTTAGCGACACGCTCTAGGAGTGTGGCACAGCTGGGCTGTGATTTCCATAACCTTTCTTACGGTGGAGATGTGTTTGAGTGTTGATCTGAGTCACTGCCCTCAGGATTGGAAATGAAAGGGCCTAGTAACTCTGCATAGCAGCAAGGCCCATGAGAGCGTGGGAAGGCTGCCACCATGGTCCTTTGCCTGGGACTGGAGGGGGTGGACTGTGGCCTTTGCTGAGGTCAGTCGCCTGCAGGCACAGCTTCCAAAAGTGCTTTGCAATGGTCTGGGAGCTGTGCCAACTTCTTGTTCTACCTGCATCCACACCACTCCGTTATGAGCATGCTTGGGTTTGTATTTCATCTTGTGATTTTTTCATTTCTAGCCAGGTTTAGAGGGGTTAGGAAAAGGGGAAGAAATGTGCTGCTGTATTTATGCACTGCCCGCTGAGGTCACCCCTCTACACTTCCTTGTTCCCTCCCTTCCCTCCATCCTGCCTCTGGTAAAAAGTGTGCCATGTTTAGGGCCTTCTGAGTGGTGCAGAAAGGCATCTCTCCACTCTCCCAGTGCTTCCTCAGATAGACAGAGATGTTCTTGTGCGCCCAGGGTTAGCTTTCTCTCTTTCCTTTTCAATGATGCACCTTTTGGCTGAGTGTGACAGGAGCCACAGCCTCAAGTGCGCAGTGGGCATTACAGGTCTCACTGGAATGTGTTTTCCTTCCTCAGCTGTCCTGTCTCCACCACTGTTTATCTTGCACCCCATCATTCTGCAGTCAAACTAGTCAGTGCTTCCTGATGGCGGCATTAGCCTGCTATCTGCACAAAGGCCAGGGGCCCCGGTGCAGCGGGCATTTTGGTAGGGACTTGGTCACAGCATCAGTTGTCTGAGACCTTTGGGGTTCTGTGCAGCAGCTCCTACTCTCTCTTCACATCATAGTTGCCAGCTGCTTTCCATCAGGGTGAAGGATGGAATGGAGTTTTCTGGGGTCACACTGAAGATACTGTAAGGAAATTAGCATAACGACAGAATCAGGTTTGGGGCTAGTTCTTTATATTTTGGAATAAGTTTAGGTTTACAGGAAAGTTGCAAAAATTGTACAGAGAATTCCCATATGCCTTTCATCCTGCTTGTCCTGATGTTAGCACCTTTCATGACTACAGAACAATGGTGAAACCAAGAATTAACATTGGCATAATGCTATCGACGAGCCTGGAGACTTCATTTAGCTCTCACAGGTTTCCAATAATGTCCTTTTTCTGTTTCAGGATCCAAGAGAAACAGCAGGGCCTTGCATCGCCACATCCATGTGTCACGTTTCCTTAGTCTCTAGTCTGTGACAGCTCTTCAGTATTTCTTTGTATTTCATGTCTTTTGTGACCTTGACATTGTTGAAGGATACTAGTGGGTTACTTTGTGAAATGTTCCTTAATATGCATGTTTGCCAAGATTGCCAACAAAGGAGTGATGTCTGACTTTCAGTCAACTTAGGGCAAGGCATCTGATGTCGAGATGGCTCATCACTGGTGGTACTGACCCTGACCATTAGGCCTCCCCAGTAATCTTTCCATCGATGATTAGTAAATGTCTTGGGGAAGGGATGATAGTTTGAAGTTGTACAAATATTCTGTTTCTCCTCAGGCATTTGCTTACTGATTTTAGCATCTCATGGTGATTACCTGCAACCATCATTAGTGCCATGTTCTGATGGTGGTTTCCTATTTCCCTCATTTCTTCCACATTTAGTAATTGGAGCTTTTCCATATGGAAACTCTATTGCTTCCTCCCATTATTTTATTTAATGTCATGTTAGGAATTAACCTTTAGAGTGGTCCTACCATGCATTAAAATCATTGCGTGTAAGAAGTACTGCTGAAAATGTCTAATAAAATTAGATTCTCATATTGGTGCCTATTCAGGAAATATTCCTATGTCTGGTGTCCTTTTGTTTTCTTTTAGAATTCATGTCATTTTGTTTACTCACATCTTTGTACCTTTGGTACTCAGTCAGTCATGTGGCTAATGAATGTGCACTCAGGTGGACTATGTTAAAATTTTTGTTCACTTAAAACATTCTCTTGTTACTCAAAACCAGATATTCTTCTAAATTCTTTTGAATAATCACATAAAATGTCAGTGTAAATTTATATATTTAAGTAGAGACTGGTAGAAATTTAGAGAAAGCTAAAAAATTACCAGTGGGAGCTTCTAATTTAGTAACAATGGAGAAGAGTAAAAGGTCTTGGAATAAAACATCTCTAAGACACTCTATGTCCTCTCTGTTAGTATTTATTAAGGAATGTCAAGTAGATATTAAAAATATTTTTGCAAGATTGGGTGATTTGGATGTGTGTTCTTGTGCATATAAATGTTTTACTGCCCTTTAGCAGCTGGTGTTAGCCAACACACCAAGGCATTTCTTTCTAGGCTTTAAATCAGTTGTTTTATAGAGCACAAAGAATTTTTATTATAACATAATTCTGTACATAAAATATCACATTAAAGGAAGAAGATAAAGTTTTGTACTTTTATTCTCCATTAATTTGACCGAAAACAATTTGCAAAGAAATCTAACCAATCAGAATTCATTACTGTGAAGCCAGTTAAACTTGAAATCCAAGTAATGGGGACAGTTGGGTAATCCCTCTATGCCCAGATCCTAGGGACATTGTAGGATGCTTCAGTAGCTGCACTGGAAAGGTCATTTTCACTGTGGACAAAACAGATGACGGCCAATAGCTCTAAGAGCATCAGCTCAGTGAAGCTTAAGTTAGAGGTCAGGTTGAATGTGCCCACAACCTGCCTCAGGACACCCCTGGCACTGAGGGTTTGGGCTGCTGACTCCCCTGCAATTTGATACCTTGTCCATGGGACAGCCTGGCCCACTGATGGTGTGGGAAATCGACTTACCCAGTTACAGGTGCCCATCCCACTTGCCTCTGTGGGAATAATATTGGAGAGTGCTCTTAACTTCAGAGGCCTCCCCAGCTGGCTTAGAGAGCTTCTGCATGTCTGTGCCCCTCCCTGAGCCCTCCCTGCTCACAGTGTTGTCTTCAGGGATACCTCTTGGTAACCTTCAGCTCTCACACCTCCCAGAGGCCAGTTTATAGTGGGGCAGAGAGGATTTAACTTTGTAAATATCCCCAAGCACCCTATATAGGGAACCTGACTCCATTTGCTTATATTCTCAATGTACTGTAACAGGCTAAAATGACATGCTTTGACTAAAATCGTAGGAGAAAAAGCAGAGACCATTTTTTTAAAATGAGAATTTTCTGCCTTCAACAGATGTGCTTGCTCTTCCTGATGATTTTAACTAATCTGATACTCATGTCAGACAGCATTAAATGTCTCTGTGCTTTGAAAATCTGCCTGTCATGATAATTAAAACTTCCTATCCTTTTTTCTGTTGCTTGATGATAAATAGCACATAAACTTTCTAGAAGACCAATCCCCAGGCCACACGAGCAGTTATCTCTGTTGTAATTCTATCTTGATGGAAGCCCCCACTAATGTTTTCTCTTTATCCCCATATTAGGGGAATTGGTAATTACATTTTATGAAAAAAAAGTTCAGCTGAAATATTAAGGCACTCCTTCTGAGGGTATGTTTAGACAATGCTGAGGACCACGGACAGCTCCAGGGCCAGAAAGAGTCCAGACAGAAAGAACAAGTGTGGAGTGGGGAATGGGGAATGGAGAAGGAAGTCTTACACCAGCAGTTATCTCAAAGAAACATAGTCCGCACTCTACCAGCATCTTCATATAAGGAAGCGTTGGGGATGTAACATGGAGGAGTTGTTGTGGAAACAGTATGGTGAGTCCAAACAAAGTTAAAGATGGAATTACCGTACGATTGAGCAATTTCTCCTCTGGTTTTAGCTGTAAACATAGCGGCATAATTTGCAATAGCCAAAATGTGGAAACAACCCAGGTGTACACTGATGGATGAATGAATAAACAGAATGTGGTATCATAAATACAGAGAAATATTATTCAGTTTTGAAAGAGAAGGAAATATTGACATATGAATGAACTTTGTGGACCTTCATTATTCTCAGTGATATGCCAGTCATAAAAAGGCAAACATTGTATATTTCACTTATATGTGATAACTACATTCAAAATCAAATGAAATAAAAATGAAATCAAACGAAGATATACAATAGGAAACAGGGAGACAGATCATTTGCAAATGGAAAGGGATTCTACAGATAGAGCAAAAGGGAGGGGGAGAGGAAGGGGGAGAAAAAGATGTGTTAAATACATGTGCTTACTCTACACAATGAATGTACATATTATGCACTGTAGACATGTGCTAATATAAAACACATAAATACTTAAAAAGAGAGGAAGAAAGAAGAGCTTTAGAGTGGATGGGCCCACTGAGGGATGAGGCTGCATACAATGACTTGCCTGAAGTTGTAAGTTGTGTAAAAATAGAAGTTGCTGGTGAGAGTGCTGGAGGCAATTTCTTGTTTGCTTTTCAGTTTTAGGTGCCATGTCCCCACATTATACTACATTGTCTAGAAATAGTGAATAAGCACCAGGTTTCCTCAGTTGCCAGGTCTGGTAAGTGGTTGACACTATGTACTTGTTCATCCTGGGATGTAGGATGATGCCTTCGCTTCAGTCTTTGGTACTGAGTGTCACTGAGTAAGCAAAGGAGCCCTTCCTCTATTGGCTACCACGTCACATCAATACTACAGTGGTGCCTATGCCTTTATGACTCTTCCCTCATCGGCCCCCAAATTTTTCACTGATGCTGCTTCTTGGCCCCTTTCATAGTTGTTGTGGTTTATCTGCCATCTTGCCAGGCACACTTACTTTTCCAGAGGCAGAACCTGTTCTCTCTTCCTTCTTTCTGGCTTTCATGTTTAGGGCAGGGTTAGGTACTTGGAAGGTGTTCATTAAGTACTAGTTAAAAGATTGGCTGTACTTTGACATTTGCAGGCAAAGTGTTCTGTTTTTATGAAGATATATTTATGTAGAGAATGTTGACCTAAGTTTGAGCAGGATATTTGATTACTCACTTTACGAAGTGTGCTGTTTTGCTTTTACCAGCGAGAATGTCGCCATGAAGTCCCCGAGTTTGCAAATTCGATGACCTTTCAAAGACTTTCCTTCCCAAGGTCACACAGTGCGGAGCCGTGCAGACCCTCAAGGTGAGGCTAGCCCACTGGAAGCTAATGCAATTTAAGCTGAAGTGAGTTCTTTCTACCAATCAATGGTATTTGTCAATCCTTTTATTAATCTCTTTTATATCCTTTTGTTACATTTTCTTAAGTGCCCTCAACAGAATCTCCTGGGGCACTTGTTAAAATGCAGAAGCCTGGGACCTTAGGCCCAGACCTTTGAGTTCAAACCTTTAGACAGAAGCCTGGAGCCTATGTCTTCACTTGGCTTCTTAGGTTGATTCGTATGCACAGGAAAATCTGAGAAGAGCATGTCTCAACTCTCTTAAATATTTTCTATACTCTTCAGACATGGATTAAAGGATATGGGTTTCCTTCTCCAGTACATGGTGCCATGGCTGGGATGTGGTTATCCAGGTAGGGCACATTTCAGAGTCCCCCTTGTGTCTCGGTACCATTTGACTAGTTCTAACCAATGGCAGAGGAGTGGAGTTATATGAATCACTTGTGGGCCAGAATAGTTAAGAAGGGAGTGGTTATTTATCTATCCAAACCTGAATGCAGAGGAGCATGGAGGGCCACAGGAGGGCAAGCCACACAATGGAAGGATTCTGCTTGGAAGACACCTAGTGGCTAATGGGAGTAGCTGTGAGGGATTGCTTGGTGATGCTCTCAATTGATTAATTCCCTGAAACCTGGGGATGGGGTGGTTTTGAGAGAGGGGTGCAGGTGTATTAAATACCAAAGCCACGACATGTTTCAGCAGTCTGTTGCTGGGCACATAGGACATTGATAATGGGGGCTGGAGGGCTGATAATGTGGGCTTTGAGAGGGACATCAAGCGCTAGCAGGACATTCAGCAAAACTGTCTCCTGCAATAACGTGGAAAGAAAATTTATATGCCCACCAACCTCTGACAGCACAGGAAATCATCTGAGGGACCTCAGATGTTTGTGAGGGACAGCATCACTGCCTCAATAACAAGATAATAAAGCTTGGGCCATGGCTTTTGATTTCAAGCAGGAAGAGAAAATAACAAGAATGTGCAAATCAAGAACCTTTACAGAATTAGAAGTGATTGCTTCTGGATCCTACAATATAAAAGATAAGACTGAAAAATATTTTGAATTATCAAAATGATTCAGCTCTGTTCACACACCAGCCTCAGTGAGTGGGGCCTGCTGGCTGTGGCCTCAATTGAGACAGCAGAAGACAGCCCGCAGTTGACTTTATAGGCCTTTGAGTGTTCAAGCCTTAAAGTCCCCATGGAGCCCAAAACTGAGGAGTAGGGAGTTGGCAGTACAGCCCTGTAGCACACAGACATGACTTCTTCCCCACCACCTTAGATGTGGCCCTGGACCATGATGGGCCGAGGTGGGTCTTCCGGAGGCAGAGGTGGGAGTCCTGGTGCCGACCAAAGGGATGGATGGCCCCGTCTGCACTGAGGAAGCCTGTGGCGTCTGCTCAGGTAATTTCACCCTGGCCCTTTGCATATAGGGTGTGTGGT
Organism: Heterocephalus glaber; assembly: GCF_000247695.1. The sequence goes on from NW_004624806.1 coordinate 1,689,752, forward strand.
TCCCAGCCTCTGGAACACTGAGAGGCACCTTAGGTCCGGAAAGGAGAGTGTGAGGCTGGAGCTGGAGAGGACGAGTGGGTTTGGGGAGAAGGATGGGTGATGATGTCAGCCCAAGTCATGCTGCTGTCTCACCTGGGAGATCTCCTGGCCACGCTTCACCCTTCCCTATCATGTCCCACCCTCCCAGGAGCTAGATGTGTGTGTGGCCATGTGTCCTGAAGGACTTTGTGGGAAGGACAAGTCCTCTGAGTGTGAGGAGCTGAGGGGTCAGATGTGAGAGAGCAACACTGAGGGCAGTGTTGTAACTTCAGAAGAATCTCTTAGATTTAGGGCCTGCACTCCCCCTGAGGAGGGTCCAGTCTCCCTGGCCCTCTCCAGGAAACACCAGAGGATAGCCTGCTGTCTGTCATGACAGGGACAAGCAACCTTGCACACGGCTTCTCCTCCAGGGGGTGGTGAGGCCTCCTCAACTCCTCACCTTCCCTTAACAGTCAGGAGCCAGAGTAGACAGAACCAGAGCTGGGGACGAATGGCATGCTAGTGTCAGAGAGGGCTGGGCCCCATGGTGACCTGTAGGGCTCTTCTGTGACGATGGTGAGTTACTCATCATCATCTGCACCCATGCTCCATCCTTATGGAACCCTCATGGGGGCCCCACCGAGTGCAGGTCTCACCAAGACCAGTGATGTGTTCACTCCCAAGGTTCACTCCAGGGAGGGAGCACAGGGAGGTCAAAATGCAAAGGTGAAATTGGATTTGCAGGTGAGCAGGAAGAAAGGTGTCAGGAAGCTAAGCATGCTTTAACTGCCTTCTAGTGAGATGAGCGTCTCCCCCAGCTGCCAACTGCCGAGACAAGTTGCAGCCAGCCCTGGGCACTGTACATGGTCACAGCCCATGGAGTGCAGTGTCCTGTGAACTGCTAACTCAGCTGGGTGTGTGTGTGTGTATGTGTGTGTATGTGTGTGAACATGGGGCACCTGTGAGAAGTTCGGTGAAAAATTACATTTTCTTTTTCACTTTATAAATAAACCAAGTTATGGAATATCAGGGAATATGTTAAATATTCAATTTGTATAAAACCTCCAAATCACAAATCTTTTATTTTTGTTTTAATGAGAAACTTGAGCCTACTTCTATGAGCTGAGCTTGTTACATCAGGCTTAATGATTGAATAGCTATTTTCCTGGCAGTCCCTTTCTGGCAACAACATAGCATTTTGACATTATCCCCAAATTATCAATCACTAATACTAAACAGATCTGATAGGTATTCCAAGCCTTCTGGCTGATTTTTAGTTTACTACAAAAACTTTTGAAGAACAATAGAAAATGCAATATGTGGAGAACCCAAAGTGGCTGTAAGTTAAGGATAGTGGTTAAAATAGCTCTAAGCCATTTCCCTGGTGAGCAAGATTCAGGGAATTGATGGTGTCTCCTATGTCTCAGACTTCGTTCTTAGTGAGTCTATTTTAGTACCTTGAATCAATGAGAAAAATATATAAAGTCTCCTTTGTAGAACAGAATGTAAGAGTTTTCTCTCACATAGCTAGAATTTTTATGAACTATTTGATTTCCTAAGAGGAAAATTATAACTTCAAAAACAAAAACATTTTTCAGGATGAGTTCTTTTCAAAGACCTTCTGTATTTCATTTTGCTATTAATTTTACTTTGGGCAAACTAAATGATATTATGAATCTATTCTCAACACTCACTGCACATTATAATTTGCATTTTATCACCAAATTACAAATTAAATATTGTCTTTGTTGGAAAATGATTCCTATGTAGCCCGGTTATATGACCTACTCAATTTTTTCTTGTATAGCATTGATTTTTTTCTCATTAGAATAAAAAATATGAAATTTGTGTTCTATTGCTATATTTAATTTTGGGGGGCAGTGCACTGTGAGAAAGCAATTGCAATAATTTTGAGCCTCTTGTTTTCCAGACTAATACAAAACATCACTATTTTTAAGAGATTGATGTGGGAAGCCATTAAGGTGGTTGGCAAGTACAAGGTGGGGTGCATCTGGCAGCATATTTGTCTCCTTTTTTTGCTAGAAGTAACTGACCAGAAGTTTGAGGAAATTTAGGAATAACTATCTATATCAATGAAGCAAGAATGATGGGACAAGTGTGTGCAAAGTAACAGGGAGTATTTTAGGGTGATTAATGGCAATGTGTCTTTTACTGTAATATATTTTTTTGCTTAAATTCTTTTATTGGTACACTTTAGGTCTACAATACGTTTACATTTATCATTGGGTGCTTGTACCTGTACATGATGTATCTTGGTTCTTATTTTTTCCCCATTCCCTGTGGGCAAGTGGGAGGGGAAGGGGAAAGGAAAGAAGGGAAAGGAAAAATTATGAGAAAAGAAAAAATGGAAACAAAGTCTAAGCACAGGTACTGCAATATATTTTTAAAAATATAAACATAACTAGATGTTGATTACACCCCATATATCCACCTACCTTTTGAAGTGCATGAGACTCCATGAAAGTACAACTAAAGACATTCATGAAAGAGGACTTTCCTGAATTGTTTCAGAAAATGGCAAGAACAATGGCACGTGTGTTTGAAGTGAGGGGAGAGAATTTTGAGGGATATTAATGGCAATTCATCTTTTCATGTAATAAACTTTAAAAAGGTTTAAACATTCACTGTGCTTTTTGATCACATTTCTTATGTGAGGTTGCAGTTCACATCAGAAGTTTCAGGAGAAGATAAGGAACTTTAGTGGTGGTCTCTGTTCTCCCCAACACTTGCCTTGTGTGTGTGTGTGTGTGCAATGTACATACATATGTACATCTATATGTATGCATTTATGCACATACACATGCAGGCACAAAACTAGGGAAGAAATGAGTCCAAGAGGAGAAAACCTATTCCCACTTGGCAACAGGAGCAACTGAAAAAATGGTATTAGCTTGAATATGATGACTTTGAGCCATTTGTTTAATAAAATTCCAAGTTATTGATCTGTTTCCTAGTTATACAAGTGTAAAAAGTAGTAAGTGTTTAATGGAACTGTGGAGCCAGGAGGCAAGAATAACGAGTCACCTGTCTTTGGCCAAATGTCACATAGGTATGGGTAGGGAATGACCTTACACTGGTCCTGTGAGTCTTTGTCTAGCACATGAAGTGAGTAGTTACTCTTGCCTTAGTATTTCCCAAAGAATGCAACTCAAATTTTGTTTTTCAATGGTGTTTCTTCTCAGTGTTGAAATAGTCACATTTGCTTCTGAACGCAATGCGGCCTCATCCACTATAATGGAAATCATTCAGGGATAGAATATTTTCTATCTGGGTGCTTCAGAAGAAGTGCAGAGTGCATGGGTTTCAGGCTCATTTTTACTTGCTCTTGGAGAGTTGAAAATAGTTTTTTGTTCAACATATTAATTCCCTTACGATGCCAAGAACCATGTCATCGGAAGCTTCCCCTGTGGAGGTGCTTGGGGTGGCATGAGGGAGCCACACGCACGCATGGCATGTGACTGATGGGGCTCACGTTGTTACTATGAGCCCTGTCAAAGTGCTTCTTGGAACACAGGCACACAAAAACTCCAGCACTTTGTCTTTTTCTTTTCCAAAGCAACATTCTTTTGTTTTCCCCTGACTTTTAATTTTTTATTAGTATATGTTGGTAGTACATAGTATTTACATCCCTTGTGAGGAGTTAGTACGTGCACATGACGCACTTAGTTCCTGTTTTCATTCCTTTCTCCTCCCATCTCTTCTCTTTCCTTCCATCTTTTGATCCTCTTTTCACTTGAAAAAGATCTAACTCCCTATTTCCTATTATCGATCTTTCATTTTGCTCTTTATTTATATTTTGAGTTTTTTGTGTAAGAGAAACCATGAAATATTTAAATTTGTTTGTCTGATTTACCTCACTTATCATTATGGTCTCAAGGCACAACCAGTTTTCTACAAATGACTCAAGTTTATCTTTGCTTATGGCAGAGTAGTATTCCATCGTGCGCAAATGCCACATTTAAAAAAATCTGTTAATGGGTGTAAAGGGTGCTACCAACATTTAGCTATTATGAGTTGAGCTGCTATAAAAATGAGTGATGCTGTAATATGGAGACTTAAACTCTTTCGAGAAGATACCTAGAGGGAAAATAGCAGGGTCAAATGGAATTTCTAGTTTTAGTTTATTGAGAAATCACCATACTGATTTCTATAGTGCTTGTAAGAGTTTACATTCCCACCAACAGTGCAGAAGGGCTTCCTTTTCCTCCACAGCTTAGCCAGCATTTGTTAATGGTTGATTTCTTGATGATAGCCATTCTTTCTAGAGTGAGATTGAATCCCAGTGTTGTTTTAATTTGCATTTTTCTAATGGCCAGAGATGTTGAAATTTTTAAGTGTATTTATTGCTACTTGTACTTTTTCTGAGAGGTGTCTTTTCATTTCAGTTGTCCATATTTTTGATTGGGTCTTTAATTTTGGTGGGTCTAATTTTTAAAATCTTTATATATTCTAGATATTAGTCCTTTGAGTAATGGAACTGAATAGAGGATGCAGAAATAACCCCAGGCACATTTAGCTATTTGATCTTTGACAAAGGGGCCAAAATAATACACTAGAGAAAAGATAACCTCTTTAATAAATGGTGCTGGGAAAATTCACTATACATATGAAGAAGATCGAGTCTAGACTCGTATATCTTACCATGTACTAAAAGAAAATAAAAATGGATCAAAGATCAAAATGTTAAAACAGAAAAACTTAATGTGCTGGAAGATAAAATAGGTCAAACTCTTGAAGACAGGTATAGGTAAGGACTTTTGGCACAAAACTCCAATGGCACAACAAATAGTACCAAGAATCAACAAATGAGATCATATCAAATAAAAAACTTTCTGCACAGCAAAGGAAACAACCGAGTGAAGAGACAACTTATGGATGGGAATAAAATTTTTGTCAGTAACTTTTTTTCTGATCAAAACCAATTCAACGTACTTTGGAGGTGGAGACAGAAGAATTGTTAAGTTTAAGGCCAACTTTGGCAACTTAGAAAGATCTTGTTTCAAAATTTAAAAAATTAAAAAGGGCTGGAGATGTAGGTCAGCACTCCCTGAGTACTGCAAAAACAAACAAATGAATAAATGATAACAAGGAGTGCACATTTCATAAAAATTGGAAATTAGGGAGATATATAAAGTGATAAAGAGGAACTTTACATTGCTACATAATCCTGAGACAACTGTTGTTAAATTCTTGTGCTATCTGGCTTCAGAACCTGTGTCTACACCTACATACATGTTTCTACCCAATATTACAGTACAATGCAAAATGTAAAATGCATAATTTATGTAGCAAAATTTGAATCACAGGGAAAGTAGCACCATGCCTTCCTTTTCCATACAACAGTACACTGTGAACATTTTTCATGACATCAGATTTTCTTTACAATCAATTTTAATGGTTGCATTGTATTTTTTTCTGATGGTGAGAGCTTGAGCTATTTGTACCAGCTGGGAGAAGCAGATGTGTATGTCTTCAGAGCTCTATGTTTACTGAGGACCTGTTGGTCACCTAAAATTGGCCACAGTGCAAGAATTTATACCACAGAAATTGGAAGTCCCTGAATATCTGGACTTTAAGTATTTTTTTTCAGAGACAGTTGACAAACATTTGTTAAAGACAGAATAATTCATGTAAACATCAGCTCTTCTGAAATTTAAGGTGTTTCCAATGATATGTTTTTGTTATGATTGTGCTGTTCTTATACATACATTTTTGTATTACTACTGCTTCCTTAGACAGAATACTAGAAGTGGAATTATAGCTTAGAGGATTTGGATGTTTGCAAAGACCTTGATACACATTTTTAAATTGCTTCCTAGAAAGATTGAGCCCATTCACTTCATGAGCAGGCTTGAGTGTCTGTACTAGTGAATCCTAGTCAATATCAATTATTACCATTTCAGATCATCTCTGCCAACAAGGAAAGAAAAAAACTGCTGTTTAGCTGTTGCTTTGATTTGTGTTTTTAACCAAAGTGAGTTTTTAAAAAAAGTACATTAACTACCTATATTCCTTTTTTTGGTAAGTTCTTTGCCCAAGGGATGTGACATGCAGGTGAAAAGGAATCATTTAATAATGCTTTTTCATGTTTGGTGAGAGGTGTTATTTGCGCTCTGTTGGTTGGGCATGAGGTTATCATGACTTCGTGGGCTTTGTGTGTTATGTCAGTGAGCTCTGCCACCCACCATGTGAGCACCAGTGGCATGTGTGGCCTGCACTACAAACACATCCAGAACCCGGTGAGTCATTTTCTATGCAGCTTCCTTGTGTTGCATTGTTTGATCACTTTGTGCAGGATAGGCTTGGGGTAGTGTGGGTAATGTGTGAGAGATGCCCCTCTCGATAGATTGCCATTTGGTGGCAATCCCACTCACTGAAGTCTCTACAAATAGCAATGCATGTGTGACAACACCTGCATCACTGATGAAAGTCCATGTTCATGACACATATCCTGTTCAGAAACCTCGTCATCAGAGGCGGCATCCAGCTATGTTCTGGAACCTCCTCTGTCACAGGAGGAATAACTAAAACCATGTCCCACTGCTAGAAACAGTAAAACACGCTATCAGGATTTCAGAGCAGAAGCAGAAAAATAGAAACTAGGTGAAGACAGAAGTAGGTGGGATGATTTACCCAGAGCCCATGCAGCAGCTCCTGAGGTTGTGTGTTTGTGAGTGTGCATGTCTGTGAGTGAATGTCTATGTAAATGCATGTGCACTTATGAGTGTAAATGTAATATGTGGACGTTGCATGTTGCAAGTTTCTTGAAACACATTTGGGAGGCTGTGCATGGCTCTCACGTTAAATCCCACACCTTCCTTTGAGGCTGGATTTGATGGTCACAGTGATGAAGGTCAAACAGAAAGTCTGGAAAACATGCTTTTGGGGTGTGGTTCTACAGGGTTCCAAGTTTGAAAAGTTGTGGGTGGAGCAAGTGCATACATCCCATCAGTAAGAGATTGTGGTTAAGATGAAAATAATACCATTTTCTTTACAATTTGGTGTTCTTTTCAGATGGCCACTAATTTATTAGGACATAAATATAGAGTTCTTTAGACTAGAGCTCATACTTTCTGGGAGGATTTGGTATTCCATTTGTTCTAGGGGTATAGGGAACATGAGCCCCGAGGCTGCATGGAGAGGAAGAAGAGGGCCCCTGCTTGAGGGATTCTCTGTTCAAAGGACCTGATGGGGGAGAGCAGGTCAAACCTGTCACATGGCTGTTGCAGCCTTTGCCTCAGGTCACGTGAGAAGCTGGCTTCTGGAAGGACCAAAGTAAATGGGGAGGGGGAGAGCCAGAGCTGCAGGAACTGTGAAAGCCAGGCCATGACAGCAGCCAGCTGTTGGAGGCTCAGGCCTCAGGGAGCTGCTGAGGAGGTTAGAGGAGGGGTGGCATTCAGGGTATGCCCTCCATTGACACTCATCACTTAGGAAGACGTGTCACAAGCAGAGCCACCTGACACTTCTTGGCCTTGGACACCTGCCTTGTAGCAGCCAGCTCCTTCCATCTGATCAGCATGGGCACTCTAGCCTGGCTCACGGCCCCTCCAGCACTCAGGGGCAATGCATGGTACATAAACTCTGCTTGGATGGATCCACAACTTCATCTTCTGCTGCCAAGCCTAGGACACCTGAGCAGCTTTGGGAAGGGTGGGCTTTTTCCAGGACATATCATCTGCCTAGAGGGGCCTGTGGAGGATCTGTGCCCATCTTCAGGAGGGATGTTTGGATAGGCACCTGTCTCAGGTCCAGAGCCGTGCCGTGGTGGCCCTCTGAGGTAAGCTCCTCCGAAGTCCCTGACAAGTTGCCTGAGGATGCACACTCTGCTCGCCCCACACAGAAACGCCACCTCATAAGTAAGTCTTATCAGCTCTGTGTGTTGGTGGCAGTTGTCCCTGGGTAGCGGAGGCCTTTGGGAGTTGGCTGCACAGCTGGGGCAGGCATACTCACTCCTGCTTCTCCAGAGCATTTGCTCTGTCCTTCCCTTCCTGATGTTCAGTGGAGATTTGACTCCTGAAATGCTTGGAGACAGGATACTGGTCAACTTTTGGGTGATAAAAATAGGAATAGGCTTGATTAAGTAATTCCATCATTAGCAATTTTATTAAAATGGTGAGAATGGGCCTGATTCTTTCATACAAGCCTGTCCAATGTTCTAAGGAAAAGTCCAAACCTGAGCCAAACCAAACATTGAATTGAAACCTGAGAGACCATGTTGGTAATTTGGAAATAAGATTTCCCAGGTAAATGAGACCCCGTGGACAGAAGATTACATGGACCACAGAGTAATTCTCTAATTTGCTAAATATTTGTGTTGTGAAGAATTGAATAATGTTTGGACTTTAATAAAGGTGATAGTTATGGGAAATGGTTTTTACATAACTATCAGGACCTAGAAACACTGACCTGAATGTTCCTCAGGTGGGAGTGAATTATGCATCGGAAACTCACTGGTTCACACAAACTGATGAACATAAATACTACCATGCCCACTAGAAGAAACCCTTAAATTTCCAGTTGCTTGGTGACATTGCAACCCAAGTGATTAGACAAAATGCAAGGATGGCTTCACTCCAGAAGCTCATGAATCTCCTCGTTTTGCCAGGCTCTGTGTGACACACACATTTTAATTTTGGGGATTTAAAGATAAATATTACTCAATTACTCAGATCATTGGGTAAATTGTGATTTTAGGGTAATAAGAGTTTTTCTTTGCCATCCTCTTGATTGTGTGGGTAAAGAATGGCCTGAAGTACTACGGTCAGGCCCTGGACTCATGAGGGGCGGGCCCACTGGAGTGTCACCTCAGAGTCTGCACCCTGGGCTCTTTGCCTCCTGGTAACTCTCAGGGACAAGAGTAGGTGAGATGATCAATTTCTGCTGGACAGGAGGGAGTACATATATGGTATCTCCAGCCCCAATGTCCCCCATATGTCCAGGCCACTTCTCGAAAGCTCTCCTCTAAACTTACCGTCTATTCTCCTTAACATCTGCTTTGGTTTAATTTCACAAGGAAATGGCTAATTTCTGTTTCTTGGTGGTGGTTATGGGAGTGTGTTTGGGTGTATGTGTGTGTACACATCTTCTTCCCTTCTGAATCAAGAAATCTTCCCACAGAGGAGTAGATTTCACAGTTTCTTTTGGATTCAGGAAGAGAGACTCTCAGCTTTTAACAACCAGTCATATTGGGCTGGGGGTATAGTTGAGGAGAAGAGCACTTTCCTAGAATGGATGAGGTCCCGGGTTCCATCCTTAGCACTACAGAAACAGAAAGGCAAATGAAAAAGTGTCTTATCAGGGCCCAAGATACCTACAGGCAGTTTCAGAGAATGAGGACTTCTAGTCATCCAGAGTTTCCTGGCAAGGTGATAGCACTCAGGGTGTTGTGGACCCTGCCATGAGACCTGTGGCCAAAAACTTTCCAGAAAACTTGGTGTTTCTTGTGGGGAACTTATATCCTCATGATGCCCCCACTTTCCGTGTGTGTGGCTAGGCTTACCATCTCTGTCTACCAGGAACATTGTAGAGAATCCTTTGGTTAAATGTGTGGGTAGGACACAGGGTGATTTCTGCTCTTGTCCTTCTTTGACTGTGTTTGGAAAGTAAAGATTGATGGCAGATAGGCTCAAGCTTCTAATCCCAGTACTCTGGCAGGCTGAGGTAGGAGGATCACAAGTTCAAGCCCAACCTGAACAACTCAGTGAGAACCTGTCAAAGTGCTGGAGGATTCAGCTCAGTGTGAAGGCCCTTGGTTCCATCCCCAATACTGAAAAAAAATTGATGGTATTCAAACTGAAATGAACTAGAGTAACATAATAAAGCTTATTTGTGTTCAAAAACCCATCAGCTGTGTAATTTCCTCAGGAGTGCCTAGTACTGGAAAGTGTTGATTCTCTGGTGACCATAGAAACAGAGCTTTCAGGAACAAGATCACTGCAGCGCTGCAGAGCCCAGCCTCTGGGAGGGGGCTGACCTTCACCAAGGCCACAGCCTGTGCCCCTGCCCTGCACAAGGAGATGGACTTCCTGCCCACACCTTGCTTGGGGCTCACTCCCTCCACCTCACTAAAGGCACTGGGGGTGCCTGTGTGTGTTCTTGTCAAAGCAAGGCAGTGGTGTTTTCTTCCAGGCAAGGAAAAGAAGTTCTTCAGGCAGTTGGTGAGGCCTCAGCATAGTCTTCCCCGAGTATCTGGCTGGTCATGGTTGCAACCTTCAGTGATGGCCACGTAATGGGCTGCTGCCTACTTCCTCAGCTCTATCAGCCTGGGCCCTGGAAAAGGGAAGACGCACCTTACAATCCTTGGAGATAAATTAAATACTTCCAAGGTGACCACAAAATTCCCAAGAAGTCTGTTTCATTGATGGCTATGGAGCAAGGTGGCTGGGGAGTGCCCAGTGGGGTTCTGAGCTCCTGAAGTGCCTCCTAGGCACATTGCCAGTCATACCCAGCTAGCCCAGAGCTCTGGTTCCAGCCAGCTTTGGATCCTTCTCCATCAAAGATCTGAAATCTGCCTGTGGAGCCAATTACATCTCTCCAGAAAAGCTCTCAAATGGTGGCATCATCTAAGCCCTTTTATTTGTACAAATCTCCACTCCCTTTTATTTGTACAAATCTCCATCTACCTACCCTGGTGCCATAGGAAGTTTCAGGACACCCTCCCAATGAAAGTCACTGGCCCTTTGCGAAGGTGGCACCGACTGCCAGGTAATCTGTTTACCTGTACAATGCTAGAAATGTGACCTGGTACTGTGGTGATTAACAGAGTCAAATGTCTTTGCATTAACAGGCTGGGGTATTGTTCCATTCAATTCAAATTACAGGGCCATGATGGGCTTGAGGCATGTAGTAGTGGATTTTGCAGCCCAGATATGCCTCAGCTGTCATGAAAAAACTCTGGAAAGCAAATGAAGGGGTGGAGGAATGAGGACAAAATAAAAATGAATTTTATGATCATTGTGAAAAATTTATGGGGTGGTCTCTGGCACAGGATTCTATAAAATGGAACTGGCTCCAACTAGCCCAACAAGATGAGCACACACCTTCCTTCCTGCTGCTTATGAATTATTGCCGCTGAGTTCTCAATGTTTACTTCTTAACATTGAAGCTTTTGTGAAGCTGTGATCCAAAACCCACTGCTATTGATTGGAAACATCCCTAAAAGCTGGGAAAAGCAAGCTGGGCAGTGGGAGGAGGAGGCTCCTGGTCCCTTAGCTTTGTTACCTGCTGGAGGGGGCCCACCTGGCGCAGGGCTGCATTCAGAATGCACAGCAGAGGAGGGAAGGTAAAGCACTGGTTCCTTTCAGGTTGCTCTGTACATCGCATACATATAATTTAAATATTTATCCACTGGGCCAGGCTGCCGTGCTTGGGGACCACTACTGCCAGCAGGTACAATCCTGGGGTGTGAGCTGAGCCTCGTGCTGACTGTGGCCCGGTTTGTGGTGATTGAATAACACATAGCACTTTTCTTGAGAACCTCCCACTATGATTTCAAAACACATCAGTTTCAATTAAACTCTAAGGAAAAAACTATGATCACTAATTCTGGGCTGCAGTTACTTATTGTGGAGCTAGCTGCTTAGAATTTGAAAGAGTTTGGTGGAGACTTAACCAAATGATATGCAATCATGGATTTTTAAAAATTATACCTGGAGTGACAAAATTGCCCAGTGATATATAGTGTGGCTTTTAGAATAAATTACTCCGGGAGTTATAGGTGAGAGAACATCTAAAACAGGGGTATTGAGCGGGACATGGAGCAAATGGTGCTTCTGGAGCAAAACAGTTGCATTCAGTTGTGTGGGTCGCTCAATCACCAACCTCATCAGTGACTTACACAGACACACACAGCACCCTGCCAGGCCCCTGTTGACCAACCCCTCCCCTTAGGAGGTAGTCCCAGCCTGATGGGGCTGGCCATGTGTCTTAGGGGCTGGGTTGTCACTTGGTAATTCAGTGTGCAAGGCTATGACACTGGACTCTCTCCTCTTGGTTTTCTCCTGTGAAAGCCATGTGGAAACTGCTGCTTCAAGACTGATGGTGTGCAAAGGGGCACCCCAGCCTGGCACAAGGTGTGAATTTCTCCCGGAGGCAGATGGTTTGTGGACCTGTTCAAGGTCAGTATTGTCTGACATTTTGTCATCTCTCCAGAGTTGATTGTTTCTGATATTATGCTTCATTTCAAAATTCTTTAAAAGATTTCTCAAAAGCAGGCACACAGAGCCAGCAGGTACATGCAAAAAATGTCTAACATTACTGATCATATGGGAAATGCAAATCAAGACCACATTTGGATATCACCACGCCACATAATAATAACTACTGTCAAAAAGACTAAAGACAAGTACTGGCAAAGATGTGGATAAAGGGAGTCCTTGCACACTGTTGGTAGGAATGTAAATTAATACATTAGAATTATGGAAAACAGTCTGTAGGTTTCTCAAAAAACTAGAAATAGAGCTACCATATGATCCATCATTGGCATTAGGCATATATCCAAAGAAAATGAAATCAGCACATCAGAGAGACATCTGCATTCCCAGGCTCATTGCAGCACTGCTTGCAAGAGCAGAGAAATGGCAGCAACCTAAGTGTGTGATGAATGGAAGAAGAAAATATGGTATGTGTACACAATGGAATACTAATAGGTCATAAAAAATAATGGAATCCTGTCATTTGAGACTAAGTGAGTAGAACTGGAGATCATTAAGTGAAGTAAGCCAGGCATAGAAAAAAAAAAAAGTACTGTCTGATTTCACTCATATGTGGGATTTAAAAGAGTTGATCTCATAGAATTGAGAGTAGAATGGTGGTTATCAGGGGCTGGGGAAAGTGCGTGTGTGTGTGTGTGTGTGTGTGTGTGTGTGTGTGTGCTGGGGAGGGTGGAGGAAAAATTGATCAAGTTATAGTTACCTAAGACTAACAAGTTCTGGTGTGTTTTTGTACAGTAGAGTGACTACAGATAACAATTATGTATTATACATGTCAAAAAGTTTCAAGAAAGGATCTTGGATAGGTTCACCATAAGAAATGATAAACGTTTGAGGAAATATATTTAATCTGATTTAAATATTGCATAATGTATGCAAATATTGAAATATTACATGGTACTTCATTAATATGTGTAATTTAAACTAAGAAAGGATCCTTTAAAAAGTAAGAACACATAAAGACTTTATTAAGTTTTGGTTGATAAAGACAAATTAGGAAGATATATTGGTGTTATTATTATTTTTTAAATGCAAGAATTCAAATACCAACAGGCCAGGGATGTAGCTCAGTGATGCTGCGCCTGCCTTACAAGTGCAAGGTCCTGAGTTCAATCCCTGGTACCAGAAAAAAAAAAAAGAATTCAAATATCAAAATGGTACTTGGAATTTGGGTAGGTATGCTGTCTACATAAATATGTTCTTATATGTTAAAAATATGTAAAAAATAAGAAATGATGACTCCCAAGGGGTCAAGAGTTTCCAAGTTAGTTTTGCTCATGATTTAAAGTAGTTCTCAGAATTGGATATGTATGAATTTTTTCAAGAAAGAAGTAAAGAAAAGGAATACTTTGCAAGATGCTTTTGAAGTTGAGTGAGTCAGATGGATTTTCAATATTATTTTAATATTTCAATACTGGTCTGGGCTATAAGTTCTGGCTGCCCAGGAATTTATCAGACCTCAGCCTCACTGGGAAAAAATATCTCCCAACCATCTGGGGCCCTCTGAGCTGAGCAGGAGTTGGTGTGAGTGTGTCCTGGGGCCAATGCAAGGAGTCTGACCACTTTCCTCTAGCACTGCAGCCCCAGGGTACTCCTTTTGTCTCTTCCACTGAGATCAGAGAGACTCAGCCATTCTTGTTAGGGGTCCTGACAACCTGCTGGAGGGGAGGAGAAGGCTTTGGGAAGGGCTAACCCTGGGGGTCAGCAGTGGGGTCACCTAGAAAGGCTGACACATGAGCAGGAGGTGCTCGAGCCTGGCCTTGGTTCTTGGGGAGCAAGATGAGAGCTGGGAGCTGCGGACAGGGAGTCCCTAGGCCATAAGAGGCTAGTGATCCTTCTTACTTTCTTCAGCCCTCTGATAAATCTGCACCATAATGGTGTGTCAAGAGGAGGGCAGGGCAGGCCACCACAAGGAGGGAGTCTCCTGTGGTTTCTTCCCCATGTGAAGGAAGTCCTGAGTTTTGAGTGCTGAGAGGATGGGAGAGGCGCCTACTGCAGAGATGGTGGGCATGGTAGGGTGGGAACCAAGAGGGCCTGGAGCAGCAACTCTTTCAAGGACTCTATGGGAAAGAGTGACCTTGGTGTCCCATGGGACCTTTCCTTTAGTGGTGCAGGCCAACTAATGTTCCCACATCCTCTCACAGGAGGGATGTGTGCACTGGGGGCATTTTCAGACCCCTGTGGGGATTCTAAGCATGTACCTGCTTTCTGGACAGGACTCTGGATGGATGTTCTTCTTGAGGTGAGGCCTGGGAGTAAGAGTTGGCCCTGGGACCTCGGTAACTGTCTTTCCTAAACACACCAGCCGCCCTGTCTGCTCCATGTTCAGGCATCCTCAGGAGGGGCCTGGTGATTCCTTCACATTCAGCCATGTCTTCACCTCTGTTTGTGTAGGTTGGGCTGCACAGTCTGTACTGCATTCTGTGCAGGTGGCAGGAGCAAGTCCTGTCCTTCTCAGCTGTTCTCACAAGAAATGTAGCTAAGTTTGTCACCCTTAGTTGTGGAGTCCCCAAAGCCCTGCCCCTTGCTGTGTGAAGAGAGGCTCAGCCCGTCTTTTGGGGCCCCATCCTCAGGTTGCATCCTCCTCCCTGCCACTGTAACAGAAGACAGGTGGCGTGATCCAGGACAATGTGACTTCACATTTCCCCTCAATCCATAGTGTTCATAGTCCCTGCCAAAGCCAGCTGACTTGAAGGTCCATCCCAGATAGGAGTGCAGAGCAAGCACTGACGGCACTACTTATTGGAGGATCTGCCAATTTCAGTGGCCAGTGGCATCAAGGTCTCTTAATCTTGCAGCTGCTTCTTTCAGGAACTAGCTATAAATAAATCTTGTGTTTTCTTTCTGTGCTCACCAGAACTCATCTTGAGTTCTGCTTCATGACACAAAGTGATCCAGTGAGTCTTGCAGAATGAAGCCTTTCTCATTCCCTGCGGCTCACGTGGAATGCTCACTCTTAGGACCAGAATTCTCTGTTCTCTGGGGTGTGGGTCAGCAGTCTTCAGGAGCCACGGCATTAAAATGTCCAAAAGCTGAGCTGCTGGTGTGCTCCCTTTAGTTTCCACAGCGATGCTTTTGCAAGCAGAGAATGCTGTTGCCTGGAGACCTTTTGCTGCCTGCGTGGGCTCACTCTATGTGTGCCACAGGTGTGCACAGCCTGGCTGCAGTTCACGGACACTAGTAGGTATTGGCCAGGATTGCAATAAAAAGTGTGCATATAAACAGTACAACCAGGCCTTTTCCTGGAGCTGTACTTGAGTTTGGGACTACAGCTGCAGGAAGATACCAGGTTATAAAATTTGAATGAAGAAAAGTTTCAAGGCAGTCCTTCCTAGCTACAAATCAGAATCACTTATAGCACCAAATTGCCCCATTCCATCTGGGTGGAGTGCATGTATTCTTTCCTGTCTGTCCTTTCTGCTTGCTTACTAGATAGAAGACTCTCCAGTGCAGAGTATGGTGGGGGTAGTTTGACAATCTCCCTACTCCAGTCCACATTGAAGTTAGCACAGTTAAATAAGCTGGTGGTTCACTGTGCCATCATGTGTATGCCTGGATGCACTATGAGCTCCTGTGTTTGGCATTGTTCTCTGTGATCCTGGGTGACACATTTCACTGGAGGGCTTGGATCTGGCAAATGCAGAGATCCTGGAGAAACTAAATATTTGATCAGGTGACACCGATGACTAAAGAGACTACCCTCTTTGCCACAGAGGTACCTTCTGATCATTTAAACTGGGGGCCTTCTTGGTGTGCAGCAGCAGGCACATGCTGTTACTTCTAACCTGATGCTAAGGTCTATCCAACTCACTTTGTAAAAGTCCAAGCAATTTTATTGAAAAGAATTATGCCTACATCCTTAACTGCCCCAACTGTCTGGTGCTGGCCCATTGTACCTTGACAGAAAACAAGGAGTTGGCTGAGAAAGCAGAGGAAAACTCATACTCTCTCCAGGAAGACCATGGAACTTTGAAAGGTGGGAATGCTTTAAAAGATGATGGATACTAGCAAGAGTGTTCTCCTTTTGCACATCTAAAGAGGAGTGGTGCATGTCCCTGCAGAGCTGTGTCAATAGGGCCCATGTCTTGACCACAGAGGTGCCAGGCTGGCCTGGGAGCAGAGTGATGGGTAGTTGGCTGGCAAATCTCCCCTTCAAGTCATTTCTCTTGAGTTGCTTTTGTTGACCCTGGTTTAATGGTGGCTTGAAGTGTCAAGTGTGGCAATTCTATGCTGACTAAAGAAAAGTGGAACAGCTGTGTCAGCAGGTCCTCGAGGTCCCCAGAACGGCATGGGGAAGGGTTCATGGCATACACCTCCATTGAACCACTGTGAACTCAGGAGGACTGAGGCCTTTGAAACAGCTTGTGCGGAGGTCGGCTTCCGATGTGCCTGAACTAGGAGACTGAAGTGGCTGTTTCGAAGATAAGATGCACACGGAAAGAGTGAAATCTTTCATAGGGTAGATTTCACTGTTTCCAGCTCAAGTCAATGAGCATTAGCATTTTGTAAGTGTGCCATGGATGCAAAAACTTTTTTTTTCTTAAATAAAAATAATGTGGGCAAATTATAGGGGGAGTATAAAGAGAACAAAGCATTTTATATACACATATTATGTGCTAATTCCAATGGGGTGTTTTATTTGCCTGAATAACCGTGAGTGATGCCAAGCTACCTTTCTGAAAATGTCTTTAAATTCAGTGCCTTTGCAAACAGGAAAATGCAGAGTGTCTGAACTGGCCAATGTGAACTTTGATGGTAGGCTGTGGTCCCAGGGATGCTCTTGGTTGGGGGGATTGGCCCAGAGTCACCTTGAAATAATTCCCAGTGGGATGAAGAGGTGGGCAGCTCAGGTTTGCTGAAATGTATTTTTAATCTGTCTCCAGAAATCAGCCCCTGACCCCTTCAAAAAAGGAAGAGTAGAAAGAAAGGAGGAAGGAAAGAGAAAGGTCCTAGACTGTCCTCTAGGAATAAAGAAAAAATTTACTCTGTTACAAATAAAGCCCCAAAGTCTCTTTGTGTTAAGGTAAAAAGACTGATTACAAAGATATCCAGCTCCTTTTCTCTTGTCATCCAAGAGCCCTAAGGTTAGCCCAGGTCCCTGGGATGTATGTGGAGATTGTGCAGAGCTGGTTTACTCTGGGACCTGGCCACAGGGTCCAACTGAGCCCACAGAATTCCACAGGTGTCAGGCACAGAGCACCCCTATAATGTCACTCTCCCAGCAACCCCAGGACGACAAAGGGACCCCCTTCCACTCTCAGGATCTGCCAACTGCACCTAGATTTGTCCCCAGAGGGGAGGAGCTTCATTTTTGTTTGTTTGCATATTGTTTTGGAGCTTTCTGAAAGGCCAGCACATAAGAGTCTGTTTCTACTCAGAAGCCTTCCAGTAGTCTACTGAAACGGGGCTAATTTATACAGCTCTGTCCCTCTCTCTCCCTCTCTCTCTCTCCCTCTCTCCTGGGGTTTGAGCCCAAGGCTCTCACACTGAGTTACATCCCCAACCCTTTATTTTTTAGGTTACTAAGCTTCTCAGGCTGGGCTTGAACTCACAATCCTCCTGTCTCAGCCTCTCAACAGGTACACAGCTGTTGGGATTACAGGTGTGTGCCACCATTCCTGGCATTTATCTCTTTGAGAGCTGGCCCAGGTTTCATAGCACAGGATAGGAGGCATACTGGGGTGTCCCATCAGGTGTCCCATCAGTCCAAGAAGGGCGACCTGATAGAAAACCCAGGAGAGAAGAGGGCAGTGGTCAGGCTGAGGGCCTTTCTGGTGCTTCTCAATTTGATTTGGGGTGAATAATAAAACCCAGTTCATGTCTCTGGGGCCCCTCTTGATCTTTAAGAAAGTGCATTTGCCTTTGGACCCTTCTCGGGCTGCAGAAGCAGCTGGTTGGGGCTCTGTGGGGTGTGCACTGGGGGCTAAAGTCATGTGATGCTGCCATGCTTCGTACCAGTCCTGGCTTTTGTGAGAGGCCAGAACTGCCTTTTATTTCTTAACGGTAGTGTAAAGTGAAGGAGCCCAACCTTCGGAGGGGACTTGTTGGCTCCTGTAGCTCTACACGGCTGGGTCCATAGTCACAGGGGGCAAGGCCCTGCTCAGAGGCCAAATGTGCTTCTCGCCTTGGGGCTGCCTAGGCAGAGGCCTCTGAGCCACGGAAGTGGTAGTTTGGCTGTCTTCTGGAAACCGAAAGCATTTCCCCTTCCTCAGCCCCTCTCTTCCACAAAATCATCGTTTTTTTAAAGCCCAATTCCCGATAGATAAATAGTAATTACAATTACAATTGCATACAAGTAATAAATACTGAATTGGCTCTCAAAGCAAGAACCTCAGGAAACTTGCCTTTTACCAACAAACTGATGAACACAATCCCTGCGGCTGTCTTGCTTCTTTTTTTTAAGTAATATTTAACATCACTAGGAGCTATTTGTTGTTTAAAAGAACTGATTAGCACAGTTGTTGTCCATTGCGGTGTGCACTGCTCCCAGGGTGGAAGCATTAGCCCAGTGCCATCCTGTCACCGTGAAAACTACCTTCGCCTTTCTTCACCTTTCCAGCGTGGCATTATTAACAAAGCTCTGTTTTCCCATATGGGGGAAGGTGACTGACCAGATGTTCTGATTTCTAAAAGATCTGCTGGTGTTCCAGGGATTCCACCGGGAGATTGAATTGCCCCAGATTGTCCTGCTGAGGCTGAGTGGCTGGAGCAGTCATGCTCTTCCTGCTGCCTGGGCACTGGAGGAGGATTTCCCCGCCCCCGCCAAAGGTCCTCCAGCCTGTTGCAGACTGACTCAAGAATGACGGCATACGGATTTATGAGGCCCTTTTCTGTGAACTGAGCTGCTATCTTGTGGCATGGAGGACAGGCCTTGCCAAGAACTCACTGAAGGGAAATGTGTACTTTCTGGGTATCTGCGGTGCAGGTTAGCAGAGTGCTCTGGGCTGCTCCTGCTGGATCAACTGAGCTCCCCCAGGAGGGAGGGAGAGGGGAGCCAGGCAGCTCTCTACCTTGTGATGCAAAACTGCCCAGGACCTCAAATGCCCAGGTGGGTGAGTGAGCCCTGTGCTGCTTAAATGAAAAGGCCTCATCCTCAGAACAAAAGCATATCTGTTTCCTATGGAATGCAGGCTGTGAGCTGGATGGGACTCCAGGTAAAGCCAGAGTAAACAGTCACATTGATTCAACAGCCCCATCTCCTACCTGTCACGTTGCCTCCTCAGGAGCAAAGGATCACTTGTTTATTTACCTGCAGAATTGTTATAATATATGGCTTTATGAAGAGCTATTAGAGCCACCTGTCGTACCCCTGGCATTTCCTCCACAACAAAGCACTTGAGAGTCCTGTGTTAGAGCTCATTGTTCTGCTCCGCAGCATGGACCAGAAGATGAGTTGAGAAGCCCAGGATCCAAGCAGAAATTATTATTGATTTAATCACATAATCAGCAGCAAACACTTCAGGCTAAGATAGCAAATCCATAATAGCCTGCCCACACGACCACCCTTACAAATTTACCAGCAAACCATGGCGCGCATTTAGCAAACAAGCAGAGCAGGGGTCACCTTCACTCGGAGGCAAAATATTGACATTCCCAAAGCTGAAATATGTTTTGAGTTAAGTGTTATCAATCAGTGATAAGAGCTGCATGTCTGTTAAACATAACTGCATTGGCAGGAGGATTATAGAATGCTTTCTTGCCATAATCTAGAAGCATCTTTCAGACAAAACTCTGCTTGAAATCAATTGTGCACAAGAAGCTGCCTGCTGTGGCCATTCAGCATCTACAAAAGGAGAGAGCCTCTCCCTGTGATCTCTCACCAGAATCGGTTTATCTAATGAGACCAGGGCTTTAATTTCTTTTCACATCAAACATAGGATCAATGCTCTGGATTCAACAATGTCTGTGAGTGGGCCACAGAGCTGTGTCCTTGATGGAGGCCGACCCTAGCAAGGCTGCCCCAGCAGTCCTCTTCTGTCCCAGGTAGCTGCTCTGCCTATCCCCTGGGTCCTGCGGATCCTGGCAGAGCAGCCTGAGGTGCCCAGGCCTCCAGGGCAGGCAAAGAGGGGCCGGCACAGCCTTGTTTTGTGAGGAAGCTGGCAAGAGTCAATGTCTCTCCCCATTTCAGGAAGAAAACTCACATTAATAATCTTCTAAAGTTAACCACCTCAGAACAGCTGTTAATTCCAGATAGGGGCTGAGGGGTAACCTTAATTAAAAAGTTTAGGTTGCCTGGAGTTAGTGAGGACTTAAACAACAGGTTTCTTTGGGGGATCATTTCCCCAGAAGGAGAGCAGAAAGCAAAAGCCACCAGGTCCATCAGAGGGTGTCAATTTGTATGCTCTCAGCTCAGCAGAGGGTCGGATGGCACCCTCAGGGGAAGGAGACACCTGTCAGTGTGCAGAAGCATTTCTTGATGCCAGAGGGGTGAGCCACCCCTCCCTGCCATGCT
Source organism: Heterocephalus glaber (assembly GCF_000247695.1). The sequence continues at coordinate 1,710,452 of NW_004624806.1, forward strand.
CAGTCCTAAGAATATGCTGGCCCACAAAGGTGTCTCTGGGCATTTCCAGTCTTTGTATTGAAATACGAATGAAGATTTGGCAGCCTCAGAGGCAGGCTGGGAGGGACACAATGATACAGAGGTGTCTGCCATGCCCCTCTCTTCCATTGCTGCACTTGGGGCAATTGTACCCTTCCCCACATCTCCCCACCAACAGGTATGTGGTGAGGTGGGCACTGGGATGGCCCTGCAAGTCACTTTTGACCCTCATAAGTTCATTGTTGTGTCTCTAGATGGAGAAAAGAGGGCTCAAGTGTCAGGGTCATCCACAGAGAATGTGTGGAGGCACTGGGGTCAGTGGTATAGACTGCAGGTTCATGGGTCAGAGATTCTCAGGTTTATAGTCATATGCACTTAGAATACAGGTCCCTAGGCTCATGTCCTACCGAACTATGATCTCTACTTCTTGATGTTAAGGATCCTTCTCTCCTCTGAAGTGAAGAAGTGTATTTATTATTTAATGGAGTGAAAGCGTGCTTCTAAGTGAGTCTGAATGGCAGGTGGCCCATCTCCTTAAGCCTGTCTTGAGCCATATCTGCTATTTCTCTTCCAGCAAGGGTTATTTCATGGATCCAATCAACCTCTTTCCTTCATGCCACTTGGAAATGAGAGCAGTCCAGTGGCCTTCTGCTTGAAGCAACAGGCGAAAGGGGGGCCCCCTCTCCCAGGCCATCTTCCTGGTCCCCTTTTGACCTTGAGGAAACAGGCCACTGCCTATGTAGGCCACTGTGGGCTGAAGAACACAGAACCTGGGAGCCATGCAGTATGCGCAGACAGTACAGGGAAGAGGAGAAAGGGAAACAAATGAGGACTCATGGGCTGTCCCCTGGGAATATCTACGGACAATGTGCATTTCTGCAGCTGGAGGGCTACTGACCCCACATGCCTCTGCTCCTGGAAATGCAGGGGAACACGGTACAGGCAGCTTGGGCCAGGCTGCAGTTTGCAGGCCCTTCTGTCTTATTTATTCCTTTTTAAAAAAATCTTTTTATGTCTGTGGTCAAACAGCATCAGCCAAATAGACCCTGGCTAGTGGCTAAACATCTCTTCTCCTAAGAAGCTGTGCTTGGTGCTCAAGGGAGCAGCCACGTGTGTGCCATGCAAGCCACCCAGCTTCACACACCTGTACCTTCCATTTTTCTTTCCTCTCTTGCCTGAAGTTGGCACTCCTCCCATTTAAATTGCTCATACATGTGCAGTTGATATTATTCTGAAAGTTTGAAAAAATACATAATATCACAGAGATATATAGCAAGTATTCAAAACTCTATGACTTCAACAGAAAATACTGACCTCAGTTCCCTTGAGCTGTGATTTAGGAACACTCATCTATTCTTCCCTGGAAATCATAGCACTCCTTTAAGATGAGATGTGAGGGTCTGACCTGCCTTGGTCATGCGGCCAGAGCTGCAGTTCCAAGGCAGAGACGATGTACATGGAGACACCTATCGGAAAAAGCCCATTTGCAGATAAGTACTTATCTGTTCAATGGCCAGATGAGCCTTGCCTGGCTGCTTAGGACTATTTAGGGACATTCAAACCCAGGCATAATGCTGAGGGGAGGACCGCTGGCCAGCCCTCCTGGGATTGCCTCTGCCCATGGTGCTCCAATCACCAGTCTCTGGACGTCCATTCCCCTTGCTGGCCCCCTGGTTGGGGACCGTGCTCTTGGCATCCGTGTGAAGTTGTCAAGTCCTGGTGCCTCTGTAGTCTTCAGGTCTTTTGGATGCTGCCGTTGAGCTGAGCCCACACCACTGCTCTTCCACTCTCTCCTCAGCAGCCCTGTTCTGGCCTTACTCTTCTTTGCTTCTTGTTTGAATAATTTTCTTCTGCCCCTTTTGAGGGTCTAAACTGCTTGGCAGTAGGGCTGGGTCTTCCTCATTGTATTTCCTCCTCCTCTGCGCGCTGAGGCTGAGAGCTAGATCAAGAGAGGGACTCAGAACCTGTTAAATAAATCTTCAATGAAAGGAGTAAGCCCAGTAAGAGATTGGGTTTGAGAGTCTTCCTCTGTGGCAGGGCACATCAGCAGAGGCAGAGCTTTCTCCCGCGAGAGTATGGGCATTCACTCACCTGAGTCCCCGCCTAACGTAGCAAAACCTATAGTGGGGATAGTTTGAGGTCACCCAAAGTTTGGGGAGCCTCTATTAGAGACCACAGGCTTAAGGATGTCACTTTCGCCAAGCTTCAAACATACTGAAGTCCATTAACAAAGTCTGAAGTTTTGAAAAATGGTTTCTTGACTGAAATATTTCAGTATTGCAAATATTCTAAAGGTAAGTCAAGATTGTTTTGTGCACTGGGATGCCTTGCTAGAGTACAGCTTGTCTTCCTCATCAGCAACAAGCCGGTCCCATACAGGGTGGAAGGAAGGTGCACTCTCTGTTTGTCAGGTGGGGCGAGTCTGCGGGCTCACCGGAGTCAGGAAGCACCTCTTCCCATGGCCACTCGCTGAAGACAGACGGAGGAGAGCCCATGAGTAGAGCTCCAAGGAAACTGGGGAAGGACGCAAAAGAGCCAGAGAGGGAAACGCGCCCCTTTGTCCAGCAGCTAAGAAGAAAGAGAGAAGGAAGGAAAGTGTGGCCCCCAGCTCTGTGTTTATGGGAACATCTGTCTGGGGTGTGGACAGCTGCCGAGGCATCGCGGAAGGTTTTTACGACTTGAAATTTGTTTCAGCAAATGGATTGCTTCCATGAATCATTTCCTCCTCCCAAACAAGAGTAGGAAGTTAGGCTCATAAACAATTTTGCTTTATTGTGAATTGCTTTTATTCATAGATTATATATCTATGTTACATATGCTTATAGATATTGTAGAAGATGGAACTAAATTTTCATGAAACGTCAAATCACTCACCAAAGAAATAAAATCCATTTCCTATGACTTCGACCCATCCAGCCTCTTTCTAATGTCTTCACTGCTTAATTCGTCATGACCCTTCTGGAAATTGAGAATAGAAACATGAATATGAGGATGTTGGTCTTCATATTGAAAGTTTTCTTTAAAACAAAATCATGTTAATAGCATCATTTCTTCCAGCCATTTAAATGCCCTGTGTACCAGGGAAACAGAAAGACTTGATTCATTAGAAATAAATTATTAACTTAAATCTTCAAAAGAAAGGCTTAAAAAAAGGTTCACCGAATGTACAGAGAGGCGCAGCAGCACAAAGCTTCCTGCCCTTGTTTGTGTATTATTACAGCGATTATAACTAATTGATGCACTAGCAGTTAATTAGTAGCCTGGATTCCCCAAAATGTTTTGCAGGACAATTATGCTGTGCTGCTTTCAAAAGACTCAACATTGGAGAGCGATATTTGGCTACCTCTGCTTTGTGGTCCTGTTACCGCCCAGCTTATGCCTTGTCGCTTCTGAGGAGAGGAAGGTAAGCAAAAAGCATCAAAAGGCATTGGAATTGTTGCATTCCGCACTCCTCCATTTTCTTTGCCCAAATAAAACTCCGTGTATGCTTTCTGCTTATTTAATGGTAGAGAAAAGATTTGAAGAGCAGATACAAAAGAGAACAACAAAGCACTGAGCACTGGCGCTGGTCTTCACCTTTGACGTCATAGTGTTTAATGTCCTCAGAGTATAGAGCCAGGAAATCTAACACAAACCCAAACAGCCTAATGGGAAGGGGTGTGTTTATGCACCCACCCTACAGGGATGCTATGTCTTTCTGGACATAGAAAATGTATTCAGTGTATCATTATTTTCTCAAGGGTTTTCTAGTTTATTTCATTCCAGCTTTGATTTCTTAGTTTTGTACTTGCAGATAATCCCAAGTTGGCCTGTGTGATCACTGTCTTAGGACAAGAGCGTCTCTGAGGCCTAAGGAGGGCACTTTGAGCCACAGGCTCAGTTTTGGATGAATATACTCTCTTCTCCTCTTTTTAGACCATTTCTTGGAATGATAAAAGCATGATGTGCATGGATCACCCTTGAGTTAAAGGTCAGATTCCACCCGAGCAATATGTTGACCAGTTCTTCCTCACCATTTGGTTCTGACCTCAGTGTGAGCACAGGGCAGGTGCAGAGACACTGGACCAGAACCTCTAGGATTGCGGATGATGGCTACATAGGCCCTTGTATGCTGCAGTCCTTTGCCACCCTGCACACACTCCTTTCTTTTGTTGCCAACAGCACCCTGACTTCCTGGATCTTCAGGTGTAGGTATCTGTCTCTTCCTGGAGCTGAGCTTTCCTGTGTAGCCACCTCTAGAAGAGTGAGCTTTAGGATGTGTGTGTCTGGGGTCTGCAGATCTGGGGTTTCACACAATGTGAAAGACTGGAGGTCTTGCCAAGTGGATGAAATGGGATGTCTCTCTTTCAGACTCTCATGTTTTGGCATCCAATGAATATTTGTTGAGTAATATTGTCTATGAAATGGTTTCAACCCCTATTTATAGGGCCTTGGTATAGTCTGCAGAACTCTTCTGAACCTCAGAAACCCACACTGTAGGCATCATATCTTCCATGTGACAGTGAGACTCCTAAGGGTCAAGGGACGCACTATCGAGGGTCTGTCTGACTGGCAGATGGGGACCTCAATCTGTGTCTTGTGGCTACTTGTGCACATTGTTTATTGCTTTAGTCCTTTGAGTTAAGAGTAAATTCTACACCAAGAATTTAGTGATATCTAGAGTTGCAGGATCTACATGGCAATGTGACACTGTATGTACTCTTGCGTTGTCATCGGCTTGTTTTGGAAAAATACAGTTTAGTGGTATCAGAATTAGGCTTGAAATCTGGAAAAGCTTTCTGGAGGAGGCAGCATAAAGCTATGTTCTGAAGGATGAGTAAGAGTTTGGTAAATAATTCAAGGAAGAGAATTTTAGGCAGAGGAAACAGCTTTGCAGAAGCATAGAGCCATGGTGCAGTTTGGTGTGAATGAAGCAGAATGTTCCTGTGGCTGAGCTAAGAGACTGGCTGTGGTCTGAGCAGGGGTCTTTGTGGACTAATTTAAAAAGGATGCAGGGACCACTGAAATACTGTTGGAAGGGAGTGATTTAAAATGTATCTCAGCTAGATCCTAACTGAGGCAGGGTCACACCAGATGGAGCAGTGCAGTGAGTCAACTAGAACACAAGTGCAAAGGGCGCGCTTCCTTCTATTTTTTTAAATTTAAATTTTGCTTTTTTCTCCCTTCATTTTGATATGGATAGCATGCTGTTGTTCCTATTGTTTGCTATTGTAGAGAACACAGTTTCTTTATTCACTTGTTCACTTTCTCATCACTGGGACACAAAACCCAAAAGCTACAACTTCAAGGAGGAGAGGTTTATTTTGGCTCATGTTTGATTTTAGAGGTTTCAGTCCAGAGTTGGATGGCTCCGAGGTGGAAGAGGAAGGATAGGAGGGCCTGGGTGGAGGAGAGCTGCTCACATCATGGCAACTGGAAAGCAGGGAACCATAGGGGTAGCTGGGAAGCGAGATGCACCCTTCCAGATCACACCCTTAATGAGTGCCTCTTTGGGCCAGGCCCCACCTCCTAACACTTCATTTAGCTACAGCATGACATGATTCAATCACCTTTCAAAGGCCCTGCTTATGAGCACATAAGGCTCTGGGTGGGTGTCCAGGCATAAACCCTGACACTCACTCGTGTACTGGTGGGCACTGAGCTTAGTTCCTTATCTTGGCTTTTGGGAAGAGGGCTGCACTTAACAAAATGTGCAGATGTCTTCAACGTACTGATTTCATTTCCTTTGGCTATATACCCAGTGGTGGGACTGGTGGATCATGTGGTAGCTCCATTTTTAACTTTTTGAGGATACTTGACACTATTTTCCCTAATGGCAGTACTAATTTACATTTCTACAGTGGCACACAAAAGCTGTCTCTTTTTCTACATCTTCACTAACATTTGTTATCTTCTTTTTTTTAAAAAAAATTCTTGTTTACTCTTCCACCTCATCATTATTCCAGGTCTCCATTCACTATATCCTCTCCTACAGTGTTTGTGTTCTTTTATTTCTAATAATGACATTTGCATTTTACTGTTCCCTCCTTTTTTTTCCAGTACCAGGGATTGAATTCAGGACCTTGTGCTTGCCAGGCAGGTGCAGTGCCACTGAGCTACATCTCTGGCTGTCACCTCTTTTTTTGAGAATAGCTATTTTAACAGATGTGAAGTGGGATCTCATTAGGGTTTTGATTTGTATTTTCCTGGTTATTAGTGATGTTTTGAACTTTTTCATAAACCTGTGGGCCATTTGTATGTCTTCTTTTGAGAACTACGCACTGAAGTCTTTCTCCTGTTTGGTAAATTGGGCTATTTATTTTCTTGGACCTTGGCGATCAACACCTTATCAGCTCTCTGGCTTGGAAATCTTTTCTCCCATTCTGTAGGATCCTCTTCACTCGGTTGATTGTTTATTTTTCTCTGTGGAAGCTTTCTAGTTTGCTATGCTCTCATTTCTAGTTTTGCTTTTGCTGCCAAAACAATCATTGCCCGGAACGATGCCATGAAAATTTCCCTCTAGCAGTTTTGCAGTTTCACATCTAATTAAGTCACCACTTAAATTTGAACTAATTTTTGGAAATGCGTTCTCCCTAACATGCATATCCAGCTTTGCTGACATCATTTACTGAAGAGACTCTCCTTTCCCCGTAGTGTGTTTTTGGCACCTTTGTCCAAGATTAGCTGACCCTGACTGTGCAGAATTATTTGGGGGTCTTCAGTCTGTCCCATTGGTTATTTGTCTGTTCTAACTGTTTCGATTACTGTTGTTTCACAGTCCATTTTGAAGTCAGCCAGTGTGATGCCACCATTGTTTTGGGTGTGTTTTCTCAAGATTGCGTTAGTTATTCAGGATCTTTTGTGGTTGCATATAAATTTGAAGGTGTTCTAAGAGAATGCCATTGGAATTTTGTCAGGAATGGCACTGAATCTGTAGATCCGTTTAGGTTGTGCAGATGTTTGACAATATTAATTCTTCCAACCCATGAGCCCAGGATGTTGTTCCATTCCTTTATGTCCTCTTCAATTACTTTCATCAATATTTTATAGTTTTCACTCTACAGATGTTTCACCTTCTTGACTGAACTTATGCCTAAATATTTTATTTTATTGATGCTATTATAAATCAGATTATTTTCTCGATTTCCTTTTTGGATAGTGTATGGAAACACCACTGATATTTGTGTGTTGATTTTGTCCTGTAATTTTATTAAATAGGTTTCTTTTGGAAGAGTCTTTATACTACTCAGCCTTATGAAAGGAAGAAATCTTGTCATTTAACAACATGGGTGAACCAGCAAGTCTTTATGCCAAGTGAAACAATAAAAGGCTACTGGGCATAAAAGGCCACAATACTGCGTGATCTCACTCATATGTGGAATCTGAATAAAGTGGACTCAGAAACAAAGAATAGAATGGTAGTAGCCAGGAATTATGTGGGAGAGGTTTGGGAAGATGTTAGTCCAGGGTAAAAACATTCAGGTAGAAGGAGTAATGTCAAAGGATCTAGTGTACAACAAGGTAACTCTACTATTAACAATACACTGTATACATGACAGTTACTAAGAATATTTTCTCATCATAAAAATGTGATAAGTACGAGAAGTGATGGATATGTTAATTAGCTTGATTGACTCTTTCCACAGTGTCTACCTGTATGAAACATCACGTGGTACTCTGTAACTATAGCCAACCTTTGTCAATTATACCTTAAGAAATCTTGGGGAAAAGGCAAGTGGCAGTGCAGAATGAGGTATTATAGCTAGAAACAGGAGAGAGTGATTTTGGGAACGAGGCTGAACAGGACCCTGTGGGTCGTGAGTATGTGCTTTATCTCCCAGCAGCAACTCTTTTCCCTTGTAGCAAGAATCCTCACTCAGTTTGCCCCTTCCGCAGATTCCCACCTCCTCCTAAGCAAATCAGCTGATGCAATGGATGCCCATGTGACCACCTTATATCCACTCACCGGTCTTGTCAGACAAGTCCCAGCCAGGGATCAGGTGCTACTTTCTCCGTGATGAGTTGTCTTATGCCTGAAGATGCTGCTCTACCTGCTCACTATCATTTGTGATCAAGTGGCTCACAATTTGGTAGGTGCCTTGTTGCTGCCTACCTGAGGCAGGTGGGTCTTTATCTTCCTCTTCTGCTTACCTGAACCAGATGTGTCTGTGCTTCTTTTCACCTGCTCATCTGAACCAGCTTTGTCTGGAGCTTCATCTTTTTGCTTGACAGACGTCACTTATTTGACCTCAGTGGATGGCTTCCTTGCTGTCTGATAGTCATGACTGTATGCATGGACTGTCTCTCCTGGCCCAGGTGCCCATGGCACCATGTGAGGTTATGCTAAGCATCACATAGAAGAGCAGCTCTGCCATGTTCACCTGGGACCTTCTTTTCAACTGGGCCAGGATTAGGCCACAATGATGGCACCCACCATAGCACTGTGAAGCTGGGTCATGGGAAGGTGTTTTCAACAAGAAAAGAACAGATTCTGCTGGAAATGTACCTACTGAGATAATTCAATTTCATCTGTAAAAAGGGCTTTATTCAGAAATCGTCAGTGATATGATACAGCTAATTAAGGCATGCATGGTGTTAACAGTTTCATTAGAGGGGATAATATTGCACAAGAAAAATAAGAAATCATTATGATGGATGTCCCAACATTACATTACATGTTAATGAAGTGTAAATGATCTAATTATTTTTGAAAGAATACAGATTCGATTAAACTGTTGAAATTAAATTGGAAAGGACAGCCTATTGTACTTTTTATGTACAGACAAGTTAACGTTAATTAGGCACAATCTACAGGAACAAATGAGGCACGACCCTGGGTGAACAATCATGGATCCCTTGCTCAAGGCAGGTTTCATAAAGAATTATATTAGGGAAAAATTGTAAGTCAATTAAATACAGTGCTGTAGCAGTGGGAAGGAAAATGAGGGAAATCTCAGTTCCTTCCCTTTTCATTTTGATTGGGTTTATAGTGGAATCATTCTACCAATTGGGTTCCATCACTAATTTCATAAATTCTGGTTCTGCTGGTCTGAGGCAGTGATTGATTCTCATTGTATGACTCTGAAGTGGTTTCCAGAGGCAGCATCCTTTGCCCAGTAGTGTTCCCCTGGAGGGGCAGGCCTTTTGAGATGCCTCCTCTGCTAGTGACCCCACCTGGGACTGAATGCAGGGTGCTTGAGAGTACTTTGGCCATTGCTGTGAGGTTGGGAGCCATTTCTCTCTGGATACCAGGACTGATTGAGCTGAGTCCAGTATGTGGATTTTTATTTTTCAGATCATTGGACAAAGGAGGAAGAGGAGGTGGAAAAGGAGAGGGAAGAGGGTAGGAAGGGGAAAAGTAGGAATGGGGGCAGGAAGAGGAGGAATGGAAGAAGAAAGAAACCATATTGAAGTCAAAAGGTGCTATCTATTAAATCATATCAATATTTGACCAGTTCAAACCCGTTTTTTTTTCTCATTAGGAAAGATAATTTTGAACATTCTCTATTCAGTTTAATATTGGTTTTCATGTTTATAGAATCAAAATCTGAAATTAGGTGAATCTTTTCTTCTTAAGGGATTATTAAGCTGTTGGAAGCCAAAAAGCATCAGGGTGTCTTAACAGTTTTTGGAACCCAGTGCAGCTGGAATGAGCTGGTCTGCATGTCTTGTGTGAAGTTCTCAGAAGCCCTATCCGTGTTGTGGTGGCCAGCTGTCACAGGGGCTGCCCTGGCACCATGACATGGCCAAGACTGCCCAGGAGGCCGGGTTCCTTGGGCTCTTCCTGCCTCAAGGCCTGACGCTAATGATGTGTTTAGGAGTGCACACATGTGAAACTCGTTAGTATATCAGCCTTTACCTCCAAGTTCTGTACAAGAAAACTCTCACATTTCTACCATGAAACTACACACCTGACAAACTATACTCTTGCATGATTATGGGATGTCCTTCTTCACTGAAACCAAAGTACGAACATATGATTAAAACCCCAGGTGTGGTAGAAGATGATTATTTACCAAGAGTGACTGATATACCAAAGGATTCATTGCTAGAATAAGTTAATTCTCCAGATCCACTAAAAATAATATATAGTAGACAACTATATTCCAAGAGTGTATTTATTTCATAAAACAAGGCCAACTGCACGCTTCTCCCCCACCTCTGTTTCTCAGGAAGCTTCACTGGGGGAAATGGGAAGGGGGCCACGATCTTTTGGTGTGTAGAACAAGAATATTTCTTTTTACGCTCGGCTCCAAAACTTTAGGGTAATTATTAATAATTAGAATTGAGAGAAAAACCCACACCAAGTGAGTTATTCAGTGTAATTTTCGGTTAACAATAGCTTTCTTTTGAAACCTCAGGAGTCAGAACAAGGGAGTCACACGGCCTTTTTGTTTTAATTTCTGGCAGTCAAAGGGATCAAGACTTAGAAAAACCATATAGAGGGAACCACATGCTTGAGCATTACCAGAAATTAAGAAAGCACACACATCAACAACAACAAAAAGCAATTTGTAAAATGCATGGAATTTAGGTTTAAAATATATTTGGATTTTGCTCAAATGGAACGCTCACAAAAGGTGCTCACAGCAAGCTGGACTTTTTGTTTTTAAAATTTTTGGTATATGCAAATAAAACTCCATCCAGAAAAATATCCCTGGGTAAAAGCTTCCATGACTGTGCGACCTTCAGTTCCTGGAGGACACTGATGGCCAGTGCGGAGCAACCGTCCACCTCCAAGTGCCTGATGGTGATCTCCAGATCATAGGGTGCTTGCTGGGCGCCAGGTGATTACAACCAGGTACCAGGTGCTGACCACGGGCACCAGGTGCCTGAGGTGGGCAGGTTGAGGTCAGTGGTGTTTTATAGAGCAGACCCCCAGGTTCTGTAGGGATCAAGGAAAGTGCCCACCACTTTGTGGTGATGACTTGTTTTAGTAACCAGAGTGGCAGGCTATGATAGGGGACTGTGATCTTCACCCATTTCTGACTTTACAGAGTCAGGAAAACCTTTGCTGTGTTCTCTACAGAGTCTTCATGGAGCTGAAGTGCTATGATGAATGCTGGTGTGGCTCCAGAAACATAGCAGACACAGACACTGGATCTATCCTGGTAAGCACGTATTACCAAACAAGAAGGACTATGGGTCAGTGCAGCAGCAGCAGCATGTCTTGAGGGGCCAGGATTAATTTCAGGCTCCCAATTGCAGAGAAAATCCTATAAGGTGAACCAACATATACAGGCAAGGGCAGGAAGGAGGGTGGAGGCTGGCATATCTCTGGGTTCAGGGATCTTTTCTAGCATGAGGCTTTTTAGTCTGAGTACTGAGCTGAAAAGGCTGAGATCTCCTTGGAGGGGTATGGGTGGCCTACCAAGGTCCAGAACACAGCTAAAGGAGTGATTATCAGTGCACCATAGGGAATCAGGGTGCACTTGAGGGCAGTGGCATGGTGGGAGCAGTTCAGGGCCCTCCCACCTGAGGTCAAAGGCCAGTCAGGACTGCAGCAGGCTCAAAGCTTCAGAGGTGGGAAGCTAGAGGACGGGAGGGCTGGGGACCCAAGCAGGGAAGGACACACTGCTTTCTCTGTGCCATGCTTTTGTCTGCATAGCCATGGCAATAAGAATGCATTGCATCTTGTGCATTGCAGCCACCTGGTGAGAGCCTCGAGTCCCATGTGCAGCTCCTGTTCTTTCTGAATTGAACTTAGAAAAGTAAATTCCCTGCTCAGGAATATATGTGGAACATTAGAAATCATATTTAAAATCAGTACTGCCTGAGGAGAGTAGTTAAAGGCCAGATGCTTTGAAGCAGGAAGTAGTCATTGGCAGTATCTTAATGGTGGTCATCTTTGCTGGTACAGAGAGGATAATTATATAACTTCACTTAAGAAATGCTATCCATTTTGTTTTGCAATTGAGGGTAATACCAATTGAAAACCCTTGAAAACAGCTACCAAGCTGGCAAAAACCATGTGATATGACTCTGTGTGCTAGGCTATATAATCTGTGCAATAAAATGTAAAATATAGTATTTTTCCAGCAGCTAATAATGCATTAACAATTATTCTCTTGTTCCTCCCAGTGGATTCATAGTATAATCGATTTCAGGTAATATTTATTGGGCTCATATCCTGTATATCAAAGACTCAACTAGGTTTTGCAAATTTCTCACAAAGGAGAAAAATATAATATTCTGCGCCATAGTATTCAAAATAGTAAAATATTCTGTTTAACTGAGTTTCAAAGGCAGTGGGGGTGTTGGGGATAAGAAACATATCACTGCATTTTTACCTTAGGTACTATTTGACTCCATTTATTGGGATCCAGATCCTTTATTATAAACACTATCGAGTCAGGCGGGGCCTGCAGTATAATACTCAGAGGAACATGGCTAATGTCAGTGTTATTAACATGGTCACTCAGAGACTAATTGTAGAACACAGTTAGGGGGTCAGACATATTGTGCACTAATGCTACACAACGGAAGATTAATAATGGCAAAAAGAGAGAAGACTTGGGACTGCCAAATGCCTCGACCAAGTTGCCAGAAGTGCTCTGCAGGGGAGGGAGGCTGGCCGTCCAAGATGGCTTACCAGAGAAGTGAGAATTTGTTTCCACGTTTTTCCCCAGCATATGGACATGCTTTTGTGCTCAGTTTAAATTGATTTTTCAATTTGATCTCAAGCCAGACTACGTGTGACCTGATGAAACTGCGGCCCTCCGGAGCCCAGACCTTAATCTCTTGTCTAAAATCGTTATCTAGTCTGTGTCTCATGCGTGGGAGCAGATTGGGCCTGTGGACCACCCTGACCACACACTAAATGAACCAATTAAGTGCCTTCTATAGTGCACAGTGGTGTCAAGGGGCAGAACAGCTATGATCTTGTCCACGAAGCCCCAGCATCAGGGTCCCAGCCCGGTGGGGATCCTCCCACCTGCGACCTGGCTCTCCAGGGAGAGGTGTGCTGCTGAGACACAGCCTCTGGTTCTGAGTGTGGATACTGCTGGGTATGAGCAGTGCAGGAGCTTGGGGCCAGCAGGTGGGTGCTCGGATTCAGGCCTCCCACCAAGTGGGTGTGCTTGGGGCACGCTGTCGTTTCAGGAAGATTGTGGCTGCAGCCTGAAGCCTCTGGCTGCAGCAAGGAGAAGGTACCTTCAAAACTCAGGGGCTCGGGTAGTAAAAGCCCCTGATCCCACTCGTCGTGAATGTTCTGCTCTTTTTAGATTCACTAGTTTAAAGTTTATGATGTCTCCTTTGGCTCCCTATTGTCTCCACAGGATAAATGGAGTGAAGATCAGGAGAAGACAGAGGAGCCTCTGAAGGGCGTTGTGCCCAGTTTGGTCTGGCTGGGGGAACTCAGGGACATCAGCTAAGACTGCTGGACGTGAAGATATGCTGGAGACTCTGATTCCATAGGGTGGCATAAGGGCAGCCTGTTCCTTTTAGAAACACACAAAGCAGCTGTGATACTGAGAGACAGAAATCCAAATATCACCTATGATTGCAGCAGTCATTCCTAACCACAAGGAAGAAAGGGTGAGGAAGAGAGAGCACTGATATGAAGTGCAGCCACCACATGAGGCGAGAACAATTGTCCCTGGCAGACAGCCCTGGCTGTCAAGAGTATGGGACAAGGAGAAGTAGGCGTAAGGGCCGGTACTAGACAGGGCTGGATTAAGATGGGCTTGAGGCCCGTGGAGGGCGAGGTTGATAGAACATACCAGGTCGCACTGGCAGTAGGTGGCTGTTGATGTAAGCACTGTTGTGCCCAGATTACGAAGTCCCAAAGACCACCAGGAGGCCGTTTCCGATGTAAGCACACGAGGGTCATTTATTCAAGCTTAAGCAGGGACTCTCAATTGTCACCGACACAGCGGATCAAGATTGAGAGCCCTGAGTTCCAAATTAGCAGGGTTTTTATTGAGATTACAGCAAGCTTCGGTCATTAGCAGCCATATGATTGGTTAACATTTAGCAAGTATGAAGTGTAGAATTTTGATCGGCTAGGCTCATTGGGGGTTGAAGGGGATTACGTATAGGTTTTTACAAGAAAAATGGGGACAAAGGTTAGTGGTCTACTGTCACGTACTGATGGTCAGCAGACATCTTGACTCATGGTCATGACCACCTTGTGTGGATAGTCAGCACGTGAACAGATTGTCCTAGAGATAGTGGGCCTGGGACACTTGTTTCTAGGGCAAACAGATGGCTGAGTAATGAGTTTAGGAATCTTGAGTTACAGATCATGTCTTTTGTCCCAGATTAAGCACATTTAATCATTAATTTGAAAGAACAAAGGAGACTGATCCATTTTGGACAAAATGGAGTCATTCTGGTCTCACATTCACAAAATGGAGTCACTTTTGGTCTCACAGCACATGAGGCAAGGTGTGCCCTAGATCACTGGAAGCCTTGAGCTGCTGATTTTGAGAAGGGCAGAGGAGCACTTACACACCCTGGTTCCATGGGGATGGCCATGAGTCTGTAGCACACTCATAACCCTTTGTCCATGTAATTTTTTTCTGCAAACATTTGACTTAGAAAGAAAGAGGTAGTCTGATTCCATAAAAATGAGCAATAAAAAGGAAGAAATAATAGGAAAAATGGCAAATAAGAGCATTCATCAGAAAAATGCTAACAGCACAGATGGAAATTGTGGCCAAATATATTTTAATGGCTTAAAAAAGCCCCCACAATCACAGTTTCCTAAACAACCACTTCTGTAAGCAGGGGGTCAGAGGAGACTTGGTAGATCTGAGAGAGTGCAGAGGCAATGGAGATGAGGGATTGGATCCGCACAACAGGAGGAGGTGGACAATGCAGGGACTCAGGGACAGCTTGGGCTAGAGGTGGGGTGAGAAGGGCCCTGCAGGAGGCCACGGGGGGGAGTGCGGACAAGACGGAGTGTCGCTCGCAGGGACATGGGGAAGAGATCAGGAAAGTGACCCAAATGAAAACCAATGAACCCGAGGTTAAGAAAGCATAGCCATATTTATAGCAGCACAACTCATAATAGCTAGATCTTGGAAGCAGCCTCTATGTCCATCAACACATGAGCAGATAAAGAAAATGTGGTATTTACACACCACGGAGTACTACTCTGCTATACAGAAAGATAAACTTGAAGCATTTGTCTGAAAATGGATGCCCTTGAATCTGTAATGTTAAGTGAAATAAATCAGACACACAAGCTTTAAGATTGCATGGTTTCTTTTATATGAGGAACCCAAAGTATAAATAAATTTAAGAGCAAAATAAAAGATAGACAATAGGAAATAGGGAGATAGATCTCTAACAAATGGGAAGAGGAATAAGAGATAAAGGGAAAAGGTAAAAAGAAATGTGTCATGTACCAACTACTCACAATGAATATATTAATGATGTACTGCAAATGTACTAATAAAATTTTTAAATAAGGAATAAGCAGAAATTATAGGTATGAGAGGTAGGAAATGAGGTATAAAATATACATAAATATATTTTGTCAAAAGAGACTATATAATAAAATATATTACAAAATATAATTCAAAAACTCTTCCTAAGAATAAAAAGAAAGCTTGAGACTTCAGGTTGTGTCAGCATAAAATGACAAAGAACAACCAAAACAGAAATGAACTCTAATAATGTCATTGGACTCCAAAGACAAAGAAGCAATGCTAGAACCTCCAGGTAAAAACAAATGCAACACAGAAACAAACAAACAATTCTCCAAAACCCACAAAGCACTCGTTAGAAAAAATCTGACTAATTTCAAACATCCTCAGAGTCTACACCAGAAAACAGTTTAGCAATGACTACTATGTCCTGAAAGAAAAAAAGTGTGAAACATTTATTTTGTGCTCAGGGAAAATATTATTCAATTATAAAAGCAATAGCTTTTGAATTTGCAATAACTCAATGACTATAGAATGACTATAGAAGACTGTAATTCTCATGATTCAGTTTAAAGATAGTTGTGATGAATTCTGTCCAACCAAGACCAGTGCAGAAGGTACAGCACAGGACAGGTAGGGAGCACTGAATTAATTTGCCAGGAAGATTAAGAAAGACAGGGGAATAATAGGCAGGGAGCAAAGTGTAAAGTGTGAAAATCATCTGGCAAAATTTGGGAGTAGAAGGGAAAGGAGAAGATAGGAAACCGTGTCAGTACCTTGATTGCACAATATTTTATAGCCTGGAAAATGAAAGCAAACAAGTAATAGAAGCATAGGTATATTTAAATACATCGTAGTCTGTGGAATTGATACTCTCTCAAACTGAGCAGTATCCAACTTGTACACATAGACATGAAGGCTGTATTTCAAGGCAACAAATTAAACACTAAGAAAAACAGTATAATCAACTAGAATTGAGTGATGAGGAGAGAAATTTAAAAGTAGAAATGCCCTAATTGAATCCTTATTTATTGTCAGTCAATAAAAACTCCCTAAAAGAAATACTTAGTGCATTATATAAGCTTTTGTTATCAAAATAACAGCTCAGAGAAAATATAATCTTTACTGTATGAAGAAATATGCACAGAAACAACTAAACACAGAATAATATACAGTGAAAGAAAAAGGATGGTAAGAACAGAAAGAGTACGCAAAATATGACAGTGGAGCTCAGACTATGCATAACTTTGCATCTATATTTGGAAATGGACTAAACCAAACTATTAAAAGAAAAAGTCTGTCTCTTTAAAACCACAAGGCAAAATCCAGTTAAAAGGGTGTAATCACCAAGAGCAAAAGTGATTTGAAAATTTGAAGTTAAGAAGACAGGTAAGGTCCATCAGACAAATAGATATAAATAAAAGAGGGGAACACAAGGAGTAATGTCTGATTACAGGCAAAGCTGACTTCAGGCAGAAAGGATTAAAGGGGATAGAGAAAGACATGCTATAATAACATTGTAATAGGCAGGCCTTATGATTTAGGAATTATATGTTCTGTAATGTTCACCAGCATTCTGGGAACAAGAATGAGAATACACATGCAGGAATCATAGGGAATGTTATGTTCAGGGTCTCAGCCTCAGACGGAGAAAGGTGATAGAAAGGAAACATGGGCATAGACGGTGGGAATACAGACATTTAAGTAGACAGTCTGATACATAATACTAGAACTTGAACACAACTTTTCTACACAGACAATGACTGTACTGTCATACAGAAAGATTTCATTAAAAACTTAATATTTAATATTAATATTATTCTGAGAATAATACAGTAAACTTAGCAACCAAGCTCAAAAGCATAAAACAAATGAACTTATAGAACCCTTGGTCTCTGAAAACTTTAAAATAAAACAATTCGGATAAAAAGAAAAGAAAAATGGAAATCTCAGAACCTTTCAGAAGTAAAATCATGATTTTTAAAACTTACGTTAGAATTGATGAGCTACAGCTATAGAAATTCTCCATGGAAGACTCGAAACTTAATTATTTCATCCTACTGAATAAAGATGAATACAATAAATCAATTCACGGCACATAAAAAGCCTAACAAATAAGCCTTAGGATAGCAAAAGGAAAGAATGAAAGACAATGGTAGAAATCAGTAAATTTTAAAGCAAGAAATACGAGGGAAAAAGATTCACAGGAAGTATTTTTGTGGGAAAAAATTTAAAAAGTGAAACACAGACTGGTTACAGTCTCTTCTCAGTCCTAAACAGCTCCTGTCTGGTAAGCCACACGATTGCAGAGAAACACTCTGCATCACAGTCTTGCTCAGCTGAGTTTTCTGAGAAGCATGAATCACCAACGCCAACTCCAGCAGATAAAGGAAATATATGTAGACTGACTAGAGCAAAAACCTGGAGGAAAAAAGTGAATGCACCAAACCTGCTTTCCTGGGAAAGCTCTCAAACAATTTTTAGGAGTAACCACCACAATGCTGTCAAGGCATGTCTTAGTGTGGGGTGGAAGGACAAGTCCTTAACCTCTGGTGGCTCAAACTTTGATGCAAAATCAAAAGTAGCAGTAGGAAAAAAGAGAAGTAAAGATTGAATTTCACTCATAAAAAAAGCAACAAATATCCTCAGCAAAGTATTAGGAAACAACCTGGTGACACATTAAAAGAACCCACCTTAACTAGTGGCAATGTATTTCAGAAATCCACAAGTCAGTAGTGGGATTTCCAGATTAAGAAATTTGTTAACAATGTTGTCTATGTTAATAAAAGCTCCATAAATGTTGAAATAGCACCTAAAATTCAACATCCATTGATTTAAAAACTTTTATAATCCTATTTCTCATTTATCACACAGGATCAACCACAAGCTTCAACCTGAAGGTGGCGTCATATATAGTGGGGAAGCTCTGGAAGTGTTCCCTCCCTTAAAGACCAGAAAACAAAATGAAACAACAACAACAACAAAAAGAACACAGGAGGACCATTATTATCATTGTTATTAAATGCTACAGGTGCCACCTTATATGACTAGACAAGGGAAGAACATGGGTCTTGCAAACTGGAAAGAGTTCAGTTATCATCATTTTCAGAAATATTATGATGTATTTAAGAAGTCAAAAACAATAAGTTGAGAGCCTGGTGTGGTGGCGCATGCCTGTAATCCCAGGGCTTGGCAGGCTGAGGCAGGAGAATTGCCGCAAGTTTGAGGTCAGTCTGAGCTACACAGTGAGTTCAAGGCCAGCATGAATTACGTAGTGAGACTCTGTCTCAAAAAAGAAAAAAAGTTGAAGTGTGAAGTTGGAAGGAAAGGTCCAAGGGGAAAGGGACATGGAAGGAGTAGGGAAAAGGAAAGACGGGAAAGGAATAAATGTGAGCAAAGGAAAAAAAATAATAAGTTGAAAACCTCAAACACAATAAATTGCAAATAAGATAATTTTATGAGCAGGCTGGTATAAAATATATAGAAATTTAACACTATTCGTGTATGTCAAAAACATTCAGTGGGAAAGGATAAAGATCATTTTTTTGGTACCAGGGATCGAACTCTGGACCTTGCGCTTGCGAGGCAGGTGTGGTGCTGCTGAGCTAAATCCCTGGCCCTAAGATCCCATTTAAAATCCCAAGACTTAGATAAAAATATCAAGAGTTAAACTTAAAATACTTAAGACCTGTGCATTCAAAATTTAAAGTATTCTGTGGGATATAGAAGAGGATATGAACAAATGGAAAAAAGCATATAACCTTTAGGAGATTTATTATCCTAAGAGAATCACTTTTTCCTAACCTAACCTATAAATTTAGTGCGATCTTAGTTACAGTGGCAATAGAACATACCAGGGATTTCCAAAGTAATACTGCAAAATTAGCAAAGATAGGAAAATGTGGATAAGTCAGCAAACCAGCTCTATCAGATTTTAAATCATAATGTTCAGTGGTGGGTATGCAGATGGACTTTTAAAAAACATCAAGAGTCACAAAGCAGATTCCCCTACATCACACAGCAATCTGTCATGTGATAATGATGGAGTTTCAATGTATGACAAGTGGGTGAATCAATGAATCCTATTGGGACATTGCATAACACTCTTTTAAGATTAAATTAATACATTGTGGCCACAACATATACCTTTCACCAAAATAAATATGAAAAGGGTCAAATATTTAAATTATAATAGAAAGTTATAAAATACTCAATATTAAGTTAGTTTATTAATTTCCCTGAATCTTGGGAGAGAGGTCTTTCTGAGAATGAAATCAAACTTAGATGATATAAAAGGGTAAGTAATTCAACTACATTAAATGCACCAGGTTTTAATAACAGAAATCATACACAACAAATTGACAAGTTGGGGAAGATATTTGAAATTTATATTACAGGCACAAAGCTAACTTTATGTTTTTTTAATTAAATTCTTTTATTGGTACATTGTAGGTATACAACACAATTACATTTCTCATTGGGAATTGTACCTTTACATAATGCATCTT
>NW_004624806.1:1736930-1751930 GCF_000247695.1 Heterocephalus glaber
GTTATAAGTCAATGAGTCTCAGTAAGCCAGTCATAGACTTGTGAGATTCAGGCAGATTTCTGGCTGCAAGTTCCAAGTTGAGCTCCTTGTCCTCCTGCAGGGTTGAACTGTGCAAATTCTACTGCAGGTTCCAGCTGTCTTTCCCCTGAAGATAGTCCAGGTTCTGATGGGAGGTGATGATCCCTCCAACTTACCAAGCACAGTGGTCTGGTGTGCCTTTATTGCAGAGATTCTCTTCACTTTTCCAGTGGGCTTCAGTTTTCATCAGGGAGCTTGAGAGAGGCCCTCTCTCTGTTGTTCACTTCTGCAGCTCAGGACAATGGCCTTTATGTCCCTCTGTGCCTCAGCTCCTGGTCACAAGTGGGCGTGGCCTGCTGGACAGAGCTGGGCTCAGTCAGCCCGGGGCGCTCTGCCCTTGCAGCTGTGCCCGCGCAGCTCCGCAGGTGACTGGTGGGCATGCCTGGGGGGTCCTGGTCTCAAGCCCATAAAAGATGACTTTGGTACCAGGGATCGAACTCGGGTCATTGCGTAAAAGATGACTTTGAACCATTTATAGATAAGGAAATACAAATGGATCTTAAATATATCAAAAATAGCTTGAAGAGGATATCAGAAAATGGAAAGGTATACTCTATTCTTGGATAAGCAGAACTAACATAGTGAAAATCTCCATACTTTCAAGACTGTTTACATATTTTATGCAATCCCAATAAAAATACCAATAGCCTACCTCACAGAACTAGAGAAAACAATCCTAAAATTCATATAAAACCAAAAGAGACCTAGAATAGCCAAAACCAATTCTGAGCAACAAGGGCAAGGCACAGGGACTCACAATCCCTGATTTAAAGTTATACTACAAAGCTACAGTGATAAAGACAAGTTGGTACTGGCAAAAACAAACAAAGAAACAAAAAACAAGAAAAATCAGACTCAAATATCAATAGAAAATGCAGAAACATAGACTTTTCCAACCCTGAGCACACTAAGATACCTTAAATTTGACAAAGGGGCCAAATACCTTCACTGGAAGAAACGTAGCCTTTTTAATAAATGGTGCCAGGAAAACTGGCTTTCCACATGCTTAACATTAAACCTAGACCCATGTTTCTCAATGTGCACTAAACTAAAATTGAAATGGATCAAAGATCTAAATATTAAAACAAAAACACTTAATCTCCTGGAGGATATGATAGGTAAAAACTCTTAAAGATATAGTTTTAGGCAAAGATTTAATGAACAAAATCTTAATTACACAGGAGATATTACAATCAACAACTGGAATCTCATCAAATTAAAAAGCATTTGCACAGCAAAATAAGCCACTAACAAAGTGAAGAGACAACCCACAGAATGTGGAAAATTGTTTTACTACCTACTCCTCAGACAAACAACTAATATCTACTAGATTACGTAAAGAACTCAAAAAATCAAATCCTCTCCCCATATTTAAAGGCCCCATCCAAAACTGGGCATTAGAAATGAAGAGATACTTCTCCAGATGAAGAAATATAAACAAAAAATAAATACATGAAAAAATATTCCGTATCACTGGTCATTTGAGAAATGCAAATTAAAACAACACTGAGATTCCATCTCACTCCAAAAACAATGGCTATCATCAAGAAATCAACCAATAACAAATGCTGGCAAAGCTGTGGGGGAAAAAGGGAAACCTTCTTACATTGTTGGTGGAAATGTAAACAATATAACAACTATGCAAATCAGTTTGGAGATTTCTCAAGAAACCAAAACTAGAGATTCCATTTGATCCAGCTATTGCCCCTCTAGGTATCTTCCCAACAGAGTTAAAAGCCTCATACCACAGTGACATATGCATACTTATAGGCATATAAGTTTATAGCAGCACAATTTATAATAACTAAATCTTGGAAACAGCCCGTATGCCCATCAACAGATGAATGGATAAAGAAAATGTGGTATTCATATACAGTGGAGTACCACATTGCCATAAAGAAGGTAAACTTGAGACATTTTTAGGTCAATCGATGGGCCTCGAGACTATAATTTTAAATGAAACAAAGCACTCACACAAGTGTAAATGTTGTTTTGTTTTTCTTGTGTGAGAAACCTCAAGGGTAGATAAGCAGCAAAATGAAAGATAGATATTTGGAGGAAGGAAGAATTTGTTCAAATGGGAAGAGGAACCAAAAGGGGGAGGGGAGAAACTGAAAGGAAAGAAAGGAGATTTACAGAAGAATGGAAGGAAAAAGATGGAAACAAAACCTTTGTAAATCAGGAGGTGGAGAAAGGTTGAATGGAGGGGACAGGAATAGGAAAAAGGAAGAATCAAGAAATAATTTGTGCAGGTAAAAATTCCTCATGATAGATGTGGTCATTGTGTGTGACAGCCATGCACTAATTTTAAAACATGAATGAAAGACAAAAAAATACCAAACTTGCTTATAGCTACAAAAATACATTATAAGTTTAATTATAATGAGTATTTTCATGTGTTAGATGTTCAGAGACCCCCAAAATTGATAACAGAATCGTTTGGCCAGAGTGTAAATAAATAGGCTCATTCATTGCTATTAATAGTATAAATATGTATGATGTATAAGGAGAGCAATTTGGGAATGCTTAACAAAGTTATAAATTTGCAAATTCTTTGTCCTGCCAGCCTACGGATATAGACTTATGATACACACATATTTGAACATATATGAAATGGTGTATGTGGACATGCATTGCACCATTGTTTTTAATTGCAAGTGATTAAGCCGACGTAAATGTCCAAGAAGAGGGGTCTAAGTAATTCACAGGACATTCCTTCTATGGGTAACCATTACAGCTGTAAAAAATCTGAAGTAGTTCAGCACACATTCCTAGGAAATATTTCTAAGAATGAAAAGCAAACTACATGTGTAAAATGAAATACGCTATTTCATTCAAAACACATTTCATGCATATTCTTAAAGTATTATTGATAAACTGGTTGTGGTGGTTACTTCCAGCCTTGCTCTGGTGGGTGGGAGAAAACTCCCTTTCCACCTTGTGTACTGGTGCCCTTTGATACTGTGTGTTTGTAGAACTTACTCGGTGAACATGATAATAATAATCTTGGTGGTGGCCTTGGAGATGGAGAGGGATTGGGTGAGCCTGACTATGCAGAGACCTCCGCATCTTCCTGCTCCACTGTGGCACCCGCATCTAGAGACAAGGGGAGCTGATGACCAGTTTCTACTCACTCAGGGACACTTCATGGTCCATGACTGTACTTTCTTTGCTAGAGATGACGTTGACAAGGACAGCTCAAAGAAGCCCTCTTTAAAAATTTTTTAGCGCCGGTAGAAGAACGTAGACCAGTTACCAGGCCAGTGTTTTTGATGGCTCATGTTTGGTGAGTTTTTACCACAGTTAGCCACATATAGCCATATATTTCTGCAGAGGCTTGGGGTGCAGCTGTGAGGGTCTTGAGGAATCTGCTGTTATCAACAAGTTACTTCCCTGAAGTGGCCTTAAAAAAAAAAGGCATTTTAGCCAAAATGTATTAGACAGGATTCACCACAGAGGCAAAATCAATCAGAGATAGAGTGATAAACAGGTGACAGCTACAAGGTAGGATAAAAAAAATATGGGGGCTGTTTAAATTTTAAAAAAATTATTACAGTAAAAGATACATTGCCATTGATTTAGTTGTATGGTGTCATGGCTACCTTGATGTCCTGAATCCCTTGAAATATTTACCTTTCACAGTCATTTTGACTTTGAAGAAGGGCCAGAGGTCACATGGTGCCAGATCTGATGAATAAGGTGGATAAGGACACACCAAAATGTTTTCACAAGCCTATTTTTCTGTTGGATGGCACTAGGCAGCAGCATTCACCACATTTTTGATCATGTCTCATAAAGACACTCACTAAAGAGGACTTCCAAAATTGCTTCTGTGACAAGAATGAGGAAAAGGGTTCAAATTGAGGGGGAGTATTTTGAGAGAGATTCCCAGCAATGTTGCTTTTACTGTAATAAGGTTTTTAAATATTCCCTCTTTGTAGATAGAGAACTTATTAGCAGAGTTGACTCTCATGATGATGGAAGCTGAAAAGCTCCACTAAAGGCCATCTGCCAGCTGGACACCCAGGAGTCTGGCAGCAAGGAGGCCTGGTCCAAGTGTGAGAGCCTCAGAGCTAGTGGAGAAGGTGGGTAACTCTTGGTCCAGTCCTTGGGGCCACTGTTGCAGTACTGGAGTCATAAGGCCAGAGAGTCTGCAAGTGTGTGTGCGTGTGTGTGTGTGTGTGTGTGTGTGTGTAAAACAGAGAGAGAATAAAAAAACAGATTCTGCCCTAAAGACAACAGAACTTGTTGACAACATTGATTTTATCCCGGTGAAGCAGGCTTTTGGGAAACGGTTTTGAGGCTTTTATCCCCAGAACCAGGAAACAGTAAGTTTTGTTGCTATGTTGCACTGAGTCTTGGTGTGTGTGAGTTACTACAGCCATGGCAGCCAGTACACCTGCCATGGGCTAAACCAAACTTTCTAAATGCCTTGATGCCTGGAGGTGAGAGCCACTTGCCACCCAAGATTCTGGGCACAGCCATTAGAGGCACTGAGCCAGGGCTTCTAGGTGAAGGGACAGTGGGACACACTAGAAGGAGGGCTGTAGACAGCTCGGTGGTTCTCCTGACTGCTGTGCTCAGCGACTTGGGGAAGAGACCTTTAAAACTGCTTTGGAGGACATCTCTGCGGGTTATTGATGCCCGGGCCAGAGCCACCTCCTCCTCTCCCTTATAGCACATGAGTCCTGAGCAAAGCACTGCCGCATCCTGACCCACCCCCGCTGAATCTTCTGAATATGATACAGTTCTTTGATTTTACTGTCCTTGGGTGAGTTGGGAATGGTGGATCTGCAGGAAAACAGCGTGTCCTGAGTTCTGCTGACTGTTGCAAAGGTGGGAAGGCTTTGTGGGCAGCAATATGCACTTTATTAAAGGAAGACAGACTCATTTTGGAAACTGAACTCATGTTTTAAAGACGAGGAATGAGAACCATTTACCAGGGGCTGTTTTGCTCAGTGCAGTGTGGAAGGTCCTGGAGGCAGACCCCTTACATCACATCTTGTCATGGCGACACTCTGGGGACGATAACACAAATCTGGAAGTGATGCTCCTTTTTGTTGAGCGAGCAATGACCTCCCACATCCCTGTCTGTACTTGCAAGGCCTGTTCACCTGAAGTCTCTGCTCTGCCCCTTTGGAATCCCCCTGCCACCAGAATCAACCAGAATGGACAGAAGGGGGTGCACCCAGGAGTGTGGGAACCCTGCCCTTCAGCCAGTTGGAAGACCACCAAGCCTGGGCTGATCTGAGGTTGGGAGCAGCAGCAGAGGTGAAGGATGAGGCCTACCCTGGAAGATGAGGAGCCGCTGATGGCAGTGCCCCAAGTCAGGGAGTCAGGTGCAAAGCCCCTTGCTGCAGGGGGTGCACAGCCTAAAAGAGTTGGAGCTCAGTTACACAGAGCTTAGTAATTTGCATACCTACTATGTGATTATACAGGTACACACATGCATACATTTTTCTACATTGTGCAGTAAGTTCTTTATGACGTAATAAGAGTGGACCTTGGCACTGTCTCTTCTGTGGCTAGCCTGGGAGGTCTCTGCTTGCTCATCTGGAGAGAACTGGAGTGGGTGGTCTCTACAACCTCCACCACTTAGTTCCTACAGTCTCTGAGTTAGAGCCCTTCACACCCTGTCCTCGGAGACACTCAAACATAACATATTCAGGGCACATGATATCCTTTAAACGACAAGTTCTTGCCTTGTTTTCCAGCTTCTATGGCCAGGCCAGGAAAAGAGGTGAAATGGATCCCTATTGGCCTGACAAAATTATTCTGAAGTTGTGGGATGCTTCATGTGAGGGGTCTGTAGTGACTCATGAGACCATGTGCTGTCTGCACATCCAAAGATTCAAGCTTTGCTTCCTTTCCTGGTTTTTCTCTCAAAAGATTGCTTTTAGAGGGTAGGTGCCTGCCCAGAAAGAAATGGGCTTAGCTCCTATTTTGTGATTCTAGCCAGACACAGA
This sequence comes from Heterocephalus glaber, assembly GCF_000247695.1. Next base: position 1,742,975 of record NW_004624806.1, read on the forward strand.
TGGGAAAGTGAAAACACTGAGTTGAATTTAGACTGGCATAAACTTCAGTGAGTCTTGAATGACACCAAGTGTTTTGATGGACACAGGTTAAAAGTGAATCCCACACAGATATGTGCAAGCTCTGCTCACTGCGGACTACCAGTCCTAGCATTGAGACCTGAGGACGTTCCTGACCTCCTAGAGCCCAGCTTCTCATTCTGCAAGACTCACATTGCTGTTCAAAGCAGGATGTACCACATGCTCAGCTCTAGCATCCAGATTCTGCTGGTGTTCCCTACAGGCCACTGCCATGATTGTTAAGAGTACATGTTTTCCTGGCTAAAACTTCCAGGAAAGATGAAAGCATAATGCTGATTTTTCTTCAGACCCATTCTGTCTCAATATGCAACTCGTATGCCTTTTCTGGCACTTAATGTAAACTTAGATGTAAACATAAATTGCAGAGGCAAAATAGTTTGTGTTGTAGGTAGGTCAAGTACATCTCCAAGCAACTGGCTATGCCTCATTGATAAGGTGCTACACAGCAAGGAAAAGCCAATTTTTTGGGCATTTACTGTGTGCTATGATTTCATGTAGTATTCAAAATAGTCCTGGGGAAGACAGATTTGCCACTCCCTTTTTACAGATTAGGTGCACTAGAAGTCAATCAATTTCTCAGTCAGAGACCAATATGTAAACTGTGGTGAAAAATCCAGCTAGGAGGCTGGTAGTGAGGTGGAGGAGACCAGATTGTGACAGATCACAGAGTACTACTATTGGCTTACAGAACAGGGTTATTAGGTTTATTGCCTAGGTGAATAGATAGGTGGATGAAGATAAGAATACAGGGGGTCAAGGGAAGGCTCACTACTGTGAAAGGCTGAGGAAGGACAGGCAGTGGATAGATGAACCCACGCAAGTTGGAGACTGCTAGCTGCTCAGACCAAAACCAAAATAAAACCAAATAAAGGGAGTTGGAGGGGGGGGGACAAGATGTGAACTGCCTGCGAAAGAAAGCAAGTCTCTTGTTGAGTCACTGTGGGTGCATAACAAATTACTCCAACATGCAGGGCTTACAAACGGCCTTTGCATTTGATGTTTGATCATCTGTGTCAGACATTTGGGATGGTTGCCTGAGCAGTTCTTGCTAAGGCCTCCTGGATGTTGGCTGGAGCTGCTGTGGTTAGAACTAGAGCGTTTGGACGTCCAGCATGGGGCTCCAGGATGCTGGTTGTCTCTCAGGGGGAAGGCTGTAGGGACCACACACTGCCCCACATGACCTCCCTGCCTGATACCTCACAGGACACCTACTTCCTGCGTGGAGTGGGGCATCCTGAAAAGTCCAGACAGAAGCTTCAAGGCCTACTTTGACCTGGGTCTTGCAGGTGCCCAATTTCACATCCTCACACTCGTTCCCAAAGCAGCCCCACACCTGCCCTGGCTCAGAGAGGGAATGCAGATCCCACATCTAATGGAAGTATGATGTCATTCAGGGTCACATCACAGAAGGGACAGATGAGGGGCAGCTGGGACGGAAAGGGCAACACAGCATTCAGGGATTGGGAGACACTGAGGAGAGGTGGTGGAGGCCATTGGGCTTGCACAGAGGTGATGCGATGAGGTAGACAGCGGTGACAGAGGCCGTCAGGCTGGATGCCTGCAGAGGTGGACAGAGGCTGGGTACCATGAGGCTCGGTACCTGCTGAGGTGGACAGAGGTGATGGAGGCCATCCTGTTGGGCACCTGCAGGGCTTGAGCCCGTGATGTCTGGTGGCTGGATCTGGCCAGACAGATAAGCAAGGCATGCACAGCCCACAGGCAGGCAGGGTGAGACCCTCTTCACCAAGGACCAGGGCCCAGCCAGACCCCCGAGCCAAGTTCTGTGAAGACAACATCGGGCTCCTTCTGTTTGCTGCTTCTCAGATAGCTGAGTGCCTTTCAGCCGTTGTTTTCTCCTGTCAGGAACAGGCCCTGGCAGTGAGACCACACCAGTGAGTGTGCAGGGCCGGGGCCCAGGATCCTGGTCCGCTCCCCTGCTCAGCTTGAGTGCATGGGGACAGGCCTTGTCCCTGAGGTGGGTTCTCCACATAGAAAATGCCTCACACATGCGCAGGGACTGTGCTCAGCTCCACTTCCCTGCAGTGCCTGGGGCTTGCATCTCAGAGAACTGGATGCCTGTGACAAGCAGTGGGCTGGTGTGTAAGGGGGATAGAGGGTCCACTGTGAAGAATGAAAACTGTCCCAGAGGTGGGTGGTGGTGATGGCTGCACAACCACAGGAATGCACTTAGTGCAGTGTACACTTATAAATAGGAAATCCGGGAGGGTGAGCTAGGAGGATTGAAGTTCAAGCCAAGCTTGAGTAACTTAGAGAGACCAAAGAGAAACAAATACAAAGAAAGATTAAGGATGCAGCTCAGAGTGTAGGCCCTGGGTTCAATCTCCAGTACTGCCAAAAAGCAAGTTAAAATGGTAAACTTCATGCCATATATATTTTACCACCGTTAAAAGGGGGAACAAGACAAAAGCCACATACTGGGCTGTAATCCTAAGAATAATTGTTTCACAGGTAGCAGTTAGCAGGTTCTGGGAATTATAGAGTCCTAGGGGATATTGGTGTCAGAGCCAGTGTGGTCCCCACAATGGTGTGCTCAAGGTCTATTTCCTGTCACCCTGGAACCTGATGTGCTGTCTGTTCAGCTGGTGGATGTGGCCAGATTTTCCCTGGCCCAGTTCTGCCCTGGCCTTTATACATTTGTCAGAAAGCTGCACATCAGACCTCTCATAGGTGTTTTGCTGAAATGGACAATTTCAGGAAGCACAATGTATGTCAATGTATAAAAGCTCAAATTACTTGACAGGATTTATGGGACATTAAAGAATCGCTGTGGTGGAAATGGTAGAGTTGGGAAGCCATTTGGTCTAGCCACACAGCTGACTCCTGTTTCAAGGTGAGTACTTGGTGGATTCCTGTGGAATGTCTATGAGGTGTCCTCAGACATGCCCACTGCAGCCCTCCTGCCTCTATGCTGTCTGACAAAAAGTGTGGGCAACTTGAGGACAGCAGCCAATGGAGTCTTATAGGGGCTTGGTGCTATTCTGTAGAGGATCTCAGGGATTTCAAGTTAAACAAAACAAAAAGCACATTTTGTTGGTGATTTTCAGGAAAGCTGGTTGCAATGTACATAGATCCTAGTCTACCTATCTACCCAAGTGAGGGTGACGTGTGCCATGCGAACTCATGGTGCAGCAACTTGGTAACTGTAATGACAGGTGGCCACCTACAGATATGGTGGCTAGAGAGGCTATCTTGATAGAGCTCATAAGCTTATTTACTAGGGGAATTCAACGAGTGGGGAATTACTGTAAATTTAGCCTGGGGTTAAAAAATACGGTTCCATGACCCAGCATTGCTCACAGACACTGCCATGAAAAATGAAGCTGAAGGGATACGTGGAAGATGAATTTTACCTCTGTGTGTGTGTGTGTGTGGGGGGTGCCTTCTACACTTGCTTATTGGATAGGCTTACAGGATCAGAGGAGGAAGAGTCCACAATGATCACCTGTGTACTGGAGAGCTGAGGACCTAACAGTTGCTCTGCCTGAGGATCTGGAAGCCACAGAACAAGAGGGATGAAGGACATGGCACCAGTCTGAGACCAAGGGCCTGGAAGCTCCCTGGAGAGTGGCTGGTCTGAGTCTGCATTGGAAGCTGAAGAAACTGTAGTCTGATGTCCAGTAGGTGATAGCAGCAAGCAGCAGCAAGAGATGCTCTTGTTCAAACAGAGCAGAGCTCTTCAAATTTCACCAACTGCCTTCTTCTTTCCTTTTATTCTACCCAGGATACAAGTCTCTTGTTTAGTGCCACTCCTTACTGGGATGGGTTCTTCCTGCTCAGTTTGCTGGTCTCCCTACCAGTCATTCTGGAAGCACCCCAGAGACACGCTCAGAAATGTGCTTTACTAATTTAGGCATTTCTTAATCTAGTCAAGTTGACACATTACAATTAAAGGTCACACTTCCCTTCATGCAACCACCCGTCTATCCATTTATTCTGCTATCTTTCCTTTCCTCCATCTGATTTTCCTACCTCCCACTAACCGTTCTTTTCATCCTTTCTGCCTTCCACTATCCATCCATCCATCCATCCACCATCCATCATTCCATCCATCCATCTATGCATCCATCCATCCTTCCATCCACCCAACAATATTTCTTAGTTTCTACTGTATGAAGATGATATTGTAGAAGCTGAGGATCCATGTTCCTATCTTCTTGGACTTTATGTTTTACCAGAGAAGATAGAAAGTCAATGAGCAGGGGCACACTGTGAGCCCAGGGAAGACAGGTGCAGAGCTCAGCACATTGGCTCTGCACAGCACTGGAGCAGGGTGGGGCAGATTATAAGGACATGAGGGCAATGGGACCATATGGAAAGGCCATATGAAGACTTGTCCCTGGACAGTTAGGTGGGATTGGAGGGTTCTGAGTAAAGGAGCAGAGCAAGCTGATTGCCAATTTAAAAGTATGGCTCTGGGTGCTGGATAAAGTACGGTTTACAGGGTTAGAATATTTTAGGCGAGAGAGTGGTGAGGTTGGCCATAATGTAGGCACACTGGGAAGACAAATACTGCAAGATCATGTGTGATGAAAGAGAGAAGGAAGGAACCGGGGAAGCTTTGAGGGCTCTGGTCTGAGCAGCTAGAATAGAACTGCTATGTTCTGATTTGAGGGAGACTCAAAAAGCAGCAGATTGGGGTGCATGGGGGAATCACAGATCTGGTTCCAGACGTATTAGCTTTTAGTGCCCACAAACACCTGCCAGAGGCTCTGGAATGTGACTGGGTGAGAGCTGGGCTCCATTCGGTGGCTATCTGCAATGAGATAGCTATTCAAGTGGGTGGGCAAGGCCTTTGGGAAGCTGTAGAGACTAAGGTTGACATGTGGGGTGGCCTGTGCTGGAGCAGAGCCCAGGTATTGGGACAGCAAGGAGGGAAGTCCAGGAGAGTGTTGTGGGATTATTCAGTTCTATAAACAGATTTATAAATTATCAATTCAACAAAGCCAGTAAGTCACCTCATACTCCAGGCCTACTGTGACCTCTGTCACCACAAAGGCCCTAGAGGAAGTGGTTCTAGCTGCTTCAACTTGGTTGCTGTACAGTCTACACCAGTAGCTTTGATTCCAGTGACAGAGGAAGAAGTTCAAAGGAGGGCAGTGAGTCAAGGCTGGGACACCACGGCACTCCTGGACAATACAGAGTGGACCCTGTTTCTCTCTCAGAATTCCAAAGAGTCAGTGTGGACACAACCCATCTGGCCTTCCCCCTGGAGCAGAAGCCCCATGCCTAGGAGACCCTCACTAAGGAGACTCCCCAGCATATACTACCCCAGCACAGTGCCTGAGGAACACGCCAGGCAGCTGCAGGGGATGCCCCCATGCCTTAGAGAGTGCTGGCCTCCACGTGCCTGTAAGGTGGTCCTGGACCGGCCTCTTAGTCATGCCCCCCATGGACCAGGAGCCATCCTCAAGTCAGTCCCCATTGGGTGGTCAATCCAAGGGACCACACAGCCACCATTTAGTGAGCCAGTGGCCTTCGGTGTGGAGAAGACACTTGAACCAGCTCTCCTCTGAATTTTCTAGGGGTCTCTGTTGTATGACTCCCAGGCAGGCTGAATGAAGCATGGCTCTCTTGTTTCAGTGAGCCGGGTAAGCACATTTCTCAGGTGGAAAATATTTATTGATGGGCTCTTTATCACAGATGTCACCTGAATAAAATTATTTTCCAGGATTCAAGTTGGCTGAAATACAGGCACCAAGGACAGTAGCCAATAATTCAATGTACGATATTGATAGCCACACACAGTGCTTTCTGTTTTGAGAAGCAGCATCGGTCTATGAGGTGCCTGGTGGCCATCTATCATCCTCAGCACATTAGAGAACCCTGCGATGTCACAGACTCTCTTTCTAATGTGTGATCCTCCTCTGGGCTGCATGGCCAATGGCTCTGTCCCCTTCATTGTTGGTCCAGAGCAGCTAGTGGAGAGAAAGCCAGGCTCCTGCTGGGCAGTGGCTATAACCTGGGCTGGAAGTTGATGAGGCTGCCAGGGGGTGGCAGCCCTCATACTGGGGACACTCCTGAGTGTGGGCCTGGGGTGCGTCTTCCTCAGATGAAGGCATTCTGTCTCACCCACGTGTGTGTGTGTGTGTGTGTGCATGTGTGCGTGTACCTTCAAAGGCTTTTTATAAATTGATTGTGCAGGAATCATATCTCTCTTCTACATAAAATTCTAGCTTTTTAGGACAACAGTGGTAAGGTTTGGAGAAAGGAGCTTCCTGCTACCCTTTTCTGCTGTCTGCCAGGCTCGTTTCAGGTGGGTGTGATCCTGGTCTGGTGGAATGCAGAGCAGCAGGCAGGGTGTAATGAGTTAGCTCTTTCTCCTCCCTCCCCCGAGGGAGGATAGAGTGGAAGGTAACCACTGCGCAAGGGAAGGATGAGGACAGACAGGGAGAGAGCTTCCTGCCAACTGGTTTATGGGACATGCAGCAATAGACAATGACACACAGGTCAATGCAGACACCAGGTAGGCTGCTCAGTCTCCCGGCATGCTCTGGTTTGTTCAGTCACACATGGCTTTAGAGAGAGATGGCTTGTGAATTCTCCAGCTCACTCAGCTGGGACCTGATGTCTGGCTCCTGGAGGCTTCTGATCCTGGCTAAGGCCACTGTGCTTTGCTCCTCCGACTGCAGGATGTGTTCAGGCTGTAGCATCAGGAAAGGACCCAGGGGATAAACTAGCCTGCTGGGTAATGGGGTGATCACCGGGAGGGCACGAGCAAGGGCACGACAGAAGGTCACGGGACGGCGAGCAGGGCCCGAGGAGGAGAGGCTACAGGGTGCACATTTGTTACTGAGGCTCCCTCCAGCTGCTTCTCAGGTGACAGTTGGGCTAGTTTGCGGGTTGGGCTAATTGTTACCTTGGAAAAGCCACATGGGCTCTGATACAGGTCCAGAAATTTCAAGGAGACGTAGGACCGGGGCCCGTGGAGAAGCTTGGCCCAGGCAGCGGCCACAGAGGTGTGGCGGGGCCATTTGTGGGCAGAGTTGAGCTCCAGAAGATGACAGCTGTGGGTAAGTGTGACTGGCATCTCCACTCACCTGTGTGCCAGTCTTTTGTCAGGTGACTGGAGCCTTTTGGTTGTTTTGTGTGACCACGTGGCTCAGAGTGCCTGTGATTAAGAGGATGGGTGGTAATTCTGAGAGCTGATCTTGGTTTCTTGCTTGAAAAGGACGTATAAAAAAGTAATTATGGATTTCTGTGCTTTTAGATATCTGTCCTTATTCTTACATGACACTCAAAAGAATTTTTCATTACATGGCTCCTGGTTAGAAAATTGACTTTCAGCTGATAAGTAACTCCTTGCTTTCGTGGTGGAAATAGTATAAGTTAACTCACATATTATGTCAAGTGCAGTATTTGCCATGTACACTCCTGGCATTCTAAATGTGAACCGAGGCTGGGGTTTAATTCATGTTCTGTGAAGTTTCTACTGTCTTGGGTTGGTCTGTGTGCGTTTGATCCTTAGTTGGATGAATTAGAAAAGTATCATAATTCTGACCAGTAACATAGTGTGGGAAGTCTGGAGTTTTGCAAACAATATTGCAGAAAGTGGAATGAATAAAATCCTTTTTTCCCCCTTTTATCTCCTATACAGAGTCATAGTTCCTTGAAGATAAAGAAAGTCCTGGACCTCAGATTGGAAATGAAGAGCAATTCATGCACCACCTCCAAGACTGTCAGCTGTTGAAGGCCCAAGGGCAGATGTTGCAACCCTGTTCAGCAGGCTGGGGAGGAAGACAACTTTATTTTTAAGGCATGTGGTGCCACAGGTATTGACAGTTTCCCTGCTGGTTTCAAGAAGGTGAGGCGTTCTGAGAAAGTGTTTCTGAACAAGCTCTATATTTTGGGGGTGTTCCCTTTAACTTTACAAATGTTTTCCAGGAGGTCATAACTCTCCTGTTTTTTATTCGTAATCTGAGATCTATTTTTCCAGGCCTGTTGACTTCCTTTTGATACTGATGGCAAATGAAAAATGAATACCACTATCCCAGAGGAGGAGTAGAGAGGACTACAGCTTAGGATGCTGATGTAGCTCCACATTCACTGTTTTTTTTCAACAAGAGCCTCCTGGCAATGGGAGTTTTTGACCACTAGCGTCTACCTGTGGCCTGTACCTGTCAGTTCACCATCTCCTCCCATGTGGCTCTGTGTCTTCCTTTGAGAAACCATCCCAACACACCACTTTCTGGGTGTGTGGATGTAAAGCTGTGTCCCTGTTAACATCTCAGAAATGATTAACAGTGTCTTTGAACCTCCTGAGTGAACAGGGCATTTATGTGAGTTGGTGGAGATGAAGCTTTGGAAGAACAAAGCAGCAGTAAATTTTCACACTATAGTACAATTTGGCACAGTCCAATTTAGTCATGGTCTTTAAACAATGAAAGCAGAGGCACAGGCTGACTGAATGCCAAAATTAGCCAGTCCCAAGGAGAGCTAAAAGCTGATTAAATCATCTTCCAGGGAAGAAAGAAAGCAAAAGAAGAGAATACACACATGGCAGCCAGTAGTCTCACACTGTTAGTCTGAGGGATGAGAATTCCTTTCCACCACCTAGGTCCTAAGGAGGCTCCCCTCAGCCCTAGAAGGAACTCAGGTTGTTGATGGAAGTTCAATTCCTGCCTAGACCTGAGTTGGAACCCTGGTTCTGCTGCTTACCAGCAGGTGCTGGTGAGTCAGTTTCCTCATTCCTGAAATGGGATCGATAAGGTTGTTGTGAGAGTTAAGTATAGTAGTTAAATAAAAATTTGAAAAGAGTTAAATAAAAGTGTTAAAAGGACCTATGTGCTCAATAAATGGTAACTGACCCATAACTAACCTTAACTAATTGTAACTCAGCTAAACCTAACCACCCCTGGAG
>NW_004624806.1:1756930-1767092 GCF_000247695.1 Heterocephalus glaber
GGTAGGAAGTGGACCTACTTTGAGAGTACCTGTCTTCTGTTCTGGAGGGTGACACTGCCCAATCCTAGCACTCTGTCACCTGTGTCTCTGCTAGGTGTATCACAGGACTGTGGACTGTGTGTGCCTGTGCCAGCATCTGCTTCCTACTGCCATTCTTCACAGGCTTCACAGTTGTCATCTCTCTGCCCCCTTTCTCTTGGGTGTTTCTCAGGAGTACTGGCAACCTTGACTCTAGAGCTCAGCTGTGCCTCCTTCCTAACCTACATTAAAGAATGAGAAGAAAAAGAAGACATGGAGAATGATGGAGGGCTTCTCAGTGTGCTTGCAGGTCCTAACTGGTCACACAGGTCCATGTGTTGGGACAAAAATGACCCAACAAACGTACTAGTCCCTAGCCGACAGCTCAGGCTCCCAGGGAGGGCCCCACCATTCCTTATCTTTCAGAGTGATGATGTCTGCAGCTTGCTCATGACTGGGACAGAGGAGAGCAGGAAGCATGGGAGCCACTCTGTGAAGATACGGGCTCCATCATCACCCGGGATCTTGTGATCGCAAGCTCCTCTGACTCTGCCCATCTCCGGGAGTGTGGGAATCATCCACCATGTCCATGGAGCCAGGCATTCCTGGGCCAGCAAAATTTGTGGAAATAGATGAAGTGGTGTTTTGTGCCCAAAGAAAGCCTGAAACTACAGGCCTTCTATGGACCACCTCTATTCCAGCTTCTTGGAGTATAAGGCCAGAAAGCCAGAATTCAGTTTATTCAGTTTACGCATCAACTTGTTGCTAGAGCTATTCAGCAATGTGAAAGCTCAGCTCCTTCCTTTGCAAATGGAAATAATGATAGCTCTTAAGACTGAGGGGCATGCTGAGCAGGAACCTGCTGCCTGTCCCTGGGTGGTAGTGGGCCCTTGGCCTATGCTCTTTTCCTGTCTCCAGCTCCCTTCCTTTTTTTTTTCTCCCCCTTGTCTCCTACTCTCCATCTCTTCTGCCCTCCCATCTCCTTCCTCCTTTCTCCTTCCTTCCCTGCTTTTTTGCTCTGTGGAATAAAAAAATAAAGAGTACTTTTTCTTTATTTTTGTTGCTCAAAAAACCCCAAGATTAGGCTGATGAAATCTGATGGAAGAATGTTAACTATGTCCATTGCTTCTCATGCTTGACAACACAGCGCAATAGCATTAACTTCAATATCAAGCTCATTTGTTTAATAAACACAATCCAAATTAGAGAATAGAGTTAGTTTACTGGTAAAATTATTTTCTTTTCATCCATGTACAAAATCTAGGGAAAAACAGAACTTACAAAGAGCCCTCAGTATGTCCCAGGTGCTGATACTTATCACACTTATTTTTCCATGGTCATTGTTCCTTCAAGGTCAATGAGCATTTTCCATTTGCTTTTGAAAGTTCACTTGTGTACCTGAGATACCTCCCTGGATTTTGGTTTACTATACTTAGTGGGTGGGTTTAACAGACTCCTAATGACATTATGGGAAAGCTGTCATTACCTCATTGTATCTGAGATGATATTGCCCAAGTTTGAGTGGGTTCACTCTCAGGTCTGTGGGAGGCATGTCCATTAGTTTGCCTGCCTTCCAGGTGCAGGTGAAGTGCAGTGGCTATGAAGTGTGGTGTAGTGATTCCCTCATTACAAAAACATTAGCTGGACAGCACCTTGACTCAAATTAATATCTTCCATGGTGAGCTGCTAACACCACCACCAGAAAGGTTGGAAGAGATGGGACACTGGCAAGCTGGAGAGATTGTGAGTCATGATTAAAATAACACTGGTTCACTGCTCCATCTGTCTGTTTGCCATTATTGTAGCCCAATGCTGAAGATTGGTAACTTACACAGTAAGATAGTCCATGCAGCTGATGTTTCGGAGGCTGAAAGTCCAGCCTGGTGCTGGCTCCAGTGAGGGCCCATGACTGTCTCACATCATGGGGTTGGATCCTGGCAGGAGGGTCCAGGAGAGGGCAGGTCACATGAAGAAACAGAGAGCAGAGAGCACAGGGAGGGGCTGGGCTTGCTCTTTCACAACTCTCGGGAGAACTAGCCACCACCCAAGAGAACGACCTCCACCCCTTCTGAGTGTGATGCCGAGGATGGCTTGTCCCTCTCACTAGGGGTCACTTCCTAAAGGTCCCACCACCTCCCACAGGGCCACACACAGGCTGAGCTTCCTGCATACCTCCTCCAGGTCAGAGCATCCTTAGTTATTGTCTTGGATAATTTTCCCACTCCTTCAAATACTTAAAGTTCTCTGAGAGTTCATCTTTAGGCTTCTGGCTCCTTGTGTCAAAATAAGACTCTCTTCAGAACTTGCTCTTCTTCTCTGATTACTGAGAAATAAAATGACTCATATGATAGAGAATAAACTTAACAACTTGAAAAATTGCATCAGCAAATGTATTTATTACAACCTAGCTCCTGGTTTTATATCAAAAAGGCGTTTTTTCAAACACCTTTAATATGCTAAAAGCACACTGAAGAGTGGCCCATGAAGTACATCTAATTTTATCAGTCTTGGAAACTCAACAATCTTGTCTTTGAATAGAGTTAAAAACAAGCACATGTAAACCTTTACTACTGTAAATTTCAGCCTAACATTGTACCTTTTGTAATATGCAAGTGTCAGATGGTTTTCAGAAAATTTCTCTTGCTTATGTTATTATGATATTTATAAACAGGTAAAGTTCTTATCTGAAAAGATACAAATAGTTTCAAATGGTTCAAATCCTCTCTCTAGGCATGACAGATGAATCTAGCTGTGGTACTCCATATTCATACAGCTAGCTGGAATTTTGAATTTGCATCTTTTGCCTCCAGTAAAGGTAAGCTTGGAAACTGTGGTTCACTTTCCACTTCTGATGAAGGGCTGGTTGAATTTACCTCTTTAGTCCCTAACCATCCCAATAGTCTTCCTCATGTTTCCTCCTCTATTATTGCTCCTCTCTTTGTCTGGTGTAAGGAATACTTGTCAGGATTTTTCCATTTGAGATCACTGCTTGGAACAGAGTTATTTTGACTGGGAAGAATTAATACCTTCCTATCAAGACGGATGCTTTTTGCCAAAAAATGTTCAGGCAACATTGCCCACCAGAACCAGACAGCTCTTGGGAACCCTGTTCTTGCTGTCTGTGCCCTTGCTGTTGACTTGATCAAATAAAGCAGGCAGGTGCAAGTTATAGGAGTTACCAATTATTTATGGCTTTTAGATACTTTGTGGGTTTAGCTGGTGAGAAAAGTTTTATTCCACTCACATGAACAAAACCAGACCAACTGTCTGGGCTGATTAAATTCAATTGTTGCATGAGCACATGGCAGGCAGGGGGAAAATTATGAAATCTCAGTGCCCATGCCATGGCAACTGGGCAAACAGCTCATGAGAAGAATGTGGAGAATAGGAAATAGCAATATTTTTCTTTGTGTTTTCCTCTTGACAGTTTTATCCTCACATCTGCCTGGAGTTCAGTGTGGGGCAGTGGCCCTGGGGCTGCTGCCCTGTCCCTCTGGCACCCACCACATCTCTCAGTTGCTCTGTAAACTGCCTGGAGGTAATGTGCAGTCTACTTAAGTTTCAAGGACACAGACAAGGAAAGTTTAACTTACAAGTAACTGAAGACTGCATGAAAAGCAGCAATGCAGGAAAAGTGGCTGCAATCAGCCATTTAGATGAATCCAAATGTGGTGTATTATGCCTTTTTATTTACTAAGACCATGAGGTGTCAAAGGTATTACACAGCTCAGACATCTGGGCTCAGGAGACTTTGGCCTAAAGGGAAAAGCTGAAAAATCCACACAAACTTAGGTCTAAAGTGTGTGAATCACTATTTTAGAAAAAAAAAAGTAAAGATCCCCCCCACCCCCAATTTCCCAGGAACAAATATTGGATGTGGTTAGTTGAAAACAAATTTTCTTTTTGCTTTGAACCCCCAGTGGCAGGACCCAGTGGAACTTCCTCTTGGCTCCTTTCTTCCCTGCACTGGACCTTCCCTCTTCTGGTTCCATGTTCCCTGGAGAGGTGGCCCAGGACCCTAGTGGTCCAGGAGTAGAGGAAGCAGCATTCCCTGGTAGGCATCACTCCAGGACCATGGACAGCGGCACACTAGGGGCTGGGCGGGGGCGCATGGGCACTAACTCAGGTCCACACCAATCACTGCCTGTTTTCAATTCTGCCCACCCCTAGCTATTGGCTGCTGGAGGCCTCTTTTTTTTTTTTTTTTTTTTTTCTCTTTTTACCTTTTCCTAGTACATAGGTACACATGTTCATATTTGAATATATGCATGGATGTTCACGTTTTGAATCAAAGTCTGCTCTTCCAACTACTGTCAACTTCAGAAATCACTTAAATATTTTTAAATTTTCTTGTCTGTATAATGTCAATAACAACATTAAAATTTATTGTGATAATTAAGTGAGATAATTCATGAGTAGGCGCAGACAAATGTCTGAGAGCAAGTGTCCCTATGTTTATGTGTGCACAGATTTCTGGCTTGCTTCGCAATATATTTGAGATAGTTTATTTTTTAGACTCTGGATTCTTTGCTATCCCATGTCCATGCAAGGAAACTCCCTCTGTTTATGAACTAGGACACTTACTAGAGAGGGATGGACATAGAATCCTTTGTATAATAAACAGCAAACACTCAATAAACACATACCTAGAATTATGGGACAGTTTTGGTTTATATTTTTCATTTCCAGTGGATAAGTGGTTAGTACCACAACAAAAATTTATTTTCTCACAGTCCTGGAGAATAGAAGTCTAAGATCATGGTGTTTTCATGGCTGGATTCTGGTGAGGGCCCTCTTCTGGTCTGTGATGGCTGTCTTCTTGCAGTGTCTTAATGAGTGAGAGAGAGGGAGGGGAAGAGAGAGAGGGTGGGGGGGATTCACAAGGACTCCATTCTCATGACCTAATCACCTCCCAAGGCCCTGCCATCCTTTGGGGATTAAAGTCTCAACTTATGAATTTGGGTGTACACAAGCATTCAGTTTGTAAGATGAAAATTTCCAGGATTTTGTCATTCAACATGAAATGTTGTGACTTAGGTGACTCAGCTTCATCCTAGAATGACTGAGAGAAAATTGAGCAATGTAAGTTTGGGATGAGTTATGGTTGGCACTTTGAGGGTAGAGCTCTTCCTTGAGAACTGGTTGAACTCTTTTGAGCAGAGTGTTTGTGAGTCTCCTCTGATGGGTTGCAGCACTCTTGATCTGCTAAGGCATGTGGGATCCCATGGATCAGAAGCAAAGGGAGCTCAGTAGGGCAGGGCATTTTCTTTGAACCCTTTCCTCACAGTAGGGCTTTCTACTGCCTAGATTCTGCTAGACTCCTGTGCCTGTGCCTCTGTCCTTGATTTCCTTCACTGACCCAGGGTTCACACTGGGATTTGGTCTCCCTGATATTTTCTCCCTGCCCTCTAGAAAAATTAAGTCAGCTGTATTCACCTCTACTTACTTTCTCCTATAAGAATCTCCACTTCAAATCTGCAGGCTGGGTCTGGTCATCTAGTTTGGGAATGGGAGAGAGGCAGGGAGATTATGAGTCTTTGGCTTTGACCTATTTTTTGGTGAGGAAGAATGGAAGGGGATTCATGCCCTGTGATCCTTCATACTATTTTATGGCTGTCCCAGGATGGCAGATTTTAATCTGGGATTTTCAGTAACAGCAGAGACCCTGGATTAGTCTCATTCCTTCTGCACTTTTCTCTTCCCTCTTTTTGTAGAGCAAATTTCGTTGGTTATCAGTCAGCCAGTCAATCAGTAAAATTAGTCCATGATTACATATTTGTTGAGTGCCTTTTAGGTTTTTATTGTTTTCTATTTACCGACATTACCTTTCTCTCATTATTGACCTGCGTAAGCACTATTTGCGGTTGGAGTGCTGCTTCTGTCCCCCATCCCCCAAGCTGGGCCTACTCTGTGCCCAGTCTGCTCGTGGCACTAGCCAGATCATCTCACTCTTGTTGCACTGGCGGGCTGCATTTCTGATGGGCTGTGTTCCCCCGAGCCATCACCATACTGCAGACTCTCTGAGGGGAGGACTCTGCCTTGATCACTGATATGTCTATTTCCAAGATGGCGGTGAATAGGTGTGAATAATGAGAGCTCAATGAATATTAGTTCACTTACATGAGAGCACGATTATGAACTCCTTGAGATCTGTGACCATAACTTGTTTAACTTTGTAGTCCCCAAACTAGGCATACATTTCTTTAAAAAATGTAATTTGATAATCTCTGAAATTAATGAGTTAATTTATATGTTGATTGGCTAAAATATAACAACATAGTTTGGCAATTAATATGTTATAATTATAAATGTGATAAGGATTTTGAGGAGACTGAAGAATTACCAGCTTTGAACAATTCTGTATGACTTAGGAAGTGTTCTGTGTTATTTCACTTTTGTTTTACCCTTGAAGGGATATTAGTATTATAATTTTATAAGTAAAGGAAGTGGGGCTCATGGCGGTAAGTGCCATAGAGTTAGGAGCAAAGACATGAGCCCCAACCTTCTGACTTGGAGTGCAGGATGCTCTCTAACTCTCCAGAGTGGCTCCTTCCCACCTGTTGATACAATTCCTTGGGTTCTGGCTCCTTAGGGAGTGACAGTAGTAGAGGTCATCAGGTTACTGCTAACTTGACAGTGGACCCAAGTGTATTTTCTCCTCATGAATGTGACATGTCTTAAGACACTGAGGCATTCTCTGCCTTAAGTGAATGACACTGTAGGAATCTTGTTTGTCTTCTGTGGTTGTGGCTGAGGTGGAAGACCTTTAGGGGCAGACAGATCTCAGATCTGTTCAAGTAGGGCTAATTCCACTTGCATGTCTGTTATGAGTAGGGATACACTGTGGACAGAGGTAGGAGATGATGGACCCGTGGGCACCAGTGGGAAAGACCTGACTTCTGGACACTGTTCATGGGAGGGGCAGAAAGGCACTCATTGATTGTCTCACAAGTGAAGGGATCTGCCTTAGGATCCCTGATGGAGGCTCACCACCACAAAAGGAGCCAGACGGAGAGTGCTTGCTTCATAAAACATTGTTTGCAAACAGTGTTCATCTATTGTGCATTGGCAAGATATTTTTATCACACATTCCTGATAATATTACAAAATGCTATTAACTCATTATTTGTTTCAGAAGAATCAGTAAGATACACAGGATATATGTGAGTCTAAATGTATATAAGTATTTTCAATTTTTCTAGACCAAAGTTCTCAGTGAAGAATGATTTTGCTTCTTGGGCAGCATTGGCAATGTCTGGGGACATTCTGGTTGTCACAGATATAGGGGTGTCACTACTGTCCTCTACTGGGGAAAGATCATGGTGCTGCTCAGCACCTCACAACACAGGGTGTCCCCCAATAAAGAATAATTTATCTCCCAATGTCAACATTGCTGAAGTTTAGAAGCATTTTTCTATTCAATTTACTTCATCAACATCTCATTATTTCCTCTGGATTTGATCAAGATGGATTATTCCTATTTATCCCACTTCCTTTTTCCTGCAAGTAGGACCTCCTGGCCATGACCCTACACATGGGTACACAAAGACTCAAGAGGTGGAAGGAGGAAGGATTGCTCAGGGGCCTTGTGACTTGAGGAGTAATGTGGCAATGAGTCCCTGGGATTCCCTGTGCTCCCCATGCATACTGGAGGGTGGACAGGCCATGGCAGAGGCCTTCACCACAGGACCACCAACAGGACTGACAAGAGATCCCCAAGGATACCAGTTACCCTTAGCTAAAGACTGCAGAAGGGGGGGCCCGTTGATGGGAAGTCTTGCTCCAGCAAACCTTCCTTCCTCCCTGATATGTCAACAGGTCCCTATGGGTGGCAAATCTTTTGCCTCCTCCGAATTCCCAACATCCAACACAATAGGGAGGCTGCAGGGCTGCAAGTTGGCCTGGTGGCATCACTGGGCCTGACACAGAACTAACTTCCCAGCTCCTGGGGAGTAAGTAATGGTAATTCTGTTTCCTGTTGGAGAGGGTCCCTGGGGCATGGGAGGAGACCCAGCCTTTAGGGTGCTGTCACCCTGTACTTCCCTTCCCCTTAGGTCCCACCAAGAAGAACTGCTCGGAAGGAAGGAGTGGTGGGAGTCAGCACTACACTTTTTCCAGGGTGAGGTCATGAGAGTTGGGGAGCTGAACAACTTTCAGGCTTTGTCAATGAGGAGTGTGGAGACTTGGTTTCAGTGCGAGGCTCACCACACACACCCAACTGGCCCTTGTGATGCATGACCCATGGCACCTACTACAAACTCTAGTGGGATCCAGTGCCATGAAATAATAGCCAAAATATCCAGGGTACAACCAAAACAGGAAAATCACAATGTCAGTGAGAAAAGACAATCAATAGGCCTCAGCACTAAGGTGAATAAGATGTTAAAAAGACCAAATGAAAATTTTAAGCAAGAATCACAACAATGTTTCAACAAAGAATTAAAATTCTCTTGACACAAAAGAAAAAAATAGAAAACCTTTTCATAGGAAAGAAGTTATTTAAAAAAGAACCAAATGGAATAGAATTGAAAAATACAATAAAAAAACCTAACAACAGACTTGTTGAGTGAGATAAAAAACACGGAAGTGACAGAGGACGGAGTATTGAACTTGAAGGTGGGTCAGTTAGAGTAAAACTAGACAAAAAGAAAATGGGCTAAAAAATTTTAAAGTCTCAAGGACTCATAAGTCAATGACAGAAGAGCTAACACTCCTGTCGTTGGACTCCCAGAAGGAGAGGAAAGGGAGAAAAGGACTGAACAAGTATTTGGAGAAATAACTGCAAACAACTCCCCACATTTGGCAAAAGGCAACAAATCATAAATTGGATATCCTCAAACAAATCCGTAGGAGACAACATAATCTGCTGAAAACCAAAGAGAAAGAAAGGTTCAAAGGTAGCCAGAGAGAAACGAGGCATTACATGTTGTGAAACAAATATTTGAGGAACAGAAGTTCCCTTATCAGAACAGGGGGGTTAAGAACAGTGGCACAGAATGTTGCAGTTAGTGGGAGAAAACAGCTGTAAACCCGGAATTCTATATCAAACCCCACCTCCCAAAACACCTTTTAGAAATACAGGGAAAATTGAGACATCACCTTAAGGAATGCTGGCAGGGCTCCTTGCTAGGAAGCCTGCCCTTGGAGAATTGTTGAAGGAAATTCTCCTAAGAGAAAGAAAATGGCAACAAAAGAAGGTGGGAAACCTTGCAAAGGAAAGGGGATCATAACAGGTGAAAATATAATATATTATCTTACAGAGTTTATCAAGTCATACTTGATTGTTGAAATAAAAGCTATAAGGCTAAGTGGATTTCATCCTCCATATGTAGAGGAAGCAAATGGATTATGTTTAAAGAGACCCAAATCGAGGTAAAATTTCAATACTTCACTCAATATGTTGAAACCAGAAGATTGTGGTACATTATGTGTGCATATCATAATACCTAGGAACAAATAACAAAACTACACAAAAAGATGAACTAAAAATACTAGGAATACATTGAAATGAACTAAAAACTATTCAAGTAACCTCTAGGGAAGCAAGTATAGAGAACGAGGACCAAGGAGTATCAGGAAAAATAACAACGATGGCTTAAATACCACAATTAAAAGACAGAGATTGGCAGGTAGATTTAAAAAAGGCATGATCCAGCAATAATCTGTCTCTAAGAAACTCACATCAAACACAGTGACATAAGTAGAAGTAAAAAGATGTCAGTTTCTTGCAAAACTAAACACATGCTTATCATGTGACCCATCAATTGCATCCTTTTTTTTTAAAAACATAATTTTATTGGTACATTTTAGGTATGCAATATAATGACCTTCACCATTGGGAATTTGCACCTTTACATAGTCTCTCTTGGTTCTTATTTTTCACCCATTCCCCTGCCAGCCTTTAAACCCCTCCATCCCTCTCTATTTACAAAGACTTTGTTTCCATTTTTTCTTTTTCTCATATTAATTCTATTCCCTTCTTTCCTTTCCCCACCCCTCCCACTTTCCCTTCCCCTTTGCCCCTTTTCATCCTATTTCACATTATTATACCTTTTAGTCCTTATTTACACTTTCAGTTTCTCACACTAGAGAAATTATTCAGTATTTATACATGTGAGTCCTATTTATTTCACTTAAGAGTATC
>NW_004624806.1:1768277-1870079 GCF_000247695.1 Heterocephalus glaber
GTGAAGTATGCTGCTGGGATTTCAATTGGGATTGCATTGAATCTATATAGCAGTTTTGGAAGTATGGCCATTTTCACTATGTTGATTTTTCCTACCCAGAAGCAAAGGATGTCTTTCCATTTTCTGATATCATTTTCAATCTCTCTTTTCAGAGTGCTATAGTTTTCAGAGTAGAGGTCTTTGATTTCATTTGTTAGGTTGATTCCTAGGCATTTCAGTGTTTTGGGTGCTATTGTGAAAGGAATTGTTTGCCCTATTTCTCTCTCAGTGACTCTGTTGTTCATATAGAGGAAAGCTATTGATTTTTGTTTGTTGACTTTGTATCCAGCTACTTGACTGAATTTGGTTATTAAGTCTAGAAGACTTAGGTGGAGTTCTTGGGGTCTTCTATATAGAGTATCATGTCATCTGCAAATAATGACATTTTGACTTCTTCATTTCCTATTTTTATTCCTTTTATTTCTTTCTCTTGTCTAATTGTTGTGTCTAATGTTTCCAAAAGTATATTGAACAGGAGTGGTGATAGTGGACATCCTTGCCTTGTTCCTGATTTTAGTGTGATGGATTTCAGTTTTTGACCATTTAGTATATTGGCTATTGGTTTTTCATAGATGGCTTTTATCAGATTGAGGTAGAGACTCTCTATTCTAATTTCTTATAGGGTGTTTTTTTTTTTATCATAAATGCATGTTGGATTTTGTCAAATGCTTTTTCTACATCTATGGAGATGATCCTATGGTTTTTGTCCCTGGCTCTATTGATATAGTGCATTACATTGATTGATTTGCGTATGTTGAACCATCCCTGCATCTATGGGATGAATCCCACTTGGTTAGGGTGTATGATCTTCTTGATGATCTTCTGCATTCTATTTACCAGTATCTTATTAAGGATTTTTGCATCTATGTTCATTAGTGAGATTGTCCTATAGTTCTCTTTTCTGTTGGGTCTTTCTCTGCTTTGGGGATCAAGGTGATGCTTGCTTCCAGGAATGAATTCAGGAATGTTGCTTCCCTTTCAATTTCATTGAAGAGTTTAAACAGTAGTGGCAGTATTTCCTCTTTAAACATCTTGTAGAAGTTAGCAGTGAAGCCATGAAGAACCTGGCTTTTCTTAGTTGTAAATTTTTAATTATGTTTTCAATTTCATTGATTGATATTGGGTTGTTCAGAATTTTTAGGTCTTCTTTGTTCAACTTTGTTAATTCACATGTATCTAGGAATCTGTCCATTTCTTCTGTGTTTTCCAGCCTATTGGCATATAGGTTCTTGAAGTAGGTATTGATGATCCTCTGGATTTCTGCTGGGTCTGTTGTAATTTCACCCTTTTCATTCCTCGTTGCATGGATTTGGGCCTTTCTTTTTTCTGATAAGGTTGGCTTGGGGTTTGTCAATTTTGTTGATTCTTTCGAAGAACCAACTCTTGGCTTCATTAATTTTTGGTATAGTTCTCTTAGTCTCCATTGCATTGACTTCTGCTCTGATCTTTGTAATTTCCTCCCTCGTATGAGTTTTGGGTTTGTCCTGCTCCTCTTTTTCTAGAAGCTTGAGGTTCAGCATCAGGTTGTATAATTGGGCTCAGTATGTTTTCCTAATATGCGTATTCACTGCTATTAATTTCCCTTGTAAGACTGCTTTCATTCTGTCCCATAGATTCTGATATGCTCTATTGTAATTGTCATTTAATTGTAAGAACTGTCTGATTTCTTCTTTAATTTCCTCTGTGACCCATTGGTTTTTCAGAGTGTATTGTTCAATTTCCATATGTTTATGAAATTCTTGATGTTTCTTTGATCAAATTCTTGAGGTTTGCTATTGATCTCCAATTTCATTGTATTATGGTCTTATAATATACAAGGGATAACTTCAGTTCCTTTGCACTTACTGAAACATGTTCTATGTCTGAGTATGGGGTCTATTTTGGAGAACAGCCTGTGTAGCTGAAAAGAATGTATATTCTGATTTTTTGGGGTGGCACACTGTAAACATCTGTTAAGTCCATTTGTTCAAGAGTTTGATTGAGTTCTAATATTTCATTGCTTATTTTGTAGTTGGTCTATCTATTTGTGACAGTGGGGTATTGAGGTCCCCCATTAATATTGTATTAGTACTTATATGATTTTTCATGTCTGTTAGTATTTGTTCTATGTAGTTGTGTGCACTAGTGTTTGTTGCATAGATATTAATTATTGTCATCTCTTCCTCTTGGATTGTTCCCTTTACAAGGGAACTTCTTTGTGCGCTTTACAAGGTATCCTTCTTTGTCTCTCTTTATCAGTATTGTTTGGAAATACACTTGATCTGCAAAGAGGATAGCTACTGCTGTTGTTTTTTGGGTTCCTGTCACATTGAGTATTGTTTTCTTCCCTTTAACTTTCAGTCTATGAGTTTCTTTTTGAGTTGTGTTTCTTGTATGCAGCATATTGTTGGGTCTTGCTTCTTGATCCATTCTGCCAGTCTATTTCTTTTGATTGGTGAATTGAGACTATTAACATTGATGGCTATAACTGATACATATTGACTTACCCTTGTCATGCCTTTTTCTTTTTGTTGGATTCTCCCCCTTTGTGTTTAATTTCTTGTCGTGCCCGATGTACTCATTGTGCTGGGCTTCCTGGGGTTGTGATCCTCATTGTCTTTTCCTAGGATATTGTGTAAAATTTTTTGGAGTGCTGGTTTGGTATTCATGAAGTTCCTAAGGTGCTCTTCATCATGAAAGTAGTTTATTTCTCCATCAATTTTGAAAGATAGTTTTGCAGGATACATCAGTCTGGGTTGGAGGCTGTTTTCCTTTAAGGCTTGATGTATGTCACTCCAAGCTCTTCTTGCCTTAAGGGTTTGTGTTGAGAAGTCCTCTGTGATTCTGACTGGCTTTCCTTTGTATGTGATTTGTCTCTTTTCTCTAACCACTTATAGAATTTTGTTCTTCTGTTGGGTTTCTGGAATCTTAACAATTATATGCCTATGTGTAGATTTTTTTTGATCAAGCCTAGTTGGAGTCCTATATGCCTCACTTATCTGTGTGTTAAGTTCTTTTCCTCTGCTTGGGAAGTTTTCTGCCATCCCTTCACTTCTTTGAACAGTTTTTTTCCATCTCTCTCTTTTTTTTTGGTACCAAGGATCGAACTCAGGTCCTTGTGCTTGCGGAGCAGGCGGTGAAACCACTGAGCTAAATCCCCAGGCCTTGAACAGTTTTTTTTATGCCATCTGCACTCTCTCCTGTTTCTTCATTGACTCCAATCAGTCTTACGTTATTCTTCTTTGGATCATCTAGTAGCTGCTGGATTGATTTCTCATGGTCCCTTACTATTTTAAAGAATTTTTTCTTTTCCTGGTCACTAATTATAATCTCATCTTCTATATCTGAAAATCTGTCCTCACATGAGTTCATTCTGCTTTGTAAACTTTCAATGGAGTTTTTAATCTCCTGGAAATGTTTGCATCTGTTTTATGGACTCTATTTGTTTCCTGTGTTGGGATTCCATCATGTTTCTCAGCTCCTGTATTTTTTTATCTGTGTCCTCACTAGATTTATTAATCATGTCTTGCACTATGGGGACAATCTCTGCTGTTATGTGAGAAATTATTGCTGATTTCATTTTTTCCAGATCCTCTTTTGTTGCCAGTTCAGGTTGTTGAGTATCAGATTGTTCCATCTCATTTCCCTTTGGGGTTGCTTTAGGTAATCTGGAAGTCTGGTTTTGAGACTTGTTTACGTGTCTTTTCATTGTGATTGGGTGGGGTGTTGCTGGCACCCATGGGGCTCAACTCCTCTACGCTGGTGGCAGCTCCATTCCTCAATGCTGGGGGTGGTGGTTTGGAGTCCCTGAAGGTTCACCTCCTCTGGTTGGGAGCAGCTGTGTTCCTCAACCTGCATCCTTCACTCTAGAAAAAGAACTTTAATGTTTATGTATGCACACGTTCTTGGCAGCTTTATCTGTAACAGCAAAAACTGGAACCAAACTGTGTCCTTCAGTAGGTGAACTGTTAAAGCAGTTGTGGTCTGTTCATACTGTGGACCCTTTGGCCATTAAAAAATTAGGAACTATTGATCCTGGTGGTATCTTGGAATGATCCCTGGGACTTACCCTGAGTGGAGAAAGCCAACCTTCATAGGTCACACTGATATAAGTTGTTCACGAAGTGCTTTGAAGTGACCAAAATATGGAGATGAAGGGCAGGTCTGTGCTTGTCAGGGGGAAAGTGAAGGAGGTGGCTGAGCCTGTGACCCAAAAGCCTGGGAATCCTGGTGAGAGAACTGTCTTACACTTTGTTGGGCCTGGTGATCACCGAGTTTACCCCAGTAATGCAATAGCACACAGAGACGTAAGTGATATAGAAATGGCGAGGTTGGAGGCGGCTGGTGGGTACATCCACCCTCCTTTCCTGGCTGTGATCCTGATCTGTAGCTGTGTGCAATGCTGTCACTGAGGAAGTCGGTAAAGTGTATTCAGAGTCTCTCTGTATTAGACTTTCTCACTGTATGTGATTCCGTAGCTATCTTAATTTAAAAATGCTAACAAAAGCAAAGTCTTGTTTCCTTATATCGGAAATATCTGGGCGTGCATCTCCGGCTGTCTCTCCACTTCTTCCTGCCTGCATTATGAGCTCAGGAACAGATACTGGTCTGGTGTTGCCCTGGTGACCAGTGAGGTCTTTCCTGCTGCTGTGCCTCTATTAACAGGCTGACTTCTTCCAGGGGCAGGAATGGGGATGGCTTCTTAGGCCTGCACTGCTGGGACCTTTGGGCTTCTCCCATGACTGGGAACTACACCTACATATACCCCAAAATGAAGATTCCCAAATGGAGTTAGTCTTATTAAAATTGTTGGTACTTTCATAAAGTCTCTAACACAAACCTCGACTCTCTCCTGTTTGTTGTGTGTTTGCGAGGATCTGGGCAATCAGCCTGGTACTGCCTCAGTACAGTAGGTTCTGGAGTAGCCCAGCAATCAATTGTTCTATTAAAACTTTAAATTTTTAAAATCTTGGCAGAGAAAGTGATGAAACAACTTTGCAATGCAAAGCCTGTGGGGAGTTTGACTGGCTTTGAAAATACTGGGGTTTGATTTTAAGTCCTCATCAGCTTAATAGAAGGCAAAATGTGGGGCTTTTACTGCACTAAAAATTAAGAACCCTGGGATCTCATTCCGTTTGGACACTGGCTGAGCACCCTTGGGCAGAACACTCCCCTCTCTGGCTGTGAAGAAAATGCTGGTATCCAATGAGCTCCATTATTCTCTAATTCTTTGAGATTCTCTTCTAGAAATTAATCACTCTTGAGTTCTAATCTTTACCTTTCCCTATCATTTATCTATCCCTATCCTTGCCCAAGTGAGAAAAATATTCCAATAACCACGGCTTCCTTGCAAATAAAATTGCTAGAACCAAGTTTCTGTATTTTTGGTAAGATCCTTCCACCAGCACTATTGAACTTTGGAGTATGGTAAAGACTGCTAGGTGCAAAGTAAACTGACCCTCTCTGTTTCAGGTTCTGTAGTATCCACCTCTAAGAGTTTTATTACCTTCTAGGTGCTAAGAGTTGAAAGAAACGTGTAACATTTATAAAACACTTCAATCAATGCATTTCTTCTTTGGTTTTTCTCAGGCAGTTAGGGGTAGGGAATGTGACCGGTTTATGTACTTTTCCTTCCCAGTAATTCTGGGACTAATCGAGATATAATTTGAGCATATTTATTAAAGGTTTCCAACAAACTGTCAGGACGTTCCATGTAACCCAGATAATGAATATTATGAAACTGAGAGTTCCCCAGAGGCCTTTTTTCATTCCCATCACCTGCACAGGCCCTGGGTTCCTGAGACTGTGGGGTACGTGAGTGTTTGGCTAGCCCCTCCCCTCGCCCAGCTCTGAGGCTGCAGCGCCATCTGTGAAGTCAGGGAGATCCTGTGCCTCTCCGAGCCCTCAGGCTTTGGCACCCTCCTTTCCCTCCAGAGAGGCTCCAGGCCTCTGAGAGTCGTGGTCCTATTGCTCTTCCCATTCTCTACCCGTGGCACTGCTGATGGCTGTGCCCTTTCCCCTTTTCTGTTGTTTTCTAGCTTTTCCAGGGCCTGGGTTTTGGCTCGCTGGGCCAGCCAAGACTCAAAGGCCTTCAGCTACAGCCAACACTGCTTCATGAGGCCGGCTTGTCACGAAGTTCTGTGGAGCTGCTCTTTCTACACCTTCCATATGAGGGGTGCCGGTGAAGTGGGTTGAGGGTAGAATGCAGTGAATTGAGGACTAAGTGATCACTTTGCTCAGCTGCTTCCAGGCCTGTCCTCTCTACCTGACTATGCTCTGAGACGGGCTGCTTCCTAAGTGTCCTGCTTCTCTGGGTGCCTTTAGTTAGTGCTCTCCTCTCTCTCTCTCTCTCTCTCTCTCTCTCTCTCTCTCTCTCTCTCTCTCTCTTCCCCCTCCATCTGGTAATTTTAAATATTATTGAGAACAAACCTATTTTCTTCAGATTGATCTTGAATTTGCTCTACTGTTTTACTGCTTGGTTCTGGTACCTTGTAATTGGAAGTATCAGAAAGTTATTCTGTAGTTTGTGAATAGTTGTCGTTGTATAAAAGATGGATTGCCTTAACCAGGGCATTCATGGTGACATTTGTTATTTTGCAAAGGAGAACACTTCCATCTTCACTTGAATTCTGTTCTGTGGGTACTTTGTTAAACGTTACATGAAAACTCATATGCATTGACAGATGACTGCCAGGCTGCCACTCATGTGTGTGACGACCACCAGCCCTGGGCTCCTCCTAGGTGTAAGGTCCACTTGGATTTATAGCACTACGGTCTCTTCATAGAGACTGTGTTCCTGCATGTAGGAGCGAATTCAGAAACATAATTTACATTTTCTCTCAAAAAAACCTCTTGCAGTTACCTGAACTTTTATATACACATACACTTTTTTTTTCTTCGTGGAGATACAGAGGTCAAGAGACAGAGACAGATAGAGACTTCTAACTGCTTCAACTCTGTACTTCTGCAGGGCCTGAACACTGGGCCCTTGTATAAAACTTCAGTATCTGAAACCAAATCTCAGTGATAAGCCAAACTGTATGCTGCCTCATGGTTTTTAAAATGAATTTTAGCTCATTAATTTAGCTCAAAAATAGTTTTATTCATTTCCTGAGTACCAAAGTCTCTAATTAGTGCTTCAGCCTTTCCGTGAAAATGCAATAGATACAAACTGAAGAAAAATACAGGAAAGAAAAAGTCAACTTTCAGAGAGGTCAGGCGGGAGGTGGGGGAGTTGTCCGGAGATGTGGGAACACAGAAGAGCAAGTTGCCCTGGTGGCTGCGTAGCTGTGTCCAACAGGTAAGCAGCAGCTGATGCCTAAGGAAGGATCATGTAACTTGAAATGTTGCTTTCCCTGTAAAAATAATCCCAGAAACATGCTTTTTCAAGTTCCCACACTAAAAAAAATTGAGGAGAAGCAATTTATAAAAAAATCTCTTTCAGTGCCCCAAAGCACTTTTTTTTTGGTAATTTATACTAAGCCCTTTAGAATGTCATATTGGTCTTTTATTAGTAACCTTGACAATATGATTAGACTCCAAAAAATGTCTACTTGTTAGTGAATAGCTTTCATTCTCTAAACTTTAAAGAGGCTACTCAGCTATGACCAAAGCAGGCTTCATTTAAAAAAATTTTTTTTGCAACAAAAAGCACAGATGGTAATAAAATATATGTTTAGATCAAGTGTTCCAGTAAACATATCTGTTAACAGTTAAATAAATGTGGTAGTATGATGGATTTATTTTAACAGACTATTTAATGCCATAATTTTGGCAGAACTCTAACTTCCCATTTTCTGAATTAGAGTTGACTTTAAATTATAATTACAAACATGATTTTGTTAAAATATAGAATAACTGTTTGTCCTCTTAAATGTTATTTCCTCTTTTTTTATGTGTGGAATCCCATTTACATTTTGTTGTTGCTACAAATAGTGTAAAGATAAGTTGCTAAAGTCAAAATAATTGAGATAAATCTTTACTTATTTTTACTCAAAGAATACAATAAAATCACTGGCTACATTAATTGAAATGCATTTTGACAACATTGAGCCGGAAGGGCAAAACAAAATAAAACAAAAACTAAAAAAATGAAAAATAAAAAAAGCCAAAACAAATAAACAAAAAGCCCACAGCAAATCCTCCAAACAACACACCAACAAACAGAAATAAAAAACTCTAACTTTAACCTTCTTGGCTCAACCTGGTCGTGTTGCTAAAAAGTCTCTATCTTTCAGGGCCCCTCCCAGTGTCTTCACTGCCCATATGTTATTTAAATGCTGATGATCTTGCTCCTGGTAATTTCAATGAGCCACTGCAGACGTATAATGCTTCCTCTTTTAATAGGTGCAAAGTGAGTTATTGTCACAAAGCAGATATGAAAAAGGATGTGAAAAGAGTCTTGCCTAATCTCTGTAATGCGGGCTTGTGAGGGTGCTAACATGGTCACCTGAATTATGCATGTCTATTGTGTTCAGATATCATAAATCGGTGCATGAATACCCTCCAAATCATTTTCAGTTCGTGAACATTTATATACAGAGCTCTTGAGCACTGCAAAGACAATTAGTCATATTTGTATGCCGGAATTAATTGAGAGTGAGAAGCGGGAGGCAGAACGAGAGAACAAAGAATGCTTTTTGTCAGTTCTTCCAACTGACAGGGATAATTAGATATATGAAATTGAAATTCCTCAGCAGGGGGTTTCTGTTGACAATGAATTTCCTTTTGATTCCATTCTGTTATTCTTTTATGCTGTCATCTGTGGCAATTTGTTATTCAGCTTGAAGCTTAAAAAAGCAAAGCATTCCGCTTTTATGAGTAGATGATGTCAGTTTGTACACTGCTGGGAAATAGATATTAAATGTAATCTTTAAACTAAAAAAAAAAAGAAAAGAAAAGAAATAAAATAAAATCAGTTAAAGAGACAGTGTGCTGTTTACCAGCCCGCAGGAAGAAACTTCACAAGACACAGCCGGAACTTGTTCAGAGTAGAAGTTGCCGGGCCCTGCTAATCCTGGGCGGTGATAAGGAGTCCTTCCAGGAGGCTGTGATCGCTGCTGGGAGATGCCAGACCTAGCTGACGTGACACAGGATGGGAGCTGGTGCTGCAGGACACTACTATTATCTTGCTTAATCTCATTTTCATTTGCCACTCTGTTTTAGCTTCATGACACCAAACATATTATTCACAGATTGCTTCTATTTTTGCTTCCTTCTGAATCAAATGCTGTGGATATAGCATATTCTTAGGACAGGAGTTGAAAGAACACCTTAGATCAACCTCCAAAAATATAGCCTGCACCTACTATTTATCCAGGTTTATGGGTAAACTTGATTCAGAATATTACACATTAGACCTCAAGATAATGCCTAGGTAGCTTGGTGCTCACTAACTCTCTGGGTCTTCTTTACAGGACTTAGTGCTGGTGTGATTCACAGCTCATTCTTCTAACTCAAGTGATTCTTGTGGATTATGAGCAAGATTTTCACTTGCTTTATTTCCCAATGCCTGGCATCTAGGAGGTACCTCTTAAAAGGTTGACCTTTCTAAGAAATATTATTGCCCCTCTTAGCCTTTAGTGCCTCTTTTCATGCATTACCTTCCCATCTGCACTCTTTTAAGGCATGGCTATTGAGTATCTACGCAGCAGGCGCTGTGCTTGGTTCTGGGGATCAGGTGAGGATAACAAATCTGGGCCTCACAGAGCTCAGTCTAGTGTGGTGCTTCTCAAAGTGTGTTCTCTACAGGAGCACACCAAGCACCAACAGAATGTGTTTAAATGCAGCTTTGGACCTTCATCAGATATCAATAATCAAAATATTTAGGGGCCCCGGGGACTATGAGGTTCACCAAGCACCACAATGGTTCTCTGCACATGAAAGGGTAAGAGTTACCCTCTTCTGGGAGTGGTCTCTGCCAGGGGAGTGCCTGGAGTGTGAATCTCTGTGTCACTATCCATTTCCTCTACTGCTGAGAAGCAGGCCTGCTCTCTGTTTTTGACTTCTGGGTGAAATGCTCAAAGTCAGAGTTGACACTTACCTGAGCATCTTGGGGCTCTGTGGGCACAGATGCCCTTAGGATAGTGACAGCTTTGGAACCTCTATTAGATAGAGCTGCTGCCTCAGGGGTTGGCAGGGTCTGTCAAAGCAGGCCAATTCAGATACCTGCCCAAGTACCCACAGAGGCAGAACGTGGTGATCAGGGTGTGTTCAGGGCCCTCCGCGGGTCAGAACACATAGTCTGTGTTCATGCACATAAGTACACCTACAGGATGGTGAAGCAGCACAGTGAAGCACATTTTCTATGTGATTCCCTTTTGGGGGTTTGATTACAGAGTAAATAATTTGGGAATATAATGTTCTGTTTTCTTCTTAAACGCATCTTCTCACATCACAAGGATTCTGGAAACACAATACGGACACTTTCTCTATTCCTGGCTTTTAAATTTTAGTTTCCGATTTTCTTCCTTTTTACACTTTTCCATTAAGCATCTTGAACTTTCTTCTACCTCTGTTTTTCCATTTCATCCATTCCAGTCTCCTCAGAATTTGGAAGGTTTGTTTCCCCAAAATGAAAGTTCCCTAATCAAAATCAGCATCCTGGTGAGTGAATGAAAAGGAGCAACAACACAAAAATCTAATTTTCGTCAAAAACAAAAATCTCATGAGGTGTTGGCCAACTCTGTGTTCCAACTTACCACTGTGAGTGTAAATATACCATGTACAACCTCTCCAAATGAGACAATATTGAGTTCAAAGGGCCATATTTAACTAAGGAAACATTTTATGCAAATTTAAGGAGAGGAAGCCAAGAAAAGGAAAAGGTCACCCATTGATTTAAGAAATAGCCAGGACAGAGAGCCTGGCAGAATCCATATCCTCTGGAAAAATGTTCAGTGAATTTAAAGCACAACAAAAGCTATATTTCTAGGACTGAATTTCCATTGAAGATCAGTGTTTATCCTTGTTCCCATTACAAAGCTCATTAAAGTGCCTAATGAGACTCTTTCCTTAGAGAAGTGTTGTTTTTTTGTGTGTTTCTTACTCTCATAAGCTGGGGCTGCAGAAATGTGGATAGGTGGAAGTCTCAGGCTTGAGAAATTAGTGATCATCTTCTAGATGAAGGTCTCTCATCACTGGGAGGCAAGCAAGAGTGAAGATGAGCAAAATCATGTCACTTATTGGCCTGACCAGCCTGGAAATGGCACCACAGAAGCCCAGCAGAGCCTTGGTTGGATGCCTCCAGGAGGAGGGTGCTCTGTAGTGAACCAGTCCTTTAACAACTCACTTTTCAAGTGCCTGCTATGCACAAAGCGCTCCTAACAGATTCAGTTCAGAGCAGTCTATCCAAGGTGGACCTAGTAAAATATCCCAAGAAATTCACTTGGAAGTGAGTATCCTTCTGGACCCCCACCTAGAAGGGCAGGACAGCTTAGGTCAAAGGCACCAGGCGAGATTTGGATGATGCAGTCGCTGTTGCCTGTTCAACAGTTGCCAGATCTTTCCTGTGACCTCCAGACAGTTGAGATCAGAGCAACACTGGGGAGATAAGGTCTGAGCTATGGACGGGCTGATCAACTGTACTAAAATAATTGGTATTATTTACCTAGAAAAGAAGCTCAGTAATGACTAATGATCATCCCATAACTTATGGAGAACGGTGTTGGAAATAGTGCTCTGCAAAAGAACAAAACAAGTTTTACTGACATTTTAGCAAGGAAAGCTATGTTGAGAAATTTTCTGGCAGCAGGGCTTATTAGTATAGGAGAGATTGCTGGGATGGTGCAGAAACGAAGCACAGCAGCAGGACCCAGGCGGAGATGGGCTCTGTACTCACAGAGTTCTAGTCTGGTGGGCAGGACAGACCCAGACAGACGAATCTGGGCAGAAAAACCCGGTAGATCATGAAGATTGTAGCACCAAAATTATGTTCAAAGGAATACTGGGAGAAGAAAATAACCCTTAAAGTGGCGGAGGGCTTCCTGAGGGAGCTGACATTTAGGGCTGGTGGGGTAAGTTGGAACGGGACCACTAAAAAGTTTAAAATAGGCCGAAACCAATGAGGACTATTGAAGATATCGATGGCAACATGTCAGGGGCTGGCTGGAGGCTAACACAGCCATGAGCAAACTTGAACTAAGACTGGCTGCTGAGGAGGCTGGAATTCAGTGGCCAGTTCCAGCCAGCAGCAGGGTCTGCTGCGCTGACCAGCAGTAGGCACCATTTGTTGAATGTTTTCTATATAACAGGTATTGCTGAAAATGCTCATACATTACCTAATATTTGTAACAAACTGTCAAGACAGTATTATCTCATGATAATACTGAGATAATATTTTATGTTTTTAGAGGAGAACATGGCAACCAGAAGAGGTTAAATTTTTCCCTCAATTCAGACAATTCACTGGAGCTTTTAATCCAATGACCTAAGTTTGAGACCTGTGGTATAATCTAAAAGACACACGTTTTGGGCTGTGTGTGCCAGACAAAGGTGGTAATTCTGAATCTGAACTTGTAAGGAGCATGGTGAGAGAGATGATGGGCACAGGGGAGCCACCTGGCTGGAACTCGGGGATGGTGTGCTAAGAACTGTGGTGCTGGGTTGCTGTGGGCCTGGCCACATCAGCAGAACTGGAAAACTATTTCAAATGCAACACTGTCCTGGGGAGCAGACAGGAATCAGGGTCTTCAGTTTTAATAGGGTCTGGGGAGCTGAAAAGAATTTGTTTCAAATTTTCCAATAAGAAAATACAGAATTGTTCCAATTGAAATGCTGGTGTTTAAATAAAAAATCACCTGTGAATTCATTAACTAGCAATGTTCAACTTACTATTTGATTAAACACTTTGGGATCTGACATGATTTATCTTTGGAATCTGACTTCCTTCAACGATAGAATAATTTCAGGAAAGTAGGAGGATGTTTTACCTGTTGTTTTAATAAATAATTTCCCATTCCTGTATCTTCTTCAGAAAATCCGAAGTGTAAAGCAATATCAAGTTTAGCCACAGATACTAAGAAGGCTAGACTGGGAAGCATCGCACCAAAACACTGTATTGGTGGCTGTTCAAGACTGTGACCAAGAAGTGTTGAGCAGAATCTGAGAATTAACCATGGGTTTGTGCCATGCTGAACTTTGGCCAGTAGAATTTACTGTCTTTCTGGGATGGGAAGGGTAGCAAGCTTGCTGCTGTCTTTGCAGTGTTCTGTGTCACTGTTAGGAGACACTTGTCAATGTAACCATGCAAGGACTGTGTAGATGGATGGCAGAGCTTTTCAGCTTGTAGATAATAAAAATAGGATATTAATTCTCTTTTAAATTGGCTGTCCCATCCCAGTTTCCACTATGAATGTCCAACACTGAAAGCCAGGTTATGGTTTTTCACAGTTTGCTTTGAAAATGATTCTTTCATACCCCCAAGGCTACCTTCCTCCCCCCAGACTGACTGGGCACTCATGCTCAGGGACAGTGGCTTTCCTGGCAAAACTGCTGGTTACACCCAATACTGCAGTTTTGGTTAGGGAAGGAGTTGTTTCTTAGTCATTTCTGTGTCTCCAGAGTTAAGCAAAAAGTGACTGGTGCTTAGTAGGTCTTTAATAAATGATTACGGAATGGCTTAAGATGTGAATTCTTGCCATTTAAATTCAGGAAAGCTGGACAGATACCTGTTGTGGATAAAGCCATGCATCAAGCAGGCTCTTTGGAGCTGGCATTCCTCTTTGGGGGCCAGGTCTCTTGTTCAGCTTCAGCAGAGCGTGTCTGAAGTGATCAGGACTAGTGCCACCCGGTGGGCTAGCTCCTGAAGCTGAGAGCCTTGTAGGTGGCAGGCATCCAGGGTGGGTTTAACACAGCTCCCTCTTCTCCCGCTGCTGTGCAGGAACATGCTTTGGTGTAGGTAATGACAGAGCGGCATGAAAGTCTCAGCGCCCAGAAAATGCTTCAGACACTGCACAGTGTGCTCTGATAGTGGGCTTTTCACCAAACTGTCACTTTGGAAACAATATGCAATAACTTGGAAAAAAGTGCTCTATTATAAATTTCAGATGATTTGTACCAATGTTCATCTAACTGAAAAGGATATTTTAGTAATTATCTGCATTTTAAGACTCTGATTTACACTAACTTGCCAATATGGAAAACTCTAAAGTTGGCCACCAGAGGGATGTACAAAGGGCTGGTCAACTTTTGAAATTACTTAGTTAACTTCCTTAAACAGGAATTGCTATGTAATTTTATCACAATGTTTTAATGGCGGTATTTATCTACAGTATCATTTTATATAGGAGGGGTTTTAGAGAGAAGTCATTCTAGTTTTTATTTTGTAAAGGAGGAAATTGAATTTGAATTCTGATCTATAAGTATTAGATATCCCTGAAATAAAATTAAGTCTCATATTCCCTTTAAAAGATCTTGTCATGAGTGAATGTTTCAGGTTTTGTAACTCTTAGTCCTGATTTCTCATCTCTTAGGAACATAGGTAAACATAAGAAACATATCAAGAATGGGGCCTCTCACAACCAGTACAGACGTTAACTCAGGAGTCCGGGGGTGGACTCTATTTTTAAACAAGCATCTGAGATGATTCTGGAGCAGACTGTCCAATGTAGTAGTGGTTCTGGTGGGTCTGTTCGTCTCTGTTGTTGGATGCTTCCTGTGGGTTAGATGCTAGGAAAACTCATCTAGGGGTCTCAGTGACAGGAAGTGATTAATTGTGTGAGCTCTGGGTGTGGCCCCAAAGAACTCAATAACTTGTCTCTTCCCGAGAGTTTCCATTTTCCAACATATTAGATTCATGCAGACCTGTCTTCCTTGAGCTGTTTGCTCTATTTACATTCAACATCTCCTCCTTGTATCCATCTATCATCTATCAACAATCTATTATCTATCTATTCAAAATCTATTATTGTCTCTGTTTATCATCTAAAGATCTAGCTATCTCTGATCTCTCGATCTACCACTTTTCTACGTAATGTTGCATACACAGCCTATTCTGGTAAGAAGCTAAACACACACAGGAAGAAAGCAATCAGTGACACAGAGCATGTGGTTCAGATTTAATGAATTCAAATCTTAGCTTTGGAATGATTTTCAGATTTTCTTGGCCACAGCCCTCTGTGTGTAACAGGGAATAATGACATCTGCTTCTTAGGGTTAGGGTTAAATACAATACATAGAAATTCCTGAGATTCATTGGGCCAACTATTGTGACAATTACATAGAAAGCAATATGGATCCATAATTCATACTTCATTCCAAGGTAAATTCCAGATGGATCAAAGAATTAAAATTAAAAGATGGAAGCATGATAATACTAGAAGAAACTGTAAGAGGACATTTAAAAATATTCTTAGATTCAGGAAGATCTTAAAGATCTTAAAGATGACAAAAATATCTAGAAACGGATACTTTTACCTATGTAGCATTTTTTCTTTGCTTGGGCAAAAGACAAATGACAAACTGGCAAAAATATTTATAATTCACATAACAGAATATGGGCTGATTCCTTAATACACAAAGAGCATCTACAAATCAAGAAGAAAAGGCCAACAAACCAATAGAATGATTGGAATAAAATATGAGCTGTTTTACCAAAAAATACGAATGGCTCTCAGACACATGAAAAGATACTCAGCTTCATTCTTAATAAGATAATTTACATTAAGACAGCACTGATCCAACTTTCTGTACTCACAAGCTAAGCTTGATAACACACTGCTGAAGAGACTAGGGAAGTAATCAATCTTTGAAACTGCGGATGGGAGTGGAAATTGGTAAAACTCCTAATGAGGACCCTTGGCAAGATTTATCAAAATTGCACTTATATTCTTCAACTCAGTAATCTTGCTTTTGGAAATTTACCCTATAGATACACTTCCAAGCAGACGGACACGTTGTTTGTAAAAGCAAAAAGTGGGAGAGAAATTAATGTCTGTTTCAGGAGACCCGGCACTTGGCACACAGTGGACCCTCATCCTTTAGTGATCTATTTCGGTATCTCTACGAGGAACAATCCAAAGCAGCCTCATCAAAACCAAGGGAGCTTAGTGGTTGTTATAATGTGCGATTCCACCACTTGAAATCAACACGGCTAGGACAGTGTGAGAAGTCTCTGGCACTGCATAAACCTGATGGGAAACCTCTTTTCAAAAAGAGAACACACTGTAAAATTGTGAGTGTGTTTTTTGGTACATAAGTCCACACTTGTGGGTGTTCCTAGGATACACAAATGCACACAGTGGATATGTTCCTCAGATATATGAAGTGTGATGGAAATACATGGTGGGCATTTAAGTTAAACAAAAACTTACAACAGTAAAGGACACATTGCCATTAATCCTCCTCAAAACACCCCTCCCTGTTTCAGATGCATTTATCCCATCACTCTTGCCACTTTCTGAAGCAGTTCTTGAAGTCTTTCATGAGTGTCTTTAAGAGGTGTGATTAAAAACTCTGGTGAATGCTACTTCTCAGTGCCAGGCTGAGGTAGCTTGTAAAATGATTACAGTGTGTCCTTGTCTGATCTTATTCGCCAGATCTGGTGCCATGGGACTTCTGGTTCTTTCACAAAGTCAAAATGACCAGGAAAGGTAAATGACCTGAATCCATTCAGGATGTGGACACAGCCACAACAGCACAACTAAAGACACCGAGGAAACAGGACTTTCAGCACTGCTCCAGAAAGTGACAAGGACAATGGATATGTGTGTTGGCAGTGAGGGGGATTAACAGAAACCTATCTTTTATGTAATAAATAATTAGAAATTTAAACATGCACCATATTTCAGATCACACCTTACATGAATGCGCCCTTGTGGCTATGTTCCTGGAAAACTTTGGATATACCCAAGGAACACCCACAACTGTGCACTCAGATTCTTAAAGTGTGGCCTTCACATTCCTTTCCTTCTAAGGGGTACCCCTTCATGTGAGAGTAATAGTCTGGCCCTTAGTGTTTTGCTTTATGAAGCTAATAGCATAAATTGGCTGTTTCTGAAGTCTGTCTGCAGAGCAGATTAATTTACCCTGGCATGACCATTCTGCAAGGGTGTCATGCCACCTGCAATGGTCCTTCTTGACAGACACAGCCTAGGCATGCTCTGAGTGCTGGGTAGCTTTTGTGGCAAGGGTAGATCTCTAACTGCATGCTTTTTCCTGGCTTGCTTCTGTAAGACTGAGTCTGCTGTGTCCTCCCCTCCATGCTGGAGTGCTCCTAGGCCCTGTCTGTTCACAGTGCTGATTGCACTGTGCTTTCTTTATTTGCATTTCCTGCTTACCTTAGGGCACAGTGTTAATAAAACTTTAATTTCCTGTTGCTCTTATTTTTATTGTTTTCATGAAAAAAGCCAATGTCCAAATGACCCGATGTTCTTGAAGCCCTGTCTAGCACTCCTGGCACACAGACCAACTCTGTACAATGCCTGCTATGGCATCATCACCAGTGATCAGGGGATAGTGTCGTGAGACTGATGCCTTTGGTGTTTCCCACCAGAGAACCAGTACCTCATGGCTTCCTCCCCATTACTTCCGGAGTTCCCAGGGCCTGAAACTGGAGGATAGACCTATGAATTAAGGTGTCTTGTTATTTACACATCTGGAGAAAGAAAAGAAAGAAATTTCTCCTTTAAAAGTCATCCTTCCAGATGTGGACAAATTTCATACAATTTGCATGGGCACACAGTGTGTGTGTGTGTGTGTTCACACTACATTGGTCACAACCAGGGCGCAAGTGGTTTGAAGTCAGGCAGCTGTCAGAGTAATCTGATTCACTGAGGGTTTCATGAACTTGAATCACAGTGCAGGCACCCTTGGGTGAAGCCATTGGTGCTGCAGCTCCAGCCCTTGCACAAGAAGTTCACATTGAGAGGCATGTCTGCCCGAGGCCTGCCTCTTCTTACGTTAATGCTTTGGTTAAATGTGAGGACGGTCAACTGCAGAAACCAGTCACTGCCACTTAGACTTCTGTTCAAGATCTCATTCAGAAGGTGGCAATGTTTCCTTTTAAGAAACTAATACCCCAGTCAGATTATTTTCCATTTTCCCAGCTAGGTCTTGATGTGGCCTCCTGGACATTGTTGTCCCTGTGTGTCACCTCTCTGGTGGCTCTACCTCTCACCTTGAGGAGACTACTGCACACCCTGGCAGCTTAGCACCTCTGGGAGGGTATATGGTGGGCAGAATTCCAGCCCATCACTGTGGCTCACTTCCTGTGAGGCCACTCCAGGGCCCTGTAGGTCTCACTCAGTTCTGAGACAATGGCTCTTGCACTCTGAGTCTCAGACTGTGCGGATGGCCAAATTCTGGCCTGTGAATGAGCAATGCGAACCCAGAATGCGTCCGTCCAGAACATGATGAAATGGTGCCCTTTCTATCTGCAGAAGGACTTGCTAAGAACCTCTAGAGATGATTCTGTGCTGGCACTCAGAACCAGTCTCTGTGTCCAGTGGGCTAGGGCCTTGCAGTGGCCAGTGGGGTGAGACCCTGGTGAGGGTCCTACATTGCAGGCCCTCTCTACCACCAAGACTGCTCTGTTCCTTGTCAAGTGGGCTTCATCTGCCTGCTGAACCATCTGTGGCTGACCCCAGCCTGTTTGTCCTCCAGTGCACTAGTGAGAGTCTCTATTCGCTGCCCAAGGGCTGAGTGTTCTGACTTCCAAACTCTTAGATTTAAATTGTTGACCAAGAGATCTGCAATTTTGTTTGTTCCTTGAATCAATGATACTTAGTCCCACCTTATGATTATTGTTTTCCATCAACTTGAGAAATTTCAGAGCTATTGCACTAGCCCATCCTGAACCAGTCTGCCACAGTAGGAAATTGTAGCAATTCTCTGGTGTAGTGTGCTAGGGCCCTGGATACGGTACTCAAGCCTGGGGAGAGGGCCAGCCATCTGTAGGAAGGTTATGGAGAGGCACTCAACACCTGGTCTCATCCCAGTCTGTTTTCCAACACACCTCTTCTCTTGACTCTCATAGATTGGGGTCACAGAAGCAGAGAAGCTATTCAAATGGATTCTAAGGTTAGGGGAAGAGGAGGAGGGATAGAGAGCCGGGGAAATGAGCAAAAGTGAACTTCCTTACAGTGACTATAAAAAGGGGGAACAGGCTGAAGTGCAGATTATACTGCAGCATTGGCCCTTCCTGAGGCAAGGCATCGTCCTTTTGTGTTCCTGTATCCTAGGAGGTTTGAACGGCTACAAAAGATGCTATAAACTGGGTAGCTTGAGACAACAGAAATTTGCTTCTTATAGGTCTAGAAATCCCTGATCAAAGTGTGTGGCTGATTCTGTCTGGTGAGGGTCTGGTTCCTTGTTCAGAGATGCTGTGTTCTCACCACATCCTCCAGTGGTGGGAGGGGTGACGCATCTCTTGCCAGCATCTTTGACAGGGGCATTAATCCCATCTCAGGGGCCCCACCCTTAAGACCTAATCACTTCTCAAAAATGCCTACCTTCACTTGGTGGTTAGGTTTCAATGTACACATTTTGTGGAGACACAAACATTAAGGCCACAGCCCCTGTGACAGTGCCTGGTTGCCTGGTTTGCCTGGAGTGGGAAGTGCAGGTGTAGCTTCTGAAGCTGCAGTCTGAGCAGAGCTGTTTTCCAAAGAGGCAAGTGGTGCACATGGCAGGGAGGAGGTCACTGAGAGAGGATCCTCTGGGACAGGGAGCCCAGGGAGCCCAGTAGCATGTCCTTGCCAAGAGCTCTAGGGGAGCTGGTAATGGTTACTTGGTTCTCAGCTGGGCAAGCAGACCCACGGTGTGCTCCTGTGTGGGACAGATGGGGATGGGTTTGGGAAGAATTGGCATGACTTTGACATGGAGTAAATCTGGAAACTAGACAGCTGTCCAAGTCTCAGAGTGAGTGCCCTTGAAGGTTAGATTTGAGCGAAGAGGGAAAGCATACTGTGATCACCATCTTTTCCTGATGTGTATTAAAGGAAGAGTTAAAAACAAAAGTCATGTCGTTTGGCAGATCCTGGAATGGCTTCTTTGCAAATTGAGCCTGCAAGTCACACTTTTGTGTGCAACTGGGGTCTGAGAAGGGAAGGTACAGCAGTTAAGAGCAAAGATGCTGGTCCCAACTATGGAGCTTGACAGGCCAGGTCACAACCGCCTAGATAATATACACAGCCCAGGGCCTCAGGGCCCTAACTAGACAACCACAATGCTGCTATTATCTCACTATGCCTTTTCTGGAACCGTGGCACCCTGATTGTCAGGAAAATTTTCCTGTTAAAAAGCAAATATTCCCTCTAAGCTCTGTGTTAACATTTGCAATATACAAAGGAAGAAAAGGCAGCAAACATTCCAGGGTGAGTGATACACTTCACCTGCACTTTGCAGTTACAAAGAGGTCAAAAGGCCTTCATTAAAAATATATGGTCAGGAGAAAAGAACCAATTATCGTTCACATGATATGAGTGATCAATATAATTAAGAAATGAACTCCCAATAAAAAGACTAATGAACAGTATATCCTAGCAGAATTGATATTGTATGGGCTAATTAAATATTTACAGCCAGCAAGGCACAATGCTAGATGCTATGGGGTGCACAAACCATATTTCTGGTGCTAAGGAGATCAGCCTAATGCCACACCACAGCCATGTACAGTGCATGGGGGGTGGGGGGGTGATCAGTGTCACCAGGTGAGCAGGAAAAGGAGCCAAGGACACATAGGGGAGGGTTTCCCATGCACTCTTATTTCTGTGCCAAGTGCAGGGCATAATATTGAGAGGAAATTCAATTAATTAAAATGTGAGTCCTGTTGTCTTATCACTGTGCTTCTTAAGAAAGTCAGTTCTCACTGGGAGCAAAACTGTACTGCTGTGTTACTTAGAAGGAGGTAATGGAGAGAAGTTTCGTTCTCTCTTGATTTGGAAGTAGAAATTAGTTGTGAAGGTGGCAGATTCCCCAGAAGTAGTTCTTCTGCAGCTGTCCACTAGTCCAGGGCAGCTCTGGGTACATGTGGGCTGGGGACACACCTTCCCAGGCCCAGGGTAAGATGCCAAAGCCCTGCCTTTTCCTCAAGTACCTTCTGGGCTGGGAGGCGGGAGAAAGAGAAGTAATTACTCATTGATGTGGGACACTCCAACTGATGGTTCTAGGTGGGGAAGTGCAACCCCCTTCCTGTGTGTGTGGCTTCTGGAGAAGCAGAGGTGGCAGCACTTCTGTGACACGGGGAGCATGATATAGTAGTGCTAGGCTGGGGTAGCAAGAGCAGGTTTGGACTTGAGGGGCCTGGAGCCACACAGAGGCCTCAGTGTACCTGAAGTGGATGCTGTTGGTAGCAGCTTCCTCCCAGTGCTGGACCAAGACTTTCCCAGGTCCCGAGAGCTGTTCCAGGTGCCTGCCAGCCCTGCCTGCACTTCTACTCTAGGCTGCATCTTGGCAAGAGCTTGGTGGCTGGGTTCTGAGATCCGGAAGCTCTGGCTCTGAAGAGGTTTGTGTACAGCATGTGTTGGGAGACCTTTTGGCAGGAAGTTTTTAGAGACTTAAATTCCTTCGGGTACAGCAGATACAACCCATTCCACAAAGGGAATGTAGAATTTCCATGCAGACCAAATGGAAAATGATCTCAAATGTAGAAATGAAGAAGTTTTAACAAAAATGAAGACATTTCTGATTAAGAGAGCAGCTGGCGTCAGGCAGGCCTCTCCAAAGTCCTACTCTCTGCTTGCCTGCATTTACCTCATTTCAAAGGCACTCACTAGGTAAGGAAAAGGTGTCTTCTTTCTTCCCTTTAAGCCCTTCCAAGGAGAAGACTATTCACATGGTGTGCATTCTGGGTGACACACTCTGCATCCCATTGTCTGGGACATCAAGGTTACTACAGGAACAGTTTATAGCTGTTGTCCCCAGGGACGGTTATGGAAATAAGATGTCTATCTCAGAGATCTCTCAGTGAGGAAAAGAAATGATAAATAAATAGAAATAAATAAATAAACCTCGAAAGGTAACTCACAAACATTTTTGCAAATATAAAGTATGTGAGCTATTGTATCCCGAGGGTATAGAATTAACTCGCACAATGATAATTTATATTTTATGTGAGTTTTATTTTTATACACCTGCTTTTCTTTGCAATTCATGAAAAAACATATTGATATCAAGGCAATTGTGCTGTCACAGAATTCATAATCCTAACTGGGAGCCTTCACATCAATATGACACGTCTCTTTTATGCTAACTCCAGCCATTTAGAAAAAAATACAGGTTATAAACAGCTAATAAAGCTTCCCTGTTTGTTTTTCTGATACACTTTGTTTCCATTTAGTGGTGTCAGGAAGTTCCCGTGGCCTTGAAGAAAAAGCTGTCTTGGTGGGGGCGGGGGCAGAGTCTGTGTCTACCCCGGGGAGTTACCTGTTAGCTTTCGGCTGGGCTAGTGTTAGCAAGCTTTGCATCACAGCTTGATTTGGTGGGGGCGGGGGTTCTGACCAGGAAGGTTAGGCTGAAGTTTATAAAATACCTCAGTAGTCTAAGGCTGAAATTTGAATGTACGTAGGGCACAGCGTGCAGTGGGTTGGAAGAGGGTTAGCCCACTCTTCCGTATCAGGCCAGCCATGGAAAAGGTAGGATTTTGTAGATCAGTTGGTCTGTGTTGGAGCAACTCAAGTGGGGAAGCATAGAAACAGCACCTACCTGCACTGCTCTGATCATGGGGCTGGACTTGAACCTCCTTATAATTTTCACTTGTCTCAAAATACCCTTTTCTTCCTTTTCCTATCCATTTAAAAAAAATGTAAAAGTCATTCCCAGTTCACCGGCAGCACAACAACAGGTGGCCAGCAGGTGGCCGTAGCCATAGGGTGGGACTCTGGGTAGGACTGGCTGGCGTCCGCCTCTGCCACTGGTCACCTGCTGGGGAGCTTGTGCTTACCTCCTCAGCCTTTCAGCTCCTCTGCTTTCCCCCTCTGGTCAGGATCCACCACCACGCCCTGCAGAGCGCAGGCGCGTGGTGTGGTCTGGGCAGAGCCGGGAGCCAGGCACGTGCTGTCGTCTCTGCTGCGCTGTGACCTGGTGGGACTGGACTCACACAGTCTCCTATGCACCTACACGTACAGATCATCTGGAGTTTAAACATCTGGTCTCCCGTGGATGCTGGGTGGGAGGAGAAGGCATGAGTCTGGCAAGAGGTGGCTGCTTTGGCCTCGCAGGCCTGGGTTCCAGAGCTTGCACCCACTCCACACCCTGTGACTACAAAAGTCTTCGGTCCATACTGGATCTTCTTGTCCTCAAGGCCTTCCCGCTCTGGGGTCCCAGCTTTCAGGACTGTGCTAACTTAACATAGCACTGGCTCTGCAGAACAGGCCAGGTTCTTTAGGCTGGAACATCTGGGAGGAGGGAGAGTACTTTGAAGCATCCTCCTGGAGTGTCCATGCTTCCTTCATTGCTGAGTGGAGTGGGAACAACACTGGTGAGGGCTGGAGAATTTGGTATTTACTACCCAAAAGGTAGAAATCACATTTTGTCTGTTCTTTTTCCACTTCTATCCCTCCCCATCTCCCTCACACACATTCAGCCCCTGGCTTATGGACAAAGTTCCAGCATTTTGCATGGTGAAGGAAAGGCCGTGGAAAGGAGAGAGAAGACGCTGTGAGACAAGAGTGTGATGTAGGGCAGGCACCCTCCTTCCAAGCCTGTTTCCCAATGCCAGGCTGCTTCTCAGGGTCCATGACACTCCTGTGGTGAGCTGTCCTCTGGGACCTGGTGCCGCTCCAGGGGGCCGAATGCCAGGAGAAAATGTGGCCTGCAAAGGCTGGTGACTGCATCCAGACTTCTACTTCAGAAAAAGATGAAAAGCTCCATACAGCTGCACAAAATTCCTGGGAAGCTAGGGAAATGGGGAGGGAGGAGCTATGGGGGCTACAGTGTGCCTCAGAAGGAGAAGCCAGGCCCTATATTGATTCCTGTATGTGTGAAACATGACCATCTTTTTAGTCTGTTTTATTTTTTCAAACTGCAAAAGGCATGAAACACAGCAGTAGTAAATAGTACACTTTCTTCTGATGCTGGTATACTTAGGTTGAAGCCCTAATCTCTTAGAGTGAAATTTAGTTGAATTCCTTTGTGGGTAGTTAAAAGATTCATCAGATAGTGCTCAAATAATTATGGCGAGCTGACGGTCCTCATGAGAGAGACTAAAGGCCTGGGAGTCCTACCGAGGTTTAGTGTGAAGCTCAGATACACAGAGAAATTATTTTTCACTTACAAGGAAGATTAGAGCTGAAGCCATTGCTTGTCCTGCCCTTGCTGCTTTTCCAAAAGGTGTTTAGATGTCACCTTCTGCTTCTGTACCACACAATAACTGAGGCCTATTCCTGGCTTTCAGTTTGGGTTGGACGTTCCTGGGGTTTATGTCAGGGTCCTCATCAGCTTGGTCCCATGTCCATCCTCTACTCCATGCTGCTTCTGGCTCTGAGTGCTGCTTCCAGGAGCAAATGGCTGTGCTTGAGTGATTCGTGGACCCCCCTGAAGCTCAGCCTGGGCCTCAAGGTCAAGGACAGAGAGCTGAGAGACATGGGTACTACCCTTAGGTAGGGTACAGTCACGCAGGCCACCTATGGCCCTTGCTGTAGATGGCTGCAGAGTCTTCCTGCTTACATTAAGATAACTGTCACATTTACCACATCAGCTTCTGCAATTATGTTTCTATTTCACATGAACTTCTCTGTTGTTATGAGTTCTCTCTTAATGGGCTAACGTCTTCTTTTTTGGACTTTCCATGAAACACTTCAAGTGAGTACTATTTATTTCTATGATATTTTATTTTCATATGATTTTGAGAACAGTCATCAACTTGTCAGTCACTATTGATGTGGGAGTTCTTTCTTGATTCTTCAATTAGATGTACACTTCTTTTACAGTCTTCTCCACCTCTGCACACTC
The DNA here is from genome assembly GCF_000247695.1 of Heterocephalus glaber. The sequence continues at coordinate 1,793,184 of NW_004624806.1, forward strand.
TTTCTTTCTTTCTTTCTTTCTTTCTTTCTTTCTTTCTTTCTTTCTTTCTTTTTCCTTCCTTCCTTCCTTCCTTCCTTCATTAGGAGGGGTCTAAGTTGGATTATGACTAGGCTCGGCTCTACCTTCCAGACATCCTGTGTGCAGTTCTGCCATATCTTTCTGGGGTTGGTGAGTTTACTGACTATTCTGGATATGGTACCGGGGAGCACTCTATGAAGATCTTGAGGCAGGAGAGGCAAAGGAGAAGGCAGGGAGGCAGGATGAGTGAAGAGACACCAAAGAGGAAAAGAGACAAGGATCAAGAAATCAGACGCATGGTGGAGTGACAGGCCGGAGATGGGCTGTGGAGCGTTGCCTTGTTATTCACTTCAGCTAATGTCCACCCCATCACTTTAGGGTCTGGAGCTCCCATAGGTCTGAAAAGCAAGCCCTCGCTGTGGTGTGTGGTGCATATAGCAAGACTAAAACACTTGCCCTGGCTTAGAAATCTGGTGCTAAATTTTTACTTTCTAGGAGGGGTAAAATAAACACGAAAACAAAGAAATGAAAGCTCAACTTTTTCTTTAGAATCCAGAGAGGAAATATGCTTAGAGGATTAGATTAGAAGACAGGCTCGGTTTCCGTGTCCTAGTCAGAATGTACCCAGTGAGCCATGCGTTGCAGACCCAAGCACCAGGTCACAGCACTGCCCAGGACTTGTGCTTGGCTGTCCGGAGGATGCTCAACCTGGAGCTGTGAGCATCCTTACCAGGGCTTCACTGAGCCACTCCTGAGAGCCAGAGCAAGAATATACCCACTGCTTGTTCTTTGCCAAAGATCAGGGCCCGAGACAGAAGAGACTCCCTACCAACCTGCTCTCTCAGGATCACAACTTTTCCCCTTCCCAGGAAAAAGAAAAACAGTGTTATTATTATATTTTTAATTCCCTAATGTGTGACTCAGCGGCCCGAATCATCTTACACAGAATGAATGAAAAGTGAGGGCCAGGCTGTGTGGTCAGTGTTTTCAATATCCCCCCTGCTAGCCATTACATCACCCAGCTACTCTGTAAGAGGATTTTCAGCAGGCTTGGCTTCGTTATTAAAATAGTAATTAATTTTTTCCTCTTCACAAAACCCAGGGACCTTCAGATGGCAGCCTCAGGAGAGAGGGTGATCCCCTTTTGAAAGTGGCCTTTTTGGAAGCCATAATCGGCTCTCCAGCCTACAGTACACATGTTCCCCAGTAAATGTGATTAAAGAGCCACACAAAAACCCCCTTGCAGAAAATTAATTCAGTTTCCAGAATAAAAAGTCTGATAAAGTTGTGTGATGCTCTGATGACAACACATAATAGAAGGGTAGAGTTTTATCCCCTTGAAGGATAAATGAATGGCCAGAAAGGTCTGGTCGTTCCCAGAGTAAAAACATCTGCTACAGCTAATTCACTTTAGCTTTTGATTGTGAAATTCATTAGCCATATCAGGCAGCAGTGGTTTCAGACACCCTGCTAGGAAGTACAGTTTCTCAGGCTGGGATGCCATGTGTCCTCCCTGGCTGTTGTCAGGGACTCACCCACTCCAAACTGGGGACAAATGTCCTCCTAGAGAACCTGGAAGGAGTGGGGCCTGTTGTGGTTAGTGATGCCTTTCCAGCTTTGGGGGCTAGCTCCCCAAGGTACCCAAGGGGGGGTTGTCAGTTGCAATGGGTAAGGCCTGACTAAGATCCTGGCCCTGCTACTTACTAGTTATGTGACTTCTATAAACTTAAATTTCTGTTGTATAAAATCAGAGTAGTTAGGCCTCCTTTTGGGGTTTTCATGAGATTAAATGAGTCAATAGATGTATAGGTTGAGCCCTAGCCATGAGTAGGGAGTCAGTGGCTGGTGGCACAATGGTCCTGGCTGGGTTAGGTAGAGGTGAGAGAGACAGGCCTAACTCAGATATAGCTTTGGGGGCAGAGCCTGCTTTATGCTGGGGGGTGGTGTTGGATGGCACACCTCAAATTCATGTGCACCCCGAGCTTCTGAATATGACTTACTTAGAGATAAGGGTTTTGCTGATTTACTTAGTTAAGGATTTTAGGATTACATCATTCCAGATTTATGGTGAACCCTAGGTCTAACAACAGGTGTTCTTGGTACATTTTAGGTATGCACTATGACAGTCATCATTGGAAATTTGTACCTTTACATAATATATCTTGGTTTTTATTTTTAACAACAGGTTTCTTAAAAGAAAAGGACAGCACTCTGGACACAGAGAGAAGACAGAAATCTGGGGGATGTGTCCCAAATCCAAGGAAAACCCAGGGTCCCCAGGACACCTGGATTTTGGACTTCAGGTCTCCAGAGCTGTAAGAGAGTAAATTCCATGGTTTGAAATCCAAGAGTGTATGATCTTGTGATGGTAGCACAGGAAATGAAGGCAAGACTTACAAGGAAAGCCTGTTTCCCAAGGTTGCCTGAGACTCACAGATGAGGTACTTTGTGGTCTTTCTGGTTCCTTGTGAGCCTGCGACATGGGAGAACCCCAGCCTATCAGCCCTGGGGCCAGTATGGGGTCACTGCCAAGGACTGGGTGGGCAACACAATCCAGGAAGCCTCTCCATAGTGTCAGGCCTTGGTCTAAAAATATCTGGAAATCATTAAGAACCCAAGAGGCTCTGAGCTGTTGGATGAGCTCCCCCACCACATGAAATGAAGTGTGTTCATTTCCTTCTCTGCACCCACATGGGAATGCAGCCTTTCCCATCTGCTCTCCTGTGGGCCTCCTCTGCTTCAGTAAAGCCTCTGTCTGAGTAGGGGCCAGCAAAGGGCCGGGGCTGGGGCACAGTGGCTCAGGGCCAATGGGAAGGAGGCGCAGAGACAGCAAATCAGCCCAGCAAAACTTCATGACAGCTGCCTGATCCAGTGGGTGCCTGGGGCTTTGCAAATGATGGGGTGGGCTGAGAAAGGGTGCTCTGCATAGGGCGGCTGCCGGCATCCCACAGCCACAGGCGGTGGAAGGGCAAATGCAGTAGAAAGCCCCAACCCATAGGGCCCCTCAGCGAGGACAGTGCTCTGCACCCAACCTTCCAGCCAGTGCTGTGATTCCCCAGGTGCCTTCTCCAATCACGTGCTCACTCTCGCTGGAGCGCATCTGGGCTCTGCCCAAGAAGAGCATATTCTTGGTTGGCGTTTGCTGTCTCTCTGGCTTCCCATCCTTTCTTTGATTGTGAAGAGTTGCTCATCTTGTCAAGTCCAAGTTGAAGTAGCTACTGGAAAATGAAAAATTCAGATTACACATCCTTTGGCACTAAAAAAGTGTTTACCATAAAATATATGTGGCCTTCCCAGGTAGAATCATATTCCACGAGGAAATTTGTAAGTCTCAAACTAGAATGGTATACAAGTGGCTTATTTACTAAGATGAAAAGAAAAAAAAACCTTTACCAGAGTTTCTTATTATTTTCATATCTAAGGAGATAAAGAGACACTGAATAAACTCTGCATTATTTACTGTGACAGTTTCCACATTGAAATAATAATTGTTAATATCATTGAGTGAGAACACAGTATTTTTCAGGGAGCTCTAGTCCCCGCAACCTAACACATTTAAACACAATGATTATCAGCAATCATCCACTTGAAATCCCTCCAGACTTTTGTGTCAGTGTGAGAATGCATAAGACATAAAGATAAGATACATTTTACTCTATTCCAATCGTTCTTCGTACGTCTGAGTTGAACATCTTCAGAATTGGAAGGGATAATCTTGTTCCATTTTTCATTATCGGTTTAATAAATTAATTGGCCTACAGAGAACACATGTGGATCCACTAGTGTGGAGCGAGGCTACCACCTGTTTGAATGCTGTTGGATACAGCCCGAGAATGTGATAGCTTGAGCAGGTGTCAGTCATCAAACGGAATCAACATGTCACGAGTACGAGTGCCTTTTTGTTTTGTTTTTCATTTTCCAGAGCAGTACTGGGATCCCCCACGGCTCCATGGCATAACCGAGAACATTTTGCCTTCACAATGGCACATCACTGGCACAATCTTGGCAAACTGGCTTAAAGTGGTTGCCCCATAGAGCAGGACCGTTTTCATGATGTTGGATAATTATGCCACCAAAGTGGTGCCTTACACTGTAAGTGCTGTTCCTCCGCCCTGAGGCTTTGCTGCCTGGCTCCTTGGATCCACATAGCAGCTTCTCCTTCTCCGGCTCTTTGGTCTTCATGATGGGCAGTTCCCTACCTGCTGAGCTGCCTCTGTCTTCTGCTGCAAGGAGCCAGGATAGGCTGCTGTGTGCATGGAGCATTGACTGGGTATGCAGAGCTGTGCCTGGAACCCAGGAAACACTTACTTTTGTGTTGCCATTTAAACTTCCTATTATTGCTTAAATACAAATACTCACATCTTCCAAACTTAAGACTGGAAGTGCTTAAGCTTCCCTTGCTTAAAAACACACAGGATGCAAAATTAATCTTGTTATGTCTTTTAATGTTTTATTCCTTTGATTCAGAAAGAAGTTAGTCCTGCTCTGTGTTTGTGTTGTGAGCACAGAGTGGCAGGAGTGTCCCTTTAAAACTTCCCTCTCTGCAGAACAGGCCCCACTGGGGTCTGCAGGTAGGGGCTAATGGTTCAATTACTTGTGCAGGAAAGATGAAAGGGCAGGAAACGGCTGTCATGGCCCCAGAGGAAATATTTGCAGAAAAAGAAGCATACCAGCAAATAAAGTGCTAATTAATATCCAATTCCAGCATTGATAAACAGACCACAGCAGTAGACAGGACTGAGCCCCCTTCCCGTGAATCAGTAGGAGAACATAGCTGCTCCTTGTTTTAAAATCCATGAGGGTTTTGGAAGGAGGGGCTTCCTAACCTAAACTCCAGGTTCACTTCCCTCAAGGATGACCTTTGGCCTTTGGCCTCTCAGGGTGACTTGGTACCCAGAGTACACATACTTGCAGTGCTCTTCCCAGTTCTGCCCAGGCAGCTGGCAAGAGGAGAGCACAGGTCTGTGGGAGGTGGGGAATAGGGTGGGTCATCCGGGTTGGGGACAGCCTTTGGTAGGAAAGGACCTTGACCTTTAGATTTCCCTTAACAACCCCTGGGATTTTTATATAAACTATGGAGAAAAGTTTGCATTTTAAAGAAAAACATGCAAAAAAGCTAGTAATTTTCCTTGTCATCTTAAATTAATTATTATTGGTAATATTGTGTTATTATTATTATTTTGCAGTACTGGAGGTTGAATCTAGGACCTTCTCCCTGATGAGAGGTAGCTAGACCTCTCATCCCTTTTCAATTTTGAGACAGGTTCTCTAAGTCACTAAGTTCCCCAGGCTGGGCTCAAACTAGTGATCTTCCTGCCTGAGCCTTCCTGGGTGCTGGGATTACGGCTGTGCACCACTGCACCTGGTTTCATATTAATTATTTTATGTGTTATTGCTACAGTGTATATGGACTTATGTCAGGGAAAGGTGTGGCAGACAAAGGTGTGAAGGCACAGTTTAATTCTTTACTTTTACATGATACACTTTCTGTTTTACATCTAAATGATCATAAATCAGTACATTCAAATTCAAATATAGAGTAAAAAAGATATAATATCTGAAGAGTCTAGGTGTTTCCTAAGATCTCAATGGTGCTGTTCGTACTGTAGAAGCATCCCTGCAGGCTGCTGAGCAAGGGCTGCTTATATAATACAATCTTGACTCTAACTCCAGGCAACGCTACGTAGGACCTGACTGGTCACAGTATTCTGTGCTAGGACACTTGGTAGTGCATCCGTTTAACATAGACTGGTGGGCCGAAGAGGTTGTTGTAAGTTTTATCTTTCCAACTACTGAATTCTTATGCTGTTGAGTAAGAATATGCTCCCAGCTCAGTGAAAACACTGCTTCTATGATCTTGCAATTGGTACCCACGTCTGACTAAATGTGTTGCCAAGGAACAAAGGAAAGCCTCCATTAGCCAGGGAATGTCACGATAATTATTTCTGGTGTGAGCATCTGAGAATCACATCGGAAGGTAGACTTTTTGGGAGGTGCTGATGAGTGAATGCCAGAAATAATAATCTGACATTAAGCCTTTGTGATCTGACCAAATGAATGTCTAAGAAGAGGTTTTATGGCGGAGTCGGATTGTATGCTGTTTCATGAATACATTTCTTTTAGAATGTAAATGACAGAAAAATTATTCATTTATACCTATAATCAAACTACAAGTTTAATAGATAATGAAAATGCATACAAAAACTATTAAAATGACACCAGAAATATGGCTTCAATCAACAAAAGGCAAGACATTCAAAGTGAGTTGAGAACTTTAACAAAAATGCTTTTATTGTGCTGGATAAGGGCTTCCTGATGCACGGAGCAGCTTAATGTGTTGCAGATACTTTTGATAGGAAATCATGCCTTTTATGCAGTTTTTTTCTTTGTGTGTATGTGTGTGTGTGTGTGTGTGTGTGTGTCTGTGTGTGGTTGTGATTTGGGTATTGCAGAGGGTTTTGCAGAATAATTTAGGACTAAAGTCTCAGATCAGAAATTCCAGAAGAAAATGGTCACTTCATTGTCCAGAAAGGAGGCTGTTTCCCAGCTGAAGTTTGGCTTGAGTGTGTGTGTGCATAGGGGGAGATTTGAGCCCCCTCTGAATTCTGCTCTCTCTGCCAGAATTTAATCAAATCTTTGAGTTTTCAAATGAAACATGTCTTCAGTCCGTCTCCTGTCCACAAGTCTAACTTGTCAGGGGGAATCCAGATTGGAATGATGGCTCGCTTCTTTAATTTGGAGACACGGTGTTGCTCAATGGCATTGAGGAGAGAGAAAAGCTGCCTGGAAATCCAACCTCCAGGGCAGGTTGTGGCTTTAGGAAATCTGGTAAGACCTGTCTGTTTTCATCTGCAGGTCTCCTTGTTCACATTCAGTGTTGTGTATGTTTTGACTTTCCTATAATTATTTTTAATTTTTAATAAAATCATGCACGGTTTTATCTTCCCCAGCCAGTTGTTAGTTTGCTGTTCTCATCTTACTTGATTTTTCAAAAGCAGTTGAGGCAGTTGAAACATTTTTTCTTTATTTCTGTATCACCAAAGACTCACCTGGCTTTTCTTTTCCTGTTCCTTCTTAAAGGACTTGTTGGCTCCCTTACTGTTAAAGAGTCAAAGTAGGGCCTTCCAGGAACTACACCTTTCCTCTTCTGAACTTCCACCAGCTTGCAGGGCTGTCACACAGTCCTTTCAGTCACATTTGACACAAGTGGACATCTGCCTCACACTTCGCTTTTGGACACCTAATGCACATTTCAAACTGAACAAGGCCAGGACAGAAGCTCTGTGGTCCTTTTGCCAGCTGCCCTTCCTCTTCCCCATCCCAGGATTCCCTCTCTGTGGATGATATCACCATCTACTTGGCTGCTCATACCACCTGAGACGGTGCTGTGGGTTGAATGGTGGCCCCATAAGAGGTGCCCACATCCCAGCCTTTGGAACCTGTGAATGTGACTTTGTGATTTGGAGAAAAGGTCTTTGCCAAAGTGATTAAAGATCTTGAGATGAGATCACCCTGGATTATGCTAGTGGTCCCAAATCCAATGATGTGTGTCTTTGCAAGAGACACACAGAGGACAGACGCCAGGGAGAAGGGGGAGGCCACAGGAAGTGAGAGGCAGAGACTGAGGTGACTGGGCATCTGGAGTGGTGCTGTCTCAGAGACAGGCAGGGCAGGGCCTGCTGAGCTTGCAGCTGTTCTTACCTTTGCCCCAGCCTCCCTGCAGTGCTTGGGGCTGAACTGCACAACACTCAAAGGGCTGGCCGAGGAGGCAGGAAGCCCTGGATTCTTCTTGTTCCTTCCCTTGGTCATTCCTTACTACTTTCATCCCTGTGTCCCTGCTGCTGCCCTTGGGCACTGGGCCTTCTGTGGCACCTGGGGCTAGGCACAAACTCAGACATCAGACTTGGCATCTGAAGTCCCCTGGTGGCAGACATGAGTGAGATTCGTACATGAGCTAGGTGTGCACTCCAATTGCCGAAGGCCCTACTTCTCAAGGCCAAGAATCTAGGGTGGGCTCTGTCCACTCTTCCCCAAGGAATTGCCAAAAAGAGGCACTGAGAGTGGACAAGGAGAAAGGCCATTTCTGGAAGAACAAAACAAAGCAACCCAACCTCTAGTAGCTTTATAACTAGTAGCTTTATAACTGGGCTTGTAGAATAGATACACCCCTCTCTAGAAACTGTATACTACTGCAAGTATGATGGTTTCCTCCAACAACTGGTCCTATTGTCTCTTGTTCTTGTCCCTGCCCTCTACCTGTACCTATCATCAGGTGGACAACAAGCATGCGGTAGGACCAACTAGGTACCAGGTGCTAGTTATGTGACCAAATGGGTCCATCTGGCGCATGTACATGAAAACAGCATTATCAGAAGTGTCTTGGGTTAACAAAGGAAGATACTGAAGTCAACTTGCTGCTTGTGACCCTCTTTGTGCAGGTAGACCAGCTGGCTGGCACCCTGTCCTCCCACTTCTCTCTGACCTCTACCCAGGACTTCCTGCTTTTGGTGTCCTTCCTGTCTGTGCAGACCAGAGCTATGGCCGGAGCAGACCCAGAGCCATGCTGAAGATTGGGCTTCAGAATGCTGGGTGGAGGAGCTTCCGAATGCATTGAGGGAGGGAGGAACCTGTGTCTCATTCTATGCCAGTCTCTGCATTTGGGACCTGATGGGGCCTCCTCCCTGTCTCAGTCCGCCCAAGTCTGGGTGACTTCTGCAGAACAGGAATTTCTCTTACAATCCTAGAGCTGGAAAGCCCAAGGTCAAAGCACCAAAAGGTTTAGCATCTGGTGAAGGCTGAAGATGATGCCTCTTGGGGTCTGCCCCCAGAGCTGCCCACCTCCTCCAGGCCCTTCCTCTTAGGGTGCTGCCCTGGAGCCTGAGCTCCACAGCTCTCAGAAGGGGACGAACCTCCAAACCCCAGTAGTTCCCTGCTGCTCTGCCCCACTCCCATTTACAAACAGAATTGCAGTGTTTACATGTTAATGCCTGGGTAAAAATTTGATCACTGGTTTTTCCAAAAGGCAAACTTTGAATTGCAGTTTGGGCTCAGCGGATACCCTCTCTCACATCCACTGTGCCCTATTATTTAGGCCTTGGAACACAACTGAATTTTGAATTTTGAAAACTTGGGTAGTGTGTGGCGAATGAACTAGTTGGTGAATTTATGCTGCAACTAACCCTTCACCTCGGATCCCCTCCTCTCTTTCACGGCCTTCTTTTCCTGGAGGGTGCTGGCCACCCTGTGCATTGCCACACTGTGAGCTCACTTTTGCCTGGGCGTCTAGCCGACCAGGTCTCTGGGCTCCTCCGCTGTGGTCTGGCTGCGAGCCCTCTGATTCGGCAACACCTTCTGCTTGACTCTCGCTGTCACCCGCTTATGCCTTGCTCACCATCATTCTCTTTCTTCTCCTGCTTAATTCTCACTTCTGTTTCAGTCAAATACCTGCAGTTTTTCCTTGAGGAAGCTTCCCTGGCCGCCTCCCTTCTCCCAGGCCAGTGTGCCTGTGGATGTGACTGCCATGCCTGTTCTCTAGCACCTGCCCTTGGCCCGACTTGCACAACGAGGCCCTTCCGCTATTCCGCCCAGCTCACAGCACTGGCTGGTAGAAGAGCACTTGGATCTGGATTCCCCTCCAGGGATACCCTTGGGATCTGTGCTCCAGTCTTGATTCTCCCTTCTGTCTCTCCTCATGTCACCTACCTGGCAGTGAAGGGGAAAGAATGACAGGTCACAGACAGAGTAAGCAACAGGGCTTCTTATTTGCCATTCTGACCCCACTCACCTTCAGAATCTTTTTCCTAGACCAAAAGTCACAAAATCCAGAGATATTTGTACATTTCATACTTTGAGAAGGCCTTTGTTCAATAATCTAGGAAAAATCTTTACTTGGAACATGCTTTATACTCTCTGTGAGGATAAAGTAAAGATGTTCATGAAAGCAACAAGTATAGCAAACTGCAGTGGAAGTCAGGGCTGACTGGAGATCTCAGGCTGTTGTTTTAGCACACACACAGCAGCTCTCAAAGATATTCCTGGCGAAATTAACTTTGTAGCCTTCAACTTGGCATCCTCATATCATGATAGACGAGTGATGGTGAAACTTTTAGAGCCTGAGCGCCCAAACCACAACCCCAAACCCACGTTTTTACTGCCAAGTGCCAACCTGGCCATCATATCTGAATACTGAGGTTTTAGTCTCTAAAAACAACTCATGTCTTAACATCTTTTATCTTAAAAGAAAACCATAGTACCACGTGTGCCATAGGGTTGCCACCGCTGGAACATAGGGGGAAAAGAGGGCAGTTCGGGTGTTTGCCCCTCCCAAGCCTGACTGTTTTCCTGCTGCCTGAGCTGGTCCGCCCCTCTCGGTCTTGGTCCCTTCCTTACTCTGCCCCTCATGGGCCACTTGCCAGCCAGGTCAGTGCCAAGAAGCAGCCCTGATTCCAGCACGGTCCTGCTCTGAAATATTTAGTGGATACCCGTGAATTTCAGGACTGACTATGGATTTTTCAGCGGGACATCCAGACGCCCCACATTCTGGAAGCTACTTCCTTGGCCAGTCCCCTGTGCTCTTTATGTGCCATTACCTAGTTCAGCCCTTGCTTCTTCCTGTCCACAAAAGGCAAACATGTCTACTTCCCATCCCTTAGCATTTGCTTGAAGAACGCACTGAGAATGTCTGAATTTGAGTCCAGCTAGGGCTGCTCAACACGTGATCTTGCGCAGGTGCCCTCGGCCCTCCAAGTTCTGGTCCAGTGAGATGGGATAATGATCTCTGGTGCTCTGCAGTCCTGGGTTGTTCTGAGTATCTATAGATGCATTCCTACGGTTGGTCCAATTACTCCTCCTCCTTCCAGGGTCCTTAAAGTGTCAGGGAATGGTACTTTAAAATGCAGTTCACATAATTCACATGACACTACAGAAACAAACACATACGCAACTGTGACTTTACTTGAATGTGGGATGCATGGATTTTTACCACTGGCCAGTAGTAAGATACAAGGAGTCACCTACAAACTGGGCTTTTTGTTTCTTCAAAAACAAGCAGGTTATCCAGAGCTTCTTTTTTTTTTTTTCTTTTCACATGTTTCCATATTATTTCAAGAGGCAGTCTGTGATGGCAGGTCTGGCCAGTTGGACTCAGTCTCCATTCTGCTTTGCCTAGATCCTCAGAGGAACCTCAAGCCAGGGTTGGGAGCAGAGATGTTAGAGTGGGAAGAGGAAGGAGAAACTATACTTCTTAGTAAATCTGCTGACAATGAGGGCTTTGCCTACACAGGCCCTGGAGGTCATGGGGTTTTAACCAGGGGTGGAGTGGGAGTCACCAGGGATCTGTCTCCATCTTAGTCCGACATAGTGAGTTTGAGGATTGACTAGTGAGCTTGGGATGGGACCTCAGCTGTGCACAATCTTACACCTTCCATCAGTGTCCACTGAAAATGAATGGACCTCATTGCTTCTAGTTTCGCTCACAGGCCTGGAGTTAAATTTTTTTCCATGTCCTCACTGGGCTGGGCTTTGGTGAAGAGCCACATCCAAGGCACCTGCTTCTACTTTTGGTCCCAAGATGGAAGTTCAGAATGATGTGTGGTGTCTTTCACTTCCTGTCTGTTTCTCAAGTTCCCTGACTTGCACATATAGAGTTCAGGGCTCTTTGCACAATTTGCTGCAATTATGGACGTTGTGTAGAGTATCAGACATTCCTGTGTGGTTTTGTGTGTGCTGTAGAAGGGAAGGGCTTTCTGCACGTTACCAACACAGAGTGCCATCCTACAGTGTGTGTAAGAGCTAAAGATTATATACGATCTCAATTCAGTTTAAGTTAATGTAGGAACCTCCACTTGTGTTCACCTTCTCTCACTGTCCTCCTCCATCTAAGAAGATAAATTCATGTCTCATTGCTAATTCTTCAAATAAGAAAGATGATAGAAGGATAAAGTTTAGGTTTGTCCTTAAGGGCTTCACAGCCTATATCAGTTGACAGGAAATAACACTGAATAATCATTGTAGTCAGTAGGATTTGGCAAGGAAATAAGTTAAATACAGGACACATAACTTATAAGATTATTTTATGATAATTACCCAAAGAGCCAAATGTGAAGGAGTGCTAGAGAGATTAACTGCATACTAGGGGCCCAAGGAATCCAGCTGAGGGCCGGGATCCCAGCAATTTCCCATACAAGTCCAGGTAAAGGCTTAGAGTCCAAGGAAATGTCCTTCACAAGTTCAGCCAGTGGCCTAGAGCCCATGGCAATGTCTCATGCTTGTCAGTATTAAGGATCTGCACCTGGAAGGCCCAAAGGCCAGTGGTGGAAGCCAGAAAACCTATGCCAGTGAGATGAAGGATTTGTGACACCAAGCTGAGGGATCCACACTGGAGCCAGGAAGTGATGCTCACAGTGAAAATCAGAGCTCCTCTGATGAAAGCAGCAGGCATGCCCAGTGACAGTGAGACCCCGAGCTCCTCCTCTGAGGAGAACAGCCTAGTTCGCCTCAGGAAAGCCATCCACAGCAAGCTTCTCCTAGAAAATCAACAGGCCAAGATCTTCCCCTCCAGTTTTCTTTTTATGGCTATTGGTAACAGTCCTCAGGTGGATACTCCATCCCCAGACCATGCTGATTCAGTTCAGCTGGGCATTACAAATTGACCATTAGTCAATCCACCAACATAATAAAATGAAAATAATTAATTATTTAGATATGTGAGGCCAGCAAACCGATGCAATGAAGAAGAAAGGATCTTAATGGACATGACCTGGAGAAGTAGAACAGACCCTTATGGTGGCAGAAACTCAGTTGGCTGTGGAAGGAGAAATGTGCTGCTGGAGGCGGGAGAGGAAGGTGTTGACCCACCCTAGGCAGATGGAAACAGATAGTGGGGATTTAGGCATCTCAAAGACCTTTGTTTGGGCACAGTAAGCCGTAGGGACATAACAACGGTGATTCACAATATGAAAGGAAACAAGTGGACGGTGTGCATTTCCAAACACAGCCTGTCAGAGATAGGAAAAAAAGAAATCTGCCACCCATCTCAGTTCAGCTCTGCACAACTATATTCTTTAAAAACTTTAGCCCTAAAATAATTAGAAAAATAAATTGCATAGATATCATTTTAAATCACATAGAGTTTCCCTAAGACTTTAATAGGATTGTAGAGATTAATCTTATAGTAGGGAAGGCCTAGTTGCTGAGAGGGATGTACTGAATTGATCTCAATTGCTCTATTTCAATTGTGTACATGGGGAACCCTGTAGAATTTGGCTAAAAAGTCTCATTTCTGCTTCTTTGACAGTTGCAATAGTGCACCTGACCCCTACTGTACGTGAAGCACTGGAGAAAAAAGATGGCCCTGGTGAGCTGGGAGGGCCACGTCCCATGATTAAGCTCCTGCCTAGAGGAGCACGCCCTAGAAATGGCCTCTGATGCCTCAGGGCAGCTGCGCCACCACCTGGCCGACAGGAATCCAGCACATGTGCCCATGTGGGAAGTCCTCTTACCTCATGGCCACACCCGATGTCTGCAGGTAGAGTGGAGACATCCCATGTCCCAGAGGGTGGCCTCAGTGGTCAGATGGTACTGCCCAGTGAAGACTGAGTGACAGCTTGTGGCCAGGAGGCTGAGCTCTTGAGAAGAGAGTCCACGGGCAGATTGCCAGTTGCGTTGACTGCTTTAGGGCTGCAGGGAAGAGGATATCTCTGGGGTCATCTAGCAGATGATGTCCTAGGACGTCATTCAGAAGTGCTACAGCCCACCCAAGACATGGTGTGAGCCATGACACCCAAGTTGGGGGGCACTGCAGAAACCAGGTCCTATGGTACCCCAGTAGGCAGAGCCGGTTCTACCCTCCCTGGTGACTTCCACTGGAGATAGCGGTCCGTGGAGCCTGGCTGCACTTTCAAGTGCCCTCATGTCAGGTCACAAGCATGTGGCTCATTCTTCTAAAGGCTAAAAGGTCCAGTTTTGCAACTTGTTACCCTACAAATTGGATACCAATGGCAGGGCATATGAGAGCATGAGACGTTTCCTCAGTGTCGGCTACAGTTGAGAGAACTGATCATCTGCTCACTCCACTACCAATTCTCGCAAGCTGTGAGAGGCTCTTTGCCTGTGTGGACCAGACATGCTCACTGTATTTTGGAGGCAGCATGCTGCACAGTGCTGTCTTTGCCTAACCACCATCGTGTCATGGGGCCTGGTACGCAATCCGTGTTTGGCCCCATCGTTTGCCTTGTCCTTGTGATCTTGTCCCGGATATTAAATGAGAAGCACTGCACTTTGGAGGTGGCCCTATGGCATTAGTCTCTGCCTGTGTAAAGGCACCAAGCTTGAAGAAAGCCTTGTCTGCCCATTCCCAGCCCCTTCCTTTCTGCCCTGGTGGGCATGCCCTCTGCTGGTGTCTGGGAGGGTGGTAGGGTACACATAACCCAATGCAGGGTGAAGGACCCCTCTTCTCTTCTGGCTCTTGCTATCTCTCCCTTACCCCAAGTCTGCAAGAAGCTGGCATTTTCCATGTGTTCAGCTACTTAGAGGAAAGATTCTATTAATATAAGTTGTTAATTAGGATTGTTATCATTATTTTGTGTTCCATGCAGATTAGTCATTTGAACCTTGTTCTTCTCAGCAGTAGAAGGAAACTGAAGAAAACAATGTGGTTTCTCTCATCAATTATCAAAGGGCTTAGTAGGTGCTATTACCATATGTGATGCAAATCAAGCATTCATTGGGTGTGGAAAATAATAAGATACCAGTTAAGGCTAACCAGATAATCAGAAGCCAGAATCCATGGCAGCACCCTTTCAAGACACTGTCCTACCTGGCTCCGCCCTGATCTACATGTCATCATGTCAGACCCCTGGACACAGTGGCCCTGGTGTGTGGGGACGAGCAGACTCCATCTCTCTGTGTCTGTTAATGGCTCTCTGAATTTGTTCACAGCCTATTGCCTCATTAATCCCATCTTCTAGGTGCTGGCCCTTTATTTTCCATCAGAAAAGCTACTTTTGAAAAGAGCATGATAGAATATAACCACATTTAATAAAATACACATATTTAAAATGTATAATTTGGTGAGTTTGACATGTGTATTTCTGTGAAATCATTGCCATAAACAAGATAGTGGACATGTTGATTATCTCTAAAGTGTGTCTCTTTGTGATCCTTCTTCAATGCCTCCAGAACCCCACTTTTGTCCCCAGACAACTACTAATCTAAATATATATTTGTTTGCATTTACTATAATATTATATGAATGGAATAAGAAAGTGTGTTCTTTTGTGGGTGCAATTTCTTCGCTCAGCCAAATTATTTTGTGATAGATTCAAGTTATGGTCTGTATGTACCAATAGCTCATTCTTTTCTGATGCTGAGCAGTGAACCAATTTATCACCAATTGATGGATATTTGCGTCATTGGTGGATTTGAGCTATTACAAATACAAGGTACAATCAAAATATGTTTAGATTAAAAACTTGTTATACCAAAAGACACATTGCCATTAGTCACCCTCAAGATATTCCCCATTGCTTGAAAACACACTTGTCCCAACATTCTTGCCACTTTCTGAAGCACTTCTGGAAGTTCTCTTTCATGAGTTTCTTTATGAGGGATGGTAAAAAAAAAAAAGGTGAATGCTGCTCTCGAGTGTCATCCAACAGAAAGACTGGCTCTTAAAAACATGACAGTGTATCCTCATCCACATTATTCACCAGATCTGGCTCTGTGTGACTTATGGCTCTTTCCAAATGACCATGGAACTTAGGTGTTTTGAATGGACTCAGGACATGAAGGTGGACATGAAGGTAGACATGACAGCACAACTAAAGACACTCATGAAAGAGAAGTTCCAGAACTGCTTCAGCACAATGTGATAAGTGTATTTAAAGTGAAGGAGACCATTTTGAGGGGGATTAATGGCAATGTGCTTTTTCTTGTGATAAATTTTTAAAATTTAAACCTTCACTGTATGTTTCAATTATATCTTTGTAAAGCTGGAATGAACATTTATGTACAGGTTTTTGTATATATATTCATTTTTTTCTCCTGGGTAAATATCAGTGTAGACGTTGGAGGATATGGTAGCTGCACATTTGCCTTTTGAAGATATTCTGAACTATTTTCCAAAAGGATTGTGCCATGCTACTTTCCCATCAGCAGTATATGTAAGTTCCCACCTCCTTCACATCCTTTATATGATCTGTCTTTGATTTTACCCATCCATAACCCATTTGTAGTTATATCTCATATGGTGTTGATATGTATTTCCTTAACAACCAATGATGTTGAGTATTTGCTATCTGTCTGTATTCTTTGGTGAAATATCTGTTGACATATTTTGCTCATTTTAAAGAATTGGATTTTTTTTTCTTAACATATTTTTTCCATTTTAAGGAACTGGATTTTTTTTTTTTTCCTGATATATTTTGACTTCCACTCTCTAGGCCTGAAAAAGGAAAGAGGCCTGGCTTCCTGGTCACTGTTTTTATAGGAACACTCAGTGTAGATAGAGTTTTACTTCCTTGTTCTTCGATCCGGCTTCATCAGGGTGGGTGAGGGACCACTGCCAGGTCGACCGGCTCCAGCCATTAGTGCTACCAGCTGTTCTGTGGCAGGACATCTCCTGTCTTCCTTGTCTCTGTCACTAAGCACAGGGCTGGCTGGGACATCAGGATGATGGGCCATCGGAAGCTGGCTTGCAGATGCCTCACTTTACTTCATCCTGTGAGTCACTAATAGATTATTAAGACTTTAGCGGTCTTTGGGGGTGGCATCAAGCCCAACTACCTATATTTCAAGAAGTTAAATTGAAGGTGCCATTTGTGAAAGGTTATGTTAAGCCCAACAGAAATGCAGCCATCCCTGTGGTAAATCTGGAATGTTCTCTGAAGACGGCTTGTTGGTCCCCCTGCAAAGGAGGCTGTTCCTGGTGCCCTCCTTTCCCTGGCTGACAAGGCAAGAGTTACCTCTCCCCTGCCTCTGCTACCTACCAGTTTCAGGTTTTACGGCTGCTGTAAGAATGTTTTATTCTGGTTTTAAGAGAAAAAGATGTCCGAACTCAGTTGGGCAAAGTCAAAAGGATCCATTCTAAGACACAAATGACTTTGAAGTTTAACACATTTTGATATTTTCCTGAGGAATTTTCTTGACTGCTCACCCTATTCCTCTGTAATTCTACTGCAAACACAAATGTTAAAAATTGTGAAGAAATTTGAAGTGTAATTCTCTATAAAATAAAGTGTAAACTCAAAACAATTAGGAAAAGAAATAACATTAATCTTCCTTTTTATTATAAAATAAACAAAATATAAGAAGCTTTGAAAAAAGTGTAAACAAACCCAATTAATATCTACCTTAATAATCTTTGTGAATATAATTTGTATATTTCAATACATTAGTAAATTCATTTTTTTCTACAGTTATTCCTGGCATTAATTTTGAAGATGTTTTTGGTAGCCTATAGTCTATTACCATTTCTAATTTTTGTAAAATATTTCAGCAAGTAGATTTATAATGATTTCCCTACCATGTCCTTGTTCTTAGATTTTTCCATTGTAGTTGAAAGTGCCATCAACATTTTTGTTCTTTTGTCAAACATTTCGTGGGAAAGCCCTGGGGCACAATCACAGGGTATAAAACAGGAGTGCTCACAGGGCTTTGTGATTTGAAGCAAGAGTAAATTTGAAGTAGAAAATTGCATCTTGATCTCAAAAAGATATTTTTATTTAAATATTATGCCTATTTTACTTCATTTTTCTATAACATTTATTAAACATCTACTAAGCTATGGATTTGTGACTTTTAATACATAATAAAACTAGAGTATACGGTAGAAACACAAGAGTTGAATCAGACTGGACTCTCTCTTAAAGAGCTTCTGATCTGGAAACGGACCACTGTTGGTATGTACACAACATCTGTACGGGAGAATGGCTCAATACGACAGATCAGAGGTAGGTTTTGGTAGAAGTCAGGCCGTGGCCTTGAGGGTAAAGGGAGGCTTCGTACCGTGACTGTCTCACTGATGCCATTCTAAGTGATGGTTAAGGAAGGCCATCTGGTGGTGTGTTCTACTGAAGAGCAGAAAGGTGGAGGCTTGGGACATGAAGGGAAGATAAAATAATCTAGAAGACCATGTAGGCCAGAAAAAGCCTGGGTGATGGGGTTGAGCAACTGTGGGCCTTGGGTGTTGGGCTGAATATGGAGCGGAAAGTAGCGTCCTGACGCTGTCTTCCCGAGGAGCCCTGCCCAGGTATCTTGCTGGTGTTCTGTGTCCTGCTGAGGACATAGGGAGGTGACTTGAGCAAGGTGACTCACTGGCTGACTTATGGACTTCACTCTTTCCTGACAGTCCTTACCCACGAAGGTGACAGCAGCCAAGCAGTGACATGGCTATCTCTGTCTGTAAATTGGCTCTATTTGGCCATGAGTTCACTTAGTAGAGATTCCCATGCATTTCTTATTTATGTCACACCTGTGTTAAGAATTAAAAATGGTATTTCCTTCCATGACTCCCTTCTGTGTTCCTCCAGGTTAAGGATTTTATACAGGGAAAATAATCTGTAAGTTTAATACCATCACTGAATGAGTTAAGATCATACTACACTGACCTGGCTTGGGCAGAACTGCCATAATGTTTTTTCCAAGCTGCCCTCCTGGCTTGTTAAGCCTCTACCTCTCCAAGCTTCCCTCAAGAGTCACTTTCTCCTGGTGGTCAGTTCAGTGCTCTAGTCTCAGCAAACTGGACAAGGCAGTCACTATATTCCTTGGCCACTGTAGGGAATGCAGAAGAGGACATTGATAGCCCACTAGTACTGGGCAGAGATGTCTGGTACAGGCCACATTTCCTACCTTGACTCTGATGTGTCCTGTTCCCCTTTATTACTTCTCTCTTTAGCGTGTAAGGATATCTAACACGTTGCATTTGTAGGTGTCTGCTGTCTTCTTTCAGCAGAAGAGCAGGATGTGTCCTGCTGGGTACAGGTCTTTGTCCCAGCCCCTGATGCCTAGCACATCATTGTACTTCGGCTGACTGAATGAGTGAAAGTTGGCAGTGTGATTCCCATCTTGCCAGATGCTTTCAAATCACCAAAACCGAGGCAGTAGCCACTCAGAAAGAGCAGGGCATTTCTATTTCTAAGTGACATGCACGGCCGGAGTCACTTTTCCTCCATTTCTCCTGAGGGTCTAGCATCATTCTCCATAGCCCCTTAAGAAGACCAACCTTGCGGAGCCGGGGATTTAGCTCAGTGGTTTTGTCCCCTGCTGAGCAAGCGCAAGGACTCGAGTTCGATCCCCGGTACCAAAAGAAAAGAAGACCAGGCTTGGCTCTAGAGTCTCCTTGAAATTTAGGCACCTGTACTCATGTGGCCACAGTGAGCCCCTGGTGGAGTTGCTTCAGGATTGAGGGGCTCCGGGTCTTATGGTGGGGTTCTTTAGAAGAGACTCTTTTTATTTTTTTTGTGGAGGCAACTTAACCAACATGCTCTTTTATTATTCATGAATCATTTATGAATTATAATTTGAGAAATTCTCTTTAGAGCAGTTCCCTGTGACTGTAGTGAGGTGCTATGGTATAGATCTAAAATGTGTCCCCACATCCTCATGTTTGAGGTAGGGCCTGATCAGAAGGGGTGGGTCACTGAGGTGTGACTTGGAAGGGTATATTCTAGTCCCTGTGGACTGGCTGCCATGGGTTGAACAGCTCCCCTCCACTAGGCTCTGGCACCAGGGCCTTTCACTTTGGAGCCTGCTGACTTTGTGCTGATTCCATTGGAAACTGAGACAAATGAGGGTGTTGAGGGTGTTGAGTATTTTGTCCTAGTGATGAGAAGGTGATTAAGACACTAGATAAACATTTTATTTATTGCCTATTGCTTTGTTCACAGCAAAGTGGACCTTGAGATAACATGGAAATTAATAAAAACCAGCCTGGCTTTGGCAGGCATCTCCCAACTGACCTGCTTCAATCAACTAAAAAGGAAGTTCTGAGCACTCTTTCCTCTCTCCCAGAATGGGCCAGTGAGCAGTGTCTGCCTTTAGGCAGACACAGCTCCCACCTCCAGTGTGTGTATGGATGTGTGTGCGCGCAAACACACACACACTCTCATACAAACTCACCCATGCTACGCTGCTGCATGTATGTCCTCTTCTCTCCAATGATCTCATCTGCAAAGGAGCAAGAATTTGAAAGGTAAATGGGAGGATGAGAGGTCCTGGGTCCCCTTTATCCACAGGAGCATGATAAGACTCACCTAATTAGAGCTTCTTAATTCATGGAAAGGGAAAACTTATAGGAGGCATGTTCAGACGAGGAGGAAAAGGAAAGACCAAAGTGGCAAAAGAAGCTTCCTCAAAAGAATCCTTTCTCCCCTTTCCCTGGGTTTATGACAGTGGCGTCTGGCTACACATGGACCATAGGTGTCCCTTACATGGAGCTTGTTTCTAGTCTAAGGGTGCAGGAGGAGCATTTGGAGTGACAATATTGGGTGTATATGCAACGAGACTCTCCAACCACTGCTGGAGAAGAGCCTGGCCAAGACACATCCTCAAAGCTTGGTGCACTGTGAGATGAATGAAGACCTGACCCAAGCAAGCTGACCTTGACATACTTCCCTACAATGTGGTTATCTCACTTGTAGGGCTGAAAACATCCATCTGTCCCTGGTCACCAGCAAACAGCTTCGGAAGAGTGGGGCCAGCTTGGCATTATAGGGCCTTAGTAGAGTTCTGGTGACCCTAAGTGCTCAAGAAAACAACCACAGTTTGTCTTGAAACCAACAGTGGCAACAGTCTTGTAAAGCTTCAGTGGTAAACAGTAGGACGTTGTAAGTACTCTGCAAACTGACCCCTGACTAAGTAGCTGTAAAAACAACTTCCTGTCTATTGTTCAAATCACAAGAGGAATTGCAGGAAATTATTGGATGTGACAGCCAGTTGTTCCTGCACAAATACAGAAACAGGGGCTTCAGACAGACATGATCATTCCTAACTTTCATAGGCAGCAATAGGTAGAGAGGAACAGTGCTACATTCCCAGGTGAAAGGCTATCTTGGTGGCACTGTTTTTTTTTTTTTTTTAAGAATGCAAGCTTAACCTCTTTCCTGTGCATATGCATTTTCCCTCACAAAGGCTGGCTATGATGGAAGTTGAGCCCTGTGTACCTAAACTGTATCCATAGCAGCAGTCACCATGCGTGCAGGTTCAGGACACAGAGGTCTGGAGAGAATAGCAGTGCCAGTGGACAGGGTTGCAACATTTCTGATTTTCAAGGCTCACAAAGTTATTTTTCAGAAATTCTTACAAAGAGAAATTCAGTTTCTAATAACCCACTGCAAAGCTCTCACATGGACTTTTCAGAGTATACTTATTGACATTAGAACATGCAAATGATAGAATGTTTCACATCCCATGACAGAACAGGTGGCTTTAAAAACTAAGTCCATTATATTTTTAGGGTGTGTTTGGAGAAGCAAGGGGATGAATGAATCCCTGAAAATGAAGGCTTGGAAATCAGGTGGAACTTGGGCTCAGGTTGTGTCTATAAGACTAACTACCTACATGACCTTGAGCAAAATACATAGCTTGCCAGCGTTTTCTCATCTATAGACAGAATAACTTCTTACAGGCTGTGGTAAAAGTTGTAATAGACAAGATAGAGTCTGCCCCTAAATACAGCAGCTAATGAACATGAACCATTATTACTATTTGATTAATATTAACTGCCATTATCATTGCTGATGAGTCCTTGTAAGGATTTTCAGTGAGATAAAATACACTAAAGCTAAACGTGTCTCCTCTGCTGAGAAGTCTAAGATGCAGAAGGCTGTCTCAGGGAATCTGAGGCCAGGCTGCACCCTCACGAGCAGCTTTCATGGCACACAGTGGCACTGGTGCCAGACTCTGTGGCTGTCCTTTGTGGAGAGAGACGGTCTCAGAGGGGCTCCAAAAGCTGTCTTGCCTTGGCAACGTTGTAAGATTCCAGCTGTGCATCTCTCCCAGCTGCAGGTGAGGCACTGTGAAAGCAGCAGCTGCTGGCGTGTGAGAGGAGAGACATCACGAACAGAGGTAGACTTATGACAGCCAAACACTCAGGAGACGCAGAATTTCTAATAAGGAAAGCCCATGTGCACATGAGGCACCCGGGTCCCCTCGTGTTCACACACATGGAAGATGGAAATCCAACCCCCAGGCCCTGCCACACACTGGTGCTGGATGACCCAGTTTGGGCCTGGGCCTCGCTCAGTGCAGCCCGTGGTGAAATGGGCTGGCTCCTCCGCCAAGGGGTCAGGGTCCATCTCTCCCCATCGCTGCATCCTTCCCTACCTTCCTCTCTGAACTTCAGATAGGCGTCCAGGGTAACCAAATCTCACGCCTCTGGTGATCACCCAGTGTCTCTTTCTAAATGCTTCTTTGAACTCTCTGCAGCACACTGAGAGGGGTTCTTTTGTGTTGACTGTGATTTTCCGGAACAAACTCATGTAGATTTCTCACAATTTGCTTTTTACCAATCAGCACAGCCCTTCTCTAATTTCAGGACAAACCTCAGGAGCACACAGAAAACAAAAGGCAGAGACAGAGAAGGAAGCATCACCAATGAAGACTGCTATTATCCTCTGCACTGCAGGCGAGGAGGCTATTTCTTGCATGAGACTATTAAGGAATCTGTTTTGATAAACCTGATACAACACATTAATCCCAAGATGAAACTTTTGTCCAATGTGGTTACAATCTGTTAGGTAGAACTTCTGGAGATTCACTATTGCCTAGGTGACACAGGGATAAGCGTGAAATTGTGTCTTACTGGTTCATAGGTAAATGCAGTCGCCTGGTCATCACAAACAGGGACCGCTTTCAGGACTGCAGCCCACATCCCAAGGAGCCTCCTCCAGTTGCTACTGGGACCACCCAAGAGGTATCTTCATGGCTGTGGACTTCATGGCTGTGGTTCTCAGCTTCATGGTCTTCATCACTGCTGTGTCCATGACTGTAATCTTCAGGGGTGTGAGTTTCAGGAGGCCATATTCTTTCTCTCTTCTTCCTTGCTTCCTTGTTGATATCTTGCCCCTGCCATGCATGCTATTTCCCAGCCACCAATTTATAGGAAATTAAAGGGGTGGATGATGCATTCCTAAAACAGGGTCCCTTCTTTGCCCCACACACTGGACCTCAAAGCGTAGTGAAGACATGTCTGATCTTGAATGACAAGTTGTAGATCCATGTTTCTTAGACTCAAATAAAGTGGCATAATGTGATGGTCAAGGACTTCTCATCTTGGCTGTGCTATAGCTTTGGGCGAGTTAGTCAAGCCCTCTCTACTTCTTCTCTTATTTCTAACAGGATTAAAGAAAACAAAGACCTCCAGGGGTATTATGAGGATGAAATGAAATCACTGAGAAGTGTTCAGCACAGGTAGACTCTCTTGCTCCCTGTTTCTCAGTTTTTATTGCTTGTTTTTATTGTGAAGTATTCCCTGTGCCCAGGGCTCCAGTTTCTCTGAGTAACAGTGCATGTGGCTTCTGGCTCTTACCCTCAGTCTGTGGGCTCAAACTTGGCTTATACGGCAGTTGGGAAGATACAGCACCAACTGCTCCATCATCTTATTCTGTATCCATTTAATTCAGTACTCTAGAAAAAGAAAACAAAAATCAAGAAACAAAAAAAGTTTCATTTTTGAATGAAGAAAGCAAGCTGCCAAGTTTTGAGTTCTGCAAATATAAGCCTGTAGTTCTCTCTGCAGGAGGCAGGGCTCCTCATCCTTCGGTCTGACTCCTGTCTGGAGAGAATTAAGGATGAGGCAGGGTCCAGGCTGGACCAGGAGCCTTGCAGCCCAAGCTGCAGCCTGGGAGGAAACAGACAGACCCTAGGCCTTGACTACAGAGGTGCTAAATGAAGTCAGGGTCTGTGGTCTAGGTCTGGGCTTGGTGAGCTGTTGGATGTTGAGATGAGCAATTAGGAGAATGTGGCAAAGTGAAGGTAGCAGATGTAGCCTAACTTCAGGTACTGCGAGAGACAGTGCAGGCAGGAGGCAGAGGAGAAGGACCCAAAGTTCCATCCTACCCATGGTATAATGTTGGTGAAGGTTGGGGAATGAAGCACAGATGGGCTCCTTTCACTGGCCAGAGGCTGACAACCAGGCTTCTGCCTCCTTATGGACCTGGGGGCATTGGGGAGGAGGATTAGATAGAGCTGGGATAGAAGGCACTGAAGTAGAGAAGCATCCCTAGCCAGGACCCCTTGGAAGGAACATCAGAAGGGAAGCAGATCTGTGTGAAGCTGAGGTGCTCTTCTTCTCCAAAGGCTGCCATGGACTAGGCACATCAAGTCAGAGGAGTGAGAAGTGCCTGCAATGCCTTTGGGGTTGTCTGTGTTCAGGCCAAAATTACTAACATACCCAGGGTTGAAGTCAGGTAAGGGCTTGCAGCTGCTAGGTCTCTGCTGTGTGCTGGTGAGTGGCCTGGGGAGGGCCTGGCTTATAAGAAAATCAGTGGTGCCATGTAGCAGCCAGCCAAATCCTACACACTAGGAGTGAAGTTGTCCTGGATGACTTCACATCTTCTCTTCGGAGGATGCCAGGTAGGAGGGTGTGGGGAAATATTAAATATGGGAGAATTCACAGACTCACTACATCTGATCTTATGCATCTTCAAACTATAAGAGGTTACAGCCAAAGGCCTACCTGGAAAAGAGCAGCACAGGCTCAGAAGCAAGCAACAACCAGAGGCCCTCCCATATTCCATCTATAAGTGCATGCAGATCTCAGTGAGAAGCCTGCATGGGCCAGAGCAGTGTAGTTGTGGGCAGGTCCCACCCTAGCAGCACAGACCCACAGGCCTACCCAAAGGCCCTCCTGGAAAAGAGCTGCACAGGCATACAAGCAACAGAGAGACCCGGCATGATACCATCAGTAAGTGCATGCAAAACCCAACCAGAAGCTCACTCAGACACCATGACTGGGGTGCACAGCCCCCAGCCAAAGGCCCTCTTAGACAATATTTATGTAGGGAAGCAGGCCCCAGCTAGAGGTACCCCTAGATACCATCCCAAGTGGGCACAGACCACAGCCAGAACCCCACTCAGACAATAGGACAGTGCAGGGATCCATAAGGCCACCATTCTGAAACCAGGAATTGGCACAGGGGTGAGCAGCAGAGTAAAGGCTGCTTGGAGGCTTGCTGAGAATTCAAGACCACCGGGTGAGCAAAAAGTCACCTCAACAAAGACACAGCAGGCTGCATCTGTTGAAATGAGAAGACATGTAAATAGTCTCAAAACCAGACTTCCAGATCACCTAAGGCAACCCCAAAGGCCAATGAGATGAAACAATCTGATACTCAACCAACTGGACTTCCTGAACTGGCAATGAAAGGGGACCTGGAAAAAAGGAAATAAAAATAATTTCTCAGATAACAGCAGAGATTATGCCCATAGTGCAAGAAATGATTAATAAATCTAGTGAGGACACAGATAAAAACATAGAGGAGCTGAGGAATATGATGGAATCCCAACATAGGAAACAAATGGGATCCATAAAACAGATGCAAACAGATTTCCAGGAGATTAAAAACTCCATTGAAAGTTTACACAGCAGAATGAGCCAATGAGAGGATAGAATTTCAGATATAGAAGATAGGATTGCAATTAGTGACCAGGAAAAGAAAAATTTCTTAAAAGTAGTAAAGGACCATGAGAAATCAATCCAGCAGCTGCTAGATAATGCAAAGAAGAATAACATAAGACTGATGAGAGTCAATGAAGAAACAGGAGAGTGTGCAAGCAACATAAAAATAAAAACTAAACTTCCCAAGCAAGGAAAAGAACTTGACATACAGATAAGTGAGTTATATAGGACTCCAACTAGCCATGATTAAAAAAAAAATAAAAACCTAGGCATATAATAGTTAAGAGTCCAGAAATCTAACAGAAGAACAAATTTCTACAAGCAATTTAAAGAAACAAATCACATACAATGGAAAACCCATCAGAATCACAGTGGACTTCTCAACACAAACCCACAAGTCAAGAAGAATGTGGAGCAACGTATTTCAAACCCCAAAGGAAAACAGCCTCCAACCCAGATTGATATATCCTGCAAAACTATCTTTCAAAATTGATGGGGAAATAAGATACTTACATGACAAAGAGCACCTTAGAAACTTCATGAATGCCAAACCAGCACTCCAAAAAATTTTAAACAATATCCTAGGAAAAGACAATGAGGATCACAACTTCAGGAAGCACTGCAGAATGAATCCATCAGAAATGACAAGAAATTAAATGCAAAGGGGGAGAATCCGACAAAAAGAAAAAGTCATGACAAGGATAAGTCAATACATATCAGTTATAACCATCAATGTTAATGGTCACAATTCACCAATCAAAAGAAATAGACTGGCAGAATGGATCAAGAAGCAAGACCCAACAATATGCTGTATATAAAAAACACACTTAATTCAAAACGAAATTCATAGACTGAAAGTTTAAGGGTGGAAAACAATACTCCATGTGACAGGGACCCGAAAAAAAAACCAAGAGTAGCTACCCTCTTTGCAGATCAAGTGCATTTCAAACTAACACTGATTAAGAGAGACAAAGAAGGACACTATATCCTGGTGAAGGAAACAATCCAAGAGGAAGAGATAACAATCATTAACATATATGCACCAAACACTAGTGCACACAACTATATAAAACAAATACTAACGGACATGAAAAATCATATAAGCACTAATACAATAGTAGTGGGGGACCTCAATACCCCACTGTCACAAATAGATAGATCCACTAGACAGAAAATAAGCGTGGAAATACTAGAATTCAATCAAACTCTTGAACAAATGAACTAAAAAGGTGTTTACAGAGTGTTCCACCCCACAAAATCACAATACACATTCTTTTCAGCTGCACATGGGTCATTCTCTAAAATAGATCACATACCCCCTCATAGAACATGTTTAAGTAAGTGCAAAGGAATTGATGTTATCCCCTGTATATTATCAGGCCATAGTGTGATGAAATTCGAGATCAATAGCAAAAGAAACTGCAAGAATTTCATAAGCACATGGAAATTGAACAGCACAATTCTGAATAAGCAATGGGTCACAGAGGAAATTAAAGAAGAAATAAGACAGTTCTTACAACTAAATGACAATGCTAATATAACATATCGGAATCTATGGGACACAATGAAAGCAGTCTTATGAGGGAAATTCATAGCAGTGAATATTCACATTAGGAAAGCAGAGAAAGCTCAATTACACAACCTGATGCTGAACCTCAAGCTTCTAGAAAAAGAAGAGCAGGACAAACCCAAAGTACATACAAGGGAGGAAAATATAAAGATCAGAGCAGAAATCAATGCAGTGGAGACTAAGAGAATTACAGCAAAAAATCAATGAAGCCAAGACTTGGTTCTTCAAAAGAATAAACAAAATTGACAAACCCTTAGTCAACCTTATCAAAAAAAAAAAAAGGAAAGAAAAGGCCCAAATCCATGCAATTAGGAATGAAAAGGGTGAAATCACAATGGACGCAGCAGAAATCTAGAGGATCATCAATATCTACTTTGAGAACCTATTTGCCAATAAGATGGAAAATACTGAAGAAATGAACAGATTCCTAGATACGTGTGAACTACCAAAGTTGAACGAAGATGACCTAAAAATTCTAAACAACCCAATATCAATCAATGAAATTGAAAATGTAATTAAAAAATTACCAACTAAGAAAATCCCCAGTCTTGATACCTTCACTGCTGAATTCTACAAGACATTTAGAGAGGAACTACTGCCACTACTGTTTAAACTCTTCAGTGAAATTGAAAGGGAAGCAGTTCTCCCAAATTCATTCCTAGAAGTAAGTATCATCTTAATCCCCAAAGCAGAGAAAGACCCAACCAAAAAAGAGAACTATAGGCCAATCTCACTAATGAACATAGATGTAAAAATCCTTAATAAGATACTGACAAATAGAATGTAGAAAATGATCAAGAAGATCATACACCCTGATCAAGTGGGATTCATTCCAGGGATGCAGGGATGGTTCAACATACACAAATCCATAAATGTAATACACTATATCAATAGAGCCAAGGACAAAAACCATATGATCATCTCCATAGATGCAGAAAAGGCATTTGACAAAATCCAACACGTATTTGTGATAAAAACCCTATAAAAATTGGAATAGATGGTCTCTACCTCAACCTAATAAAAGCCATCTGTGAAAAACCAACAGCCAATATCACACTAAATGGTCAAAAAGTGAAATCCTTCACACTAAAATCAGACAAAGATATCTGCTATCGCCACTCCTGTTCAATATGCTTTTGGAAACATTAGCCACAACAATTAGACAAGAGAAAGAAATAAAAGGAATAAAGGTAGGAAATGAAGAAGTCAAATCGTCATTATTTGCAGATGACATGATACTCTATATAGAAGACCCTAAGAACTCCACCAAAAGTCTTCTAGACTTAATAAACAAATTCAGTAGAGTATCTAGATGCAAGGTCAACACATAAAAATCAATAGTTTTCCAGTACATGAACACACTCACTGAAAAAGGAACTGGAGAAACAACTCCCTTCAAAATAGCATCCCCCCAAAATGAAATACCTAGGAATCAACTTACTGAAAGAAATCAAAGACCTCTACTCTGAAAACTACAGCATTCTGAAAAAAAGAGATTGAAGCAGATATCAGAAAATGGAAAGACATCCCTTGCTCCTTGGTAGGAAGAACCAATATAGTAAAAATGGCCATATCTCCAAAACTGCTACATAGATTTAATACAATCCCAATTGAAATTCCAGCAGCATACTTCACAGACCTTGAGAAAACAATCCAAAAGTTCATTTGGACTACATCTCTAGTCATTCAAGAGATGCATATGAAAACAATGCTGAGATCCCACCTCACCCCAAAAAGAATGGCTGCTATCATGAAATCAAAGAATAACAAATGTTGGCAGAGGTGTGGGGAAAGAGGAACACTGCTCCACTGCTGGTGGGAGTGTAGACTGGTGCAACCACCATGGAAGTCAGTATGGAGGTATCTCAAAGAACTAGGATTGGAAGTCCCACTTAACCCAGTTATTCCCCTGCTGGTTATCTTCCCCAAAGAATTAAAAGAATCATACCAGAGTGATATATGTGCACCCATGCTCATGGCAGCACAATTTCTAATAGCTAAAACTTGGAAGCAGCCCAATTGTCCATCAACTGGAGACTGAATAAAGAAAATGTGCTTTAAAAAGAAATAAAGCGGAATATTACTCAGCCATAAAGAATGAGAAACTAGAGACATTTATAGCTAAATGGATGCACATTGAGGCGATACTCTTAAGTGAAATAAATAGGACACACGTGTAAATACTGAATAATTTCTCTAGTGTGAGAAACTGAAAGTGTAAATAAGGACTAAAAGGTATAATAGATAACATGAAATAGGAAGAAAAGGTGCAAAGGGGAAGGGGATGTGGGAGGGGTAGGGGAAAGGAAATAAGGGAATGGAATTAATATGATAAAAAGAAAAATGGAAACAAAGTCTTTGTAGATAGGGATGGTTGGAGGGGTTAAAGGGAGGGCAGGGGAATGGGGAAAAAATAAGAACCAAGATGGACTATGTAAAGGTGCAAATTTCCAATGATGAATGTCATTATATTGTATACTTCAAATGTACCAATAAAATTAATTATAAAAATTCATTTGGAACAAGAAGGGACCTAGAATAGCAAAAGCAACTCTAGGCAACAAAGACAAGGTAGGGAGTATCACAATCCCCAACTTGAAACTAAACTACAAAGCTACTGTGATAAAAACACTATGGTACGGGCAAAGAAACAGACCTGAGGACCAGTGGAACAGACTAGAAGTTGTAGAAACAACTCCAGACACACTCACCCACCTCATCTTCAACAAAGGAGCCAAACATCCTCACTGGAGGAAAGATAGCTTCTTTAATAAATGGTGCTGGAAAAATTGGGTTTCAACTTGTCAAAGATCAAACCTAGACCTATACCTCTCACCATGCACTAAACTAAAATTGAAATGGATTTAAAATCTAAATATTAGAACAGAAATGCTGAACTGGCTGGAACAGAGGTTAGGTAAAACTCTTGAAGACATTGGTAGGAAAATATTTCATGAACAAAACCTCAGTTGCCCGTGAACTAGCACAAACAATCAACAAGTGGGATCTCTTCTTATTAAAAAGCTTCTGAAAAGCAAGAGAAACCACCAAAAGCATGAAGAGACAACCCACAATAATGGAAAAAGTTTTTACCAGCTGTTCCTCACTCAGCTGTTCCTCTAGAAAATGTTAAGTACTTAAAAAAATCATACTGTCCAAATTTGAAGACCCAATGCAAAAAATGGGCATTTGAAATGAACAGACATTTCTCAAACAAAGAAGTAGAAATAGCAAATAAACATATGAAAAATTGTTCAACATCACTGGTCATTTGAGAGATGCAAATGAAAACAACGCTGAGATTCCACCTCATCCCAGAAAGAATGGCTGCTATCATGAAATCAACCAATAACAAATGCTGACGGGGCTGTGGGGAAAAAGGAACCCTTCTCCACTGTTGATTGGATTGTATGCTGGTGCCACCACTGTGGAAGTCAGTATGGAGATACCTCAAAGAACTAGGACTAGAAGTCCCATTTGACTCAGTTATTCCTCTGCTGGGTGTCTTCCCAAAAGAATTAAAAGAATCATACCACAGTGATATATGTGCACCATGTTCATATGGCATAGTTTGTAATAGCTAAAACATGGAAACCAGCCCAGTTGGCCATCAACTGGAGACTGGATGAAGAAAATGTGGTTTTTTAAAATAAAATGGAGTACTACTCAGCCATAAAGAATGAGAAACTAGAGGCATTTATAGCTAAGTGGACACACTTTGAGTCCATACTCTTAAGTGAAATAAATAGGACACACATGTGTAAATACCGAATAGTTTCTCTGGTGTGAGATACTGAAAGTGTAAATAAGGACCAAAATGTATAATAATAATCTGAAATAGGAAGAAAAGGTGCAAAGGGGAAGGGGAAGTGGGAGAGGTAGGGGAAAGGAAAGAAGGGAATGGAATTAATATGAGAAAAGGAAAAAATGGAAACAAAGTCTTTATAGATAGTGAGGGATGGAGAAGTTGAAGGGAGGGCAGGGGAATGGGGAAAAAGTAAGAGTCAAGATGGATTATATACAGGTACAAATCTTCAATGATGAATGCCATTATATTATATACCTAAATTGTACCAATTAAATTAATCTAAAAAGCCAAAAAACCAAAAAAGTCTGTAGAGGTTAGTCCTTCCTGTCTGCCACCCACCTGTTCTAGGCTGCTCTCTCTGAGTTGCTTTGCTGGACAATTCAGCACGGCCTGCCCTCGGAGCAGATGGCACAGCAGAAGACATCCAACAGGAAAGGGGCTCATGATCAGCTGGTCAGGTACCAGGCTGGGTTGCTCATGGGTCAGCTGCTGGTTCCCAGTGGCTTTTGAGCAGTTAATCTGGGTGAGCCCAAATTGAGATGTGCAGCAAGTGTAAATGCAAACCAGATCTCCTAGGGTTAGGAGAAAAAACAGGAAAAATAGCTCAATAACAATTTTATGCTGAATACATGTTGAAATGATGATATCTTGAATTAAATAAAATATAGTATATTATTAAATTAATTTCACTTTAAAGCGTTTTTGAATGTTGCTACATTAAATGTACAGTGGATCCTTGACTTACAAACTCAATTAATTCCCAAGGGCTGGTTATAGCTCAAGTTGGTCAATTGAAGGCTTAGGCTCCTCTACACAGCCTTCACATTCTCTCTTCACTGGCCCAGGATTTCTCGATTAACCCCACACAGGAAAGGATGTTGCAATGTTCCTTCTAGAACTCTTTAAGGGTTAAATCTGTGTCTGAGATCATCTGGAAGCACAAGCAGCTGGCATTCAGGTTGTAGCTCAAGACTTTGTATATTAAAAAAAACATTCCAGTCATAACCCAAGTTGTTAGAATGTCAGGCCAGTTGTAACTTGAGGGTCCACTGTATAAGACATGCTGTGCGTAATTCTGCTGGACTGTCTGAAGCAGTGACCATGCTGGGACTATGCTAGCCACAGGTCAGGGGATGCAGCTCTGAGCTGTGGCCGGAGGAGTCCTTAGGAGCCCATGTTGCAGGGAGCTGAGGTAGGGCTGAGGCCGGGGATGCTGTTCTGCACTTCCAGGGGGTTCTCAAGTTTCAATCGCCAGCCTGCTTATTGGAGATGCACTTAGCTCTGGGGTCCCATGGAGTGGAGCAAAGTGTCTCAGCTGGTGGAGTGAGGCGACTTAGAGCTGGTGCCTGGTATGTGTATGGGACATGCGTGGAGGCAGAGGGAAGGCCTCTCTTCCCCACAGGACTCCTCTCCATGCCGTGCCCTCCCCTCCTGCTGTCCGCTGCCCGTGTTTGAGCCCACCCTGTTCCAGGCTTGTCCTATCTCTGTGCAGTGGCTCGCACAGTCCTTGGAGTCCTTTTTTCCTGGGTGGAGGTTCTCAAAGTGTGTTCCCGGGCATTTTCGGGGACCTTGTCAGAAATGCATGTTCCCTGATCCTCTGGCTTTCTCCAGAACTGAGTAGCTCTGAGATCCACCCCCAACCCCATTGAGGCCTCCTGTGTGAGGCCACGGTTCCTTAGACCGTGGTGCCTGGGGGAAACATGGCCTCTGATACCCTGGCTGGAGTCCCCACCAGTTCTTCACATTCCTTCTTATACTTTGGCCAGCTTCCATGCCTGCTGGATGGTGAGGTTCCCACAGGCATTGATCTGGCTGGCTGCGGTGCCTGGAACACTGTAGGGTGATCAATGCTGTGCATCCAGTGAGTGAGAAGACAGATGTAGGGGAGCCTGCATGCCATGACTGTTAAAGACACACTGAGGCTATGACTGGTCTGGCACCTGCAGTGCACACCCCACAGGGGAGTCCTGGATGGGAGACTTGAGTCAGTTTCTTCTGCTTCTTCTTGATCACCAGCTCTGACACTATTCTACAGAGTGCAAGCTTCCTCTAGGAGCTTCACAGCGCTGCCCACCTCCAGACCCAGGGTCTCTGTTGGGGGTGGGGTTCTTCCCTGGCATCCTGAGCTGTCGGGATAAGGGATCTCCTGCATAGCAAATCCGCTGCCCCAAAAACTACGTGTGGGAGTGTGCAAGCCATGTTCTTGTGTGGGGCCTTTTGGTGCATGCCTGGGGCCTTTTCCTGAGATTTTTTATAATTCTCCACTGTCTCCCAGAGATAGTTAATTCTTGCCTGCTCCACATGCATGGAAAAGCTGCTCTCTGGGGTTCTCACAAGGATGGGTTGTCTGATGCCACATCAGGGGCACAGGGACCACGGGTGCTCACACAACAAGGACACATACTCTGCACATGTGCATTCCCCATCAACCTCAGCACCTTATTATACTGGGGCCCCTGTGTCCCTAGGGAAGAAGACTGGGCTTCTTCGTCCCATCGCCTCCCACTGCAGAACAGATTTTAAAGTCATTTGAAACAGATTGATATTATATCCCCCACACATGAACAAAGTCAAACCATGCACACAGATAAACAAGCAGTGGGTTTCTAGTTTCCTTTTCAAATTTTACCTTAAGATTTTCTACAAGTGGATGTCAACTCTCATAACTGAAAAATAGTACATGCAGAGGTGTATTTTATTTACTTTTACTATCTATGCACTATCATACTAATAGTACTGTGTTCATATACATCTCTACATATCTTGTGTGTGTGTGTGTGTGTGTTTGTATATGCATACACTTGAAGACATGACATAAAGAAAAATGTAAAATGCCAGTGTGTGAGCCAAGGTTTTCTCTGGGCATTGGATGAGTCACCCCTAGGAGGACCCAGCCTGTACACAGCTCTGGACCTACTCATTTCTCCTTTGTCCTCACCACTGAACTTTGTTTTTACCACTTTCCTCTGTGCTACTGCTCTTGTCAGAAGATGCTAAATGCATCCGAGTTGCTATTCTCTGTGTGTGTTTTAAGCCTGCAATAGCAACTGGAGCTGCCTGCAGTTACATTATATTTCTGCCGAAGTCCACACTCTGATACTACTGAGCATGCATCTGAATGAGAAAGACACTCCCCACTCTCTCAACAGCCTGGTGTATCTGTGAAGAGATACACCACAATCAGGAAATGGACCAGAGAGTCTGTGGGCTGTCCCAAGCCATACCGTTAGAAAAGTGGCACTCAAACCAAGCCTTGAGACCCCACTGCAGACCCCAAGCCTTGAGACCACCACTGCCATCCTTGGCTCAGATCCTTCTTTTAGTCTGTGACCAGGAAGCAGGAACACTGGGACCTGACATACTCAGAGGCCCAAGGGCATCGGTGACAAGTGGGAGGGAGAGCAGGTCTTTGGAGGTCCTTGCCAATGTCATCATCCATAACCTGAGATACCTCTGGGACCTGTTGCCTGCCCACCTCAGTGAGCAGACCCTCACCCATTCCCACCCTTCCGGTAGGATCAGCTTCTGAGCTCCACTGAGCAGGCTTGCAGTGACACAAAGGGAAGTGGCCATCTAGAACTCTGCAAGCAAGGGAAAGCCCAATTGCACACTCTCTGGGTGTTGTTGCCATTGGCCAGAAGGTTCCCAGGACAAAGGCCTGCAGAACTGGTGTGGGCTGGGCTCCTGGTCCTGCCTCCTGTCCTGTGGTGTGCTGTCCTCTGGGCTTTTGGTCCCACTCCACAGCTGGATGAGTCAGGGTGAGAAGGCTGCTCACCTGCTGCTCCTGAGGGGTTGCTCAGACTCATGGAGTCCTTGAGGACACCTGCAGAATGCTCAGTGCTGGCCTCTTCAGCTGTGCACCATGGAGGGATGAAAGTGAGTCTTCCATGGCACACCAGCTGAGGTGTGGTGTGCAGGTGGCAAGCACCAGCATCTACAGTTTTAGGGCAGAAGCTCTCCAGATCCTTGAATTGGCTTATTTTGCAATGTTTCTGACCTTCCTGGGGTGCTTCCAGTGTCTGTGCTGGTGTGGTTTGGAAGGGAAAGCCCTGGCTGGCTGAACATGGCAAATGCTAATGAATTGCCATTTTCTGTGACTTCAAACCTTGGGCTCAACAACTTCCAGCAAAGGGTTGGAGGTCACACTTCAAACAGTTTTGCATCACAGTATGCTGAATTTTCTCATTTTATTGGCTGGTTTCTAATTTATCTATTGGTCCCAAACTAGCAGTATACAAGGATACCAGTATGCATTAGCACCTTTCATACTAGTCAGAGAGGCCAATCATCTTATTTTAGACGCAGTTTTAAATTCATTTATCCTCAAAATCCCTAAATATTGGATTGTTGATTTGAAAAATTGACTACCTTTTCCTTTTATGTAACAGATTATATTAGATGTAAAAATCTATTGAGTACAGCTGAAAATATGATAGCTGGAACTCAAAGGAATGTATTATTATTACTACAGACATTGAGTACTCCAGCAAGTGCCTGACATCTACACAACATACTTCACTGCAGCAGTGCACCTTTTGATCTTTAGATTAATTGACAGATGTGAAGACAGAAACTCACACACAGCCAGACCATCCTGGAGAATGCATGGTCCTAGTGCTGGAGAGAGCAAGGGTCCAGCTGCTCTTCCCACACGAAGTGCTCCCTCTATGCCCCTCCGCTGTGGAGGGTATGATTTAGGATCAAACCTGTGGATGGACCAAGTCAACTTGCTGAGCAGGACAGTGACGCTGAGAGCAGGCAGGATGGGGGGAGGGGTGCCCTGTGAGCTGGGCAGTGGGGAGCTTGAGGGTGCAGGGGACTTCACTGAGGTTGTTGATGATGCTGGGGTCCCTTCAGTAGCAGCCTGGGTCCTACAGGACCCAGGGCTTGGCTTTAACCCAAGGAAAGACAGCTGGGCTCTGGGACCCACCCAAGCTGGGAACAGGAATTTGGAATTCCTTTTTACAGATCAAAGGGAGGACTCCAGATTGGGCCAGATTGTACTTTAGGTTTTTATGAGCCTTATGTCTAATTGGGGAAAGCTCTTCTTGTTTACATGACGTGATCCATGAAGACAGCTTAGGAAAAAGGATAGCATTTCAAGGTCCATAAACCACGTGTCTTTCTGGCCAATTTTGTAGATTGTGAAATGGTCTCAGCCCACTCTCTCTGTCTAGCTTCTGCACCTCTGCCCATCTGGTTCTACTTGGTCAATCCCAAGCCATTTCGTGATGAGGGCTGAAGTACTTTGAGGATCTCAGTGCTTGTGGTTAGCCCGACCCCTATTCCCCACAGAGCTCAGAACCAGCCAGGATCTAGGTCTGAGCCCAGGGCACCACCAAGAGTGCCAGAGGCATGTGGCTCCTTGGGAAGACGACACCTTTCTCAGCCAGGTAGTTATGAGTACTGGGTACACGAGGAAGGGTGGGCATATCCCCTCTCACTCCTTTGTAGTCCCTTCCCAATTCCATGCTCCATCATTATTTCAACAGACTGCTACCCAGGGCCCAAGGAGACAGTCACCTCTCTCCCAGGCAGAGTTCACAAAGGTGATGGCAATGACAGTGACAATGGCTATGTGGTCACCCGGGCAAGCCCAGCCCACTGGCCAAGGATGGCCCTGTCACAGGAGCTCACAAGCAGCTAGGACTTTCACAATGGTTGCCACTGTGCCCAGTCTTGTCATGGATGTTCTGAGGGGTATGGACCTTGGGGTGGCACATGCTTATCTTTCTGAGCTCAGCCTCTCAGCTGGACACTGAGGAGTTCTGGTTCTTAGCCCTGGACACCATGGACCTGTGTGGATTCCCTTTACTGAGACCATTTCTAGAACTGTGCTCCACTGAGCTGGAGCCCTGTGTGCTGTTCCATCGGTCATTTCCTTAGCCTTTGTCCTTCTCAAGATGGAAAAGTGTGTGCCTGGTTCTGGCTCCTCCCTCTTTCCTTCAGTCCCATTCTGAGAAACAATAAACTCACACTGAAAGCTTAAATTAGGACAGAAAGTGTGATGTTATTTTTCATTTTAATTGCAAGATTAATGTGGAATTCTGGATCTAATTAATTCACAGTGATTGGGATGAGTGAGCCACCAGACAGGAGTTTGAAGGAAGGAGCAGTATTGATTCTTCAGCAAGATATTACCACTAAATTTTCAAAACAGAAGATTCTTACGTGGAAGGATTATTAAGGTGATT
This sequence comes from Heterocephalus glaber, assembly GCF_000247695.1. The sequence continues at coordinate 1,830,389 of NW_004624806.1, forward strand.
GCCTTTAAAATATAATCTGTTTTGAGAATTAATGACATAGTATGTACTTTGGAGCAACTAGTTAATTTGATAGAATCATTTTGTCAGAATTTCTAGGAAAATAATGCTTTAAATCTTTTTAACTGTTCAAAACACTTAAAAATGTTTGAGAAACATCCAGCTGTGTGAAGATTACTGTAAGAAATGAGGCTCACCCAATTTTTTTCTCTCCTCCATCCCTAACAGTGCATGTGTGTGTGCTCCTCGCCCACCCTGGGGTGCTCATGCCAGCCTTGAGAACACTGTGAAGGCCTCACATGGGAAGTGGGTTATAGCACAGCTCTTACTGTCAGTCATCACCCCTGTTTTGTCTGTCATATATAGGTCAAATATTCTTTTGTGGTTATAGTCCCTGACTTCAGACAGGCAGAAGAGCAAACACTTCCCAATGAAGTTCCTACCTCCTCCTGCTATTCTATTCCACAGACATTCTAAATCCCCCCCCCGAAGAGTAGCCAGATTTCCACCAGACCATTCACTTTCAAAAGGTAACTTTTCTTTCAGCAACTGACTTATGCAATCAAAGAGAGTTTCATTTACAGAAGGGCTCCTACCAGGTGCACAGGGAGCTGGGTTCTCCCTGGAACACCCACATCTGCTACTTTGGGCAAGGGGAGTAGGTGCAGCCAGAGCCCATGTGACAGCCCCACTATTAGTCCACTTCCCAGTCCTGCATGGCTTTGAGCAGCCCGGGACCCTGGGTTGTGGCTGTTTGAGTAACTAAAGGCCCCCTCTGGAGGGCATTCCTTGCCCACTTGATTTATGATGCTGGTTTGTTTATGACAATATCTCATTTCAATGGTGCATCGGCCGGCCCATCTTCCAGTTCAAAAGGAGGCGGAACCTGTTTCCACACAGACAAGGAAACTTGGCCTGTAGACCAGCAGCACTGTCCCTTTCAATTTTTAAGGGGCTCCTAAGATCATAAACCGTCTCCTGGGCCTTGGTTATTGGTTTACGAATGCCGTGCTGGTCAACAGAAAGCTTTGTGAAGTCTTGCTCGTAGCTTGTAAACAAATCCAGCCAGAGACACTTTCTGTTTAGCACATGGATGCCAGATAGCTGAGGAATTCTTTAGGGTTGGAAACTGGAAGTGCTTCTTGGGCCAATGTCTCCGGACCAAGGACCAAGGGAGTCCTGGGCAGTGCTCCTGAGGTGGGTGTGGTGACTCTGCCTGGCACTTTCCGGGGCCAGGGGCAAACATCACTCCTGCTCTTCTACGTGTCTTCCTTTCTTCTGGCCCTAATGCAACCCAGCCCTTGTCTGTCCCTCTTTCTGAAGACAGAGCACAATATCTACAGATAGTCTGACTTTTAAGCTTGTCTGAAGTTTGTTGCTCACAATAAAAACAAGAACACTATTAATTTGTGGTCAAAGCTTGTGGGCAAACAATGATCATATGCGAAATAAAGCAAGTTCCTTAAATCCTTGTCCCTTATCCTCCTTGTCTGTTATGCCTGCCTGAGCTCAGCTATCATTTGGTTCCTGCTTCAGGTACTAGCATGGTGTGGAGAGAACTGGAGTCACTCACGAGGACAAAGGCCTTCCCTCTAGGGCTGTGCCAGTATGCAGACGGCTAAGCTGCTGCCTGACATGCTGCCAAGTCACATCATTTGCAGCTACAGGTAAAGTCATTACTGCAGAAGACCCTATTTAGAAACACAGCTACTAATTAGGAGGAGTGATAGATAAATCAACGCACTCGTATCTGTTATTACATGAGCATGAGATAGGCCCGAGATAATGGCTTTTGCTGCAGCTTCATAGTGATTATGAGAGAATATAAAAGTTTATGTCCATTGTTTCCTTGGGATTAAAAAAATGCAATGTATCTTGTAAAACTTGTTTTTGGCTATAGTAGAATAGTAGAGACCCAAAAGAGCCATGGTTTAAGGGAATTAGAAATTTGTTCCTCTCTGAAGGAAAGAAGTCTAGGCATAAACAGTTCAAGTCTAATGTGGCAAACACGTGTTTCCATAGCTCAGTTTCTCTCTGTTCTGCCTTTCATAATAGATGCTTACTTTCCATCTTCAAAGTTGCCACATGAGCACAAAATGGCTGCTGACTTAAAGACATCATTTTCACACTCTGTTTCTGAACAAGGGAGATGTACAGGGAACCAAAGAGGCATGACCCTAAAAGAGATAGTCCTTTCTCTGGAAACTCCCCTCCATCATTGCAGTTTGCATCTCATTGGAAATTCCTAGGTACAGAGAGACTGAACATAAATTATTAGGCTGGGAATATTGTCCCATCAAATGAAATCAGAATAAAAAAGGAGACGTGAATATTGGCTGAGCAATTGTCTACATCGTGGAACTGGCACCCCTGTCCTCCTCACTGGAGAATTTGCTTTCTTTCCTGGCAGTCCATGTGCTGTGCCATGCAATCCAGAGGCACCTTGGTTGTGCCAGTGGCTTTGAGGTGGGAACTGGCTTTGGTTTGGTGTAGAAGTCTTGGAGTCACCCGAGTCATGTCCCAATTTTTCTCTACGTGTAGGCAGTACATATGAGGAATGGGGGCCATGGCTGCAGGGTAGCTAGGCCACAACCCTGGAAAACTGGAGGATCTCAGAATGTTGGGCAGGCATCAAGGAGAGACAGGTATCACAGGATGGGGAGAATCTAAGTAATCACAGGATCCGGGGTTTGCTTTGGGTGCTCAACCCTCTCCCTTCTGGGTGGCACGGGCTCCTACTGCTGATGTCTGCACTCATGGTTGTGAAGAGCTGCCTAGTTCCTGGGGTCTGTGTCCCCAGCTGGGAATGTGTCATGGCTGGGCAGATTAGACCAGAAGAGAGATTCCATTCAAATGGCTGGACAAGTAATTTCAGCTTCAGCATCCAGCATCAAGGATTCCATTGTGGCCCCCCAAATGTGTATTTAACTGTCCCCTCCCAAGATGAGCAAATTTTGGTTTTCCTTTCTCCCTGTGAGTAGATCATATCACATGACTAACAGAAAGGGGAAAGGTTCCATCACGGTTCCATCATGGAACCTTCTGTGTGCTCTCATAAAATATTACTGTGTTCAGAAAGGAAATTCGGAATCACAATACAGCACTCCTGCCTGATTGGGCCTGTGCTGGTTGCATGGTTTCAGTATAGGCCAGGCCCGTGGCGGAGAGGCCAGGCTGCTCTGGCTGCCCATAGTCAGCAGGAAAACCAGTGGGGCCAGGAGATGCTGGAAGGCGATCCCACTTTCTGCTAGGATGCTGACAGGTTCTTCGCTGTGTTGTGGGTTAAAGTGGGGGGTCTGGAGTCCCAACCAGAGACTTGCTCTGAGGAGTGCTTCTTGTGGGCACTACTGAGCCTCAACTCTGGATCCCGGAAGAGTGTGGGGTGGCAGCTCCCTCTTGGTCCAGCTTCTTTTGTGCATGTTTTTGGCCACTTGCCTTTTGGTCTGACAGTAGCTGACTTTCACATTCTGCTCCATGCTGGGACTTGGACTCTCAGGTGCACAGACTTCCAAGCTGTGTTGATCCACCTCCTTCTTCTCTACCCTCTGTGTCCATGTCAGCCACGCTACAGGTACCTCTAGAGCCATCCTCAGAAGGCTCCTGGGTGCAGCCAGGGCACAGTCTGGCACAGTTCCTCCTCTGAGCAGGCATGGGTCATGAAAGGAGCTCAAGGGGGTGGGGAGAGGATGTAAGAAGGATCCAGATGTGACATGAGGTGTACCCCACAATCCCCATAGCTCCCCATAATCAGTGTATTCATTATGCATTACAAACACCCTAATAAAAAAGAGAAAAAATAAGAAAGGAACACATGTTTGACATGCAGCAGACACTTATGTTTCGCAGGACCCAAAGTGACTTTAAAAAAAAGTTTGTGTCTATTTAAAGCCAGTTAGGAAAAATCAGCAGAACCACAAGTCAGGACCCGTGGCCTCTGGCTTTGCCTGCAGTGGGAGCAAAGTCTCTGATGCCTTAAGATTGAAGCCTGGAGGCCAAGTGACCGTGGAAAGTGGTTATTGAATATCTTTCCAGGGAGGCAGCTGCAGGCTGAGGTCTTGCTGATGTTCCCAGGCAGAACAAAGTTCTGCTGCTGCCGCTGCCATGCCAGCCCTCAGTTGTCCGCAGAGCCCATGAGTGATGAGACTGACGATTTAAACACCCCATCCATCAATGCCTCGCCCCTGCACCGCCCGGTGATTGGCGGGGGATGCTGGCCATTCATCTTCCCCTTCACCTGCCGCTCTGCCTGCAGGTGTATGGTTCCTGCCCTCTCACTTGTTTTCAGCCATGCCGAAGTAGCCCAAGCAGCCAGCCTGGGAGAAATACTGGTAGCTATGCTCCAGAAACCTCACCTTCACATCAGAAGGAAGACAGCAGAGCTCTGTGGACCTGTGGCCCTAATATCACCAAGGCGGAGCTGGAGGTGGGAGTGGGGGTGTGCCTCAAAGGGCACCCCAAGCCGCCTGAGGAATCCCCCTCGATTGCCCAAGAATACAAGCCACTCCTTGTAGAGAAAATGCTGAATTCCCTAGTTTAAAGATGCCTGTTGGGAGAGGCCTGTGGACTGTGTTGATCTGGAGATTACAGAAAAATACACACTCACGCTTGCCCTTCAGTTTTGAGACAGGTAGCTGTAACCTAGATTCTTCAGGCTTCTGGTTTCCTTGTTACCAGACCTTTAGTCCCTCTTTTGGGTTATTTGCCGACAGGAAGTGGCGAGTGGGTTGTATTTGCAGGAAGATGGGAGGTATGTGGTGTGACCAATGTTGCTGGAGTGCAGACACAGCATTCCAGGAGAATGGTCCGAAGTGAGGCCTTGCACAAGGATGGTCTGAAGTAGCTGTGAGCTACAGCCATCCTGTCCCCAGCCACAGTTGGGAGGGTGGGATTGCCAGAACCAATACCTGAGCTGTGAAAAGGGAAACACTTAAATCAGAGGAAAGAGTGGAAGGGTTGGGACTTTAGGAAATAATGTATGCCTTCAAAAATATGTTTAATTTTTACAAAGAGCCTTCACTTACAGACGTCCCCAGTATGAACCTGGCATGGTGGTGAATGCCTGCAATCTCATTACTCTAGGAGACTGAGGCAGGAGGATTACGTGTTTGAGTCCAGCTTGAGCAACTCAGCACTTATAAGACCTTGTCTAAAAATGTAAAAAAGGGCTGGAGATACAGCCCAGTGCAACCCAGGCCCTGGGTTGTATTTCCAGTACTAAAAAAAGAAGTCCCCAGTACTTAAACCTGAGCCTGGATTCCTGGAGGGTTGGAATGTCCTTCCCTTGTTCTCAGAACTCCAGAAGATGCCTCTTACCTGCCCAGGCCCTCTGTCCTCAGCACCGTGGGCTCCCAGGGTCACTCTATGAGCATGCAGCTGTTCTGGGGGGGCAATGGGCATCTACATGTTTTTCTAAGCCTCTTGGCTTTGGGTGGGTGTGGGTGGGCTGGCCTGACTTTCAGGGCACTTCAGGGGAAAGGAGGGGCTTCCCTGGCTCTCTGCAGGCTGCTAGGCATGGGTTGCTTGGAGGCCATCACCTTCCCAAGAGGCCAGTAAACTGGAGGGCTGGGGGTGTCATCCCTCCTGTCTTGGGGGAAAATGATGAGGTTTATAAACTAGAATTATAATGTAATTAATTTTCCTGTTGATGTCTCTGGTGTTTTAGGGCCATCGATATGGAGCACATGGGCTTCCTGTGTCTGCCTACAGGGCTGCAGCAGGGATGCTTCTGCAGCCAGCAGCAGGAGGAGGCAAATGTAGCCTGACACTGGATGGTTCGAAGCCTCCATCATCTTTAAATCAATTCTAGGAATTTGAACATCAGCACTCAGAGAGCAGAGGAGAAATGGGGTAAGCCAGTGGAACAGAGATGTCAGATACCACTTCTTGGGTGTTTTACTAACAGGAACGCCAGCCACTGCCTGCAACACAGGCTGGAGTCCTGGCAGCCATGGGCTTTACTAGCTGAGACTCACAGCTGGATCATGAATTGGTAGGGAGATGAGGCGTCCTACTTAGTACTTCATTCAGCAAGCACTTATTGAGCAGCAACTAATTCCCAGGCAGAGCCCTATCTTCAAATAACACAGGGCATGGCACATGGTGACCAGCATAGAGATGGAGATGTACGCAGTGTGTTGTAGAGACATGCAGGCTTTGACATGGGAATCAGGCAGGAAGACATCCTGAAAGAAAGCCAACCCTGCTGGGGTCTTGAGGAGTAAATAGGAGTTTGCCAGGTAAATAAAGAATAGAGTGCATATGAAGCACAGACAGTCAAATTTGCGAGGTCATGGAAGCATCCGTAACTTAGCACAGGAACCTAGAAAAGAACACGAGAAGGGGATGTGGCTTGAGAGGCTGGAAGAACAGGACACATGGCTAAGAGGGCTAAAGGTCACCTAAAGGGGGCCAGATGGGACCTGATGACACTCATCTGGCTACTACTCAGGCAACACAGAGAGGGAAAGGAGGGGGAGACTGTGGGTGAGCTGAGGTCCGAATGCAGGTGACGCAGGGTGAGGATCAACATGGGCAGTGGCCGAGGGTGTGCAGAAGAGGAGAAGGACCATGTTAGAATCATCCTGACTCTCTGAGTGCCGGCCGTAGCTTCCCTTCCTCATTCCTGGGGCATTACCACTCTGCATATTCCAGAAGAGGAAACTGAGGCAAGTGGCTGTGCAGCCTGCCAGAGTCCCTCCTTCTTGCGCTCTGAGACCACACAACCCATGAAAATGGCTATGAAAGCACATGGGAAAGAGGAACTGGCAGCTCCCAGAGGCTCTGTGGTGGTAACCAGGACACAGGAGTCAATGTGGTGATCTCAGATTTTGTGAAGGCATGAACAGGACATCTCATGGAGCTTGGGACAGTTTGCAGCTCTCCCTCCCTGTGCCACACCCACCTGAGCCGGAATGACGGTGATTGCCTTAGTTTGGGCTCGGCAGCAGTGGTGGCGGCCCCTTGTCCTCAGGGATCTCAGGCTCAGGGAGCTCTCAGCATACGTGACTTGCCTAGGCCTCTGTAGGGTTGAGCTGAATAAACTACAGAACATGAAGGTGTGGAAGCGGTAATAAAAATATTTTTAATTTTCCATTTATTTTCAAGTGTTCAGATCTTAGGAAAGGGATAATTCTCATTTTTAAATCACAGTGTTTATCGACCTTTCCTGTCCTCTGTCTTGTGATCTGATCACACCAGCACCTTCTCTCCGGGGGTGGGAGGAGTGATCACAGTCACCCTGTTGACAGCTTGGGGGGAAGCTGGGGCAAGGAGGCCCTGCATGTGGACCTTTTCTCTCTAGGCTGATCGGAGAGAACAGTGCAGTTAGTGTCTTGAGGTTTACCTGAGAGCTGCACCGTGGAAATGGCCTGTGTGTTCAGGGCATTTTCAGCAAACCTGGCGAAGGGAGGTTAAACCAGGATGGGAGACAACAGTGCTGCCGACTCCAGAGGAAGACACATACATGACCTTCCCACTGAGAACTTGAGCATGGTTACCTACTGATGCCTTAGACTTGGCCTGGCAAGCAACTTGTACCCCAACCTTAGTACCATGCCCTGGGCTGCCTGCACCTCACACGGAACAGAAGAGTGGCCTGATGCTCACAGGAATTGGTGACTGTGGAAGGGCAGCCTTTCTATGGGGTCCTAGCTCAGAAGGTGGACTTGGGCACAACAAATCCTGTTCTACCTACAGGAGCTCAGTAATTTCCATATAGCAGCTAAATTTTTTGACCAAGTAAATCTGAATAAAATAATATGACAATATGTGACACATTTTTATACTCTGTGGACCTCAGCTGCTGAAGAATGGGAGCAAGGGGCTGAACAGTAAACTCATACATAAGTCTCTGTGACCCCCTGATTCTGTTCAGTTCTATTCTGTTCTCTTCATGGTCAAGTGCTAAAACAGAAATTCATTCTGCGAAGATTCAATTTGCTGACATTCCGCAGCAGGCACACACTGCATGTTTAATGCCTTGGTATTACACCAAAAATAATTGAAAGGCTTCACATGACACATGTGATTCAGCTCATGTCAGTCTGACTGGACAACTCACCCGAACTGTGTTTTCCCATTTGGCTGCTTACAGATCCGCCAGTGGCTGTTCAGCGCCCTGAAAGTGGATACCTTGCCTCTCACGTATGCAGCTACACTGGTATTGAGAAAAAATGAGGACAGACGCCATTTCCAGGCAGGTCATTTTTCCTGCATTGACTTAGGTCTAGTCCAACATTTGTGATAGATTACAATATGATGAGGATTAATAGCACACAACTGTTTAAGTGCTGTAAAGCTGTGGAGTGCATGGTTTTGTTTGACCTTCACAGCCTATGGAGTTGGGCAGGAGGGACAGAAGCATGTCCATTGCCCCAGGGTCAAGTGCAGAGGGCCTGCTCCATCCTAAGTGGCAGAACCCTCCAGGGCTTGGACTTCATCTTAACATGATGGGCTTCCAGTCAAACCCAGCAAACACATACCTAAATTTCTAATTCTATTTTACTATTAAGTGTGAAATTTAAGCATTGGTGTATTTTGTGACAGTGGTCCATTGCTGTTGACATTCCTTTGAGTCCAGCTCCACCACACATTCCCTGATCTTGGTGGAGGCATTTAGTCATCCTGAGCTCACGTTCCCGGATTTTCTTTGCTCTGCTCTAGTCATGGATGTGTTGCAGTCATAAACTGTGGGAACACCCTTTCCCAAGACTCTACAACACAGACTCGGGGCGTATGGGGAAAGCACACATACTTTATGCTCGCTGGAAGCAATGAAGTATATACAAGTGCAAGAAGTGGTGCTGTGCTTAGCAGTGTTCTTCCAGTTCCCTAAAGCTGCAGTGAACACTTAGCTTACACTGAGTGCCCTTGGTTCTGGCACCCTCAGACTATATGGGATGAAGAGTTCAGCGGTACTTCTTTCTAATATCAAATGAAACATGATAGATGTTGAACACCCGGGACATCTAACTACCGTAAATTAGCAGGGTGGCTTTAATTGCAGAAACCACTTTGATATGGATTTTGGAGCTTTCATTCTGCTCATTCTTCTTTAACAGTGTCAGGAACCCTGTGAACACAGCTGGAAGAGGTTGCTTGGTGCTGCTGGCAATCCAACAAGCCAAGCCAACCCTCCTAACTCAGAGCTGCCTAGAGGTGACACCAGCCTGCTCTGTTCATGGCCTGGTGGGGCTCTGACAACTGTCTTGGTTGAGTGGCCTCTCATACCTCCTAACTCCTCTCTCCAGCTCCCTCCTCCAGACACAGCCTCAGCTCCATCCCTGAGGCTGGCTGCTCGCCTTCATTTCTGCAGCCCCCAGCTAGCAGCTCTCCCTGCCACTGGAGGCTGTGTCTGGGCATGCAGCTCACTCTGTGGTGACCCTATTGCCACTGTGAGCCGCTCACTTGTCTTTGGGTAACTCCAAAGACGTGAACACATCCTCAGTGACTCTTCAGGCTCTGGCCCTGCCTTCTACCCATGGGCCTTTCCCCACCTTCTCCCATGCACCCTGGTACAGGCAGAGAGATTGTGCTCCATGACTGGTTGGACTCTGATCCTCTGGACCTACATGTCTTCTCGCCATAGAAACCCCTGGCTGGTCCTTGTGTAGGCTGTCTGTAAGGGTACACTCAGCCCCGGGCTGTGGATACTGTCATCTGAACCCTGCCATCAGCACCCCAAATGCACCTGGCCTTGGGGTCCAGTGATGGCTGCAGCTGACCCTCCCATCCAACTGGCTCTGTAACTCATTGTATTCTCTCTCTCTCCCACAGCCAAGTGACTCTCCGTCAAATTCAGATGGTTGATTTTCATTTCCACCGAACCCTCCTCATGTTCTCTTGGCTCAATCTCTCTACTACTTGGCTTCTTTACATCTGCTTTTGTCTTTGGGAGCACACTCTGTCATCCCCTGTCCTAAAAAGCCATTCCAAACATACCCTTGTTCATCTCAAGAACCTACAGTGGCTCCCTATTCCTAACGTGGGTCCAGAGATAGTTCACAGCTTGGCTCAACTTGTGTTTTGGCATCTATTTCCTATCATTCTCCAGTTCAGACTATTTGTATTGGCCTGGACACTTTTTCTACTCCTCACATTTCTTGTATAATTTCACAGTACTCTCATGCAAGAGTCAGGTACAGTAGACCCTTGACTTACAAACTCACTTTGTTCCCATGGGCCGGTTGTAACTCAAGCTGGTTGATCTAAGGCTCAGGCTCCTCTACACAACCTCCAAATTCTCTCTCCTGTGTACAGGCAGATCTCAACGTCCTTGGAGAGACATTGGCCCAGGATTTCTCCATTAACCCCACACAGGAAAGGTTGTTGTAATGTTCCTTCCAGAGCTCTTTAAGGTTAACTCTGTATCTAAGACCACGTGAAAGTACAAGTCACCAGCATTGGGGTCATAACTCAAGACTTTATCAGTTAAAACTAAAATTCCAGTCATACCCAAGTTATTTGTGTGTCAGGTCAGTCGTAACTCAAGGGTCCATTCTACATAGATAATCAAATCCAGTGTTACCTGCACTAAGGTTGAGATTCATGCCATGCATGTTTGTATCTCGTTGTTGCAAACATGAGGGTGTGGGGGTTCCCCTGGAGGACGAGATGTCTCAGTTGATAGACTCATGTGCGAAGTGTAGATCCTTATCACTTGGAAAGCAGCAGGATTTGTGATCTTGCTAATAGGCCTCAATAAGAAGACAGAAGTTCATGGTGGTCCTGGGTGGAGCAGAGATTCACTTTCATGATGCTCATTGTCACAGCTTTAGATGCTGATATGCTGAGGCGGATGTCCTCTGTCTGAGGCCAGGACAAGAGACAGAGGTTTAGAGTGATGAATAAGAGCACATGTGTCCCCAGATCAGCTATCTCAGAAATATTTACACCATGGAAACCGGCAAACATTACAAACCACATTGTTGGTATGTTTCTGAGGAAAACTAGTTTTTAACCATTCGCTAGAACACAATGATTTGAGATATTGCTAAGGAAGTTAGAAGGATCCCGACAGATAATGATGTCCATGTAATTAACACAGCATCCATTAATTACTACGACTGGTGTGCTCCTAGTGAAGGGATTCCCTGGGGACTGACTCCTCTGCTGGTCTGAGACCCCTGGGGGTGGCTGGTCATTTGTGGCCATGTAACAATTCCTGCATCATACTCTGCCACTTCTCTCGGAATGCCATTCTTTACACTGAGTTTCCCACAGGGAGTTGCAGAGTTGAAACATCCTTGAGGTGTGCAGCCATCTCTACACCCTGAGCTGGCTGAGTGTGGAGAGAAGTAGGTTCCTCCAGCCGGAGAGGATCCGGGCCTTGGAGGAAGCAACTTGGTAGCGTGAACCTGCACATTGGCTAGAGCCGAGGCTGAATGAAGGCATCTTCAGGAACCAAGAGGCGTGTTGCTTTTCTTCCTTCACTATGATTTATGAATGTTTGATGTGCTACAAATTTCTGAGAATAGTCCCTTCCTTTTTATAAAGCATCCTACATTATCCTTGAGAAAAGTAACAACAAATGACAAAAAAATTGACATTTGAAAAATTTTAACATTTTTTTCTTACTGTTTGGGTTTATTACTATTTCGTGTTAACCAGTGTTTAGCAGCCAACAGTGTAAGTGCTAATTTTAACAGTTAAATTTACAGTTTTAAACAGTTTTTATGATGCCCAGCTACATCAACTTGACAAGTCTACTGTTAAAATAAGTATTTAAACACTGCATTTATAGTTGAAAACATTCTTTGTCATTGCCAAACTGACTCATTTTGACTGCTATTTATTGTCAAAAACATTTTTAAAAAAATTACAGAGTGAGAACACAGCAGTTTCTGTAACTTTGAAATTGTCACTCAAATTGTTTGGATTAGATAGAAATATTGCATTTTGAAATCATTCCTACTAAGAAGTGAGAAAGTCTCATATTACATTTACAGTGAAAACCATTAAATTGATTTATAGTGCAATGGAAGGTTTACTACATGTGGCTGCACACCCACATGCAAGCAACTTGACCACAAGGTTCCCTTGAGCTTGGAGCTGGCCTTCAATTTCAAGCAGTTGCTTCAGAATACAGAGGCTTTATATTCCTTACAGGTGGGTAGATGCACCTTAAGAGGGGAAAATTGATCACAAAAATTAGGATCTTTGATAATGAATGGTAGACACTAATCATTGTTTCATTCAAAAATGTTTGTATTTATTTCACAGTAATGATATTGGTAACATAGGCTAGGGTTCAAGCTAGCATTGGCCACCTCTTTATTTCACTCATTAAAATGTCTCAGCAGAGAAAACCCTACAGATGACCTGCTTAGACATTCTTTCCCTATCCTCTACCCTATAGTGGACACTAGCTGTTCAGCATGAGAAGTAGTAGCTTCACCATCACCCCCTGGCTGTCATCATCCTTGAAATATCTTTATTAGGCACTTGGAGTTCACACCAATGGAAGAGGGAGTGCTGTGTGAGAGAGAGACAGTGCAGAAGCAAGGGCATGTGGCAGAGTCAGATGAAAGAGGAAGCATTGTATTTCCATAATAAAATCAAGTTCACGGCAAGGGAAAGGACACACAGATCAGTAGTGGAACAAACAGTAGAAACTTGTGATGAAATGTTTAAAATTATTTTGGGAAGAACCATGTCTTAAGAGAAACAATCTTCTGTCTTAGACACTTTTCTCATCACTGGGAAAAAATATCTGACATCAGCAACTTCAAGGAATAAAGGTTTATTTTGGCTCACATTTCTAGTCCACAGTTGGCCAGCTCCCAGGAAAGAAGCCATGGTGGAAGGGTCGGACAGAGCAAAGGTGCTCATGTCATGGAGGCCAGGAAGCAGAGAGCCCATGGAGGAGATGGGAAGGGAGATGCACCCTTCCAGGCCACACCTCCAGTGACCTGCCTGTCCTGCTGGCCAGACCCCCACCTCCAACTGAAGCCAACTGACGTCAGCTACAGTGCTTCATAATTCAGTCACCTTCCAAAAGTCCCACCCAGAGAACATGAGGGATTTGGGGGACATCCTCATCTGAGCCATAACAGCTTTTAAGGAAGAGTCAGAGACTTTTAAATAAAACATGAAGAGATAACCTTTAGAGATTAGTAAAAAAGGTCTTGGTAAATTTATGGGTGGTCATGTGAAGCAATGTTTCTATAGGAAATAGTTGACCCTAACAGATCTTGACAGGACATCAGAGATTGAAGTACATTCTGATGGGTGTCACCCATCAATTGGATCCAATTTTATAGTTAAAAAACCCCACCCCACCCGCCATGGTCGGTTTGCCACAGTATATCTGCCCTGCATAGGCATACCTGTGATGCCAGTGAACACACACTAGTCACCTCCACTTGGGCTATCCACACAAATGCAGAAAGGCTCCTGGTCTTTGAATGCCCTTCTGGCCAGTTGGCCTTTTGTGTTCCTGCACAGCCTGCTTCCTCTTTTACTGTGGCCACCCTTGCTGGGAGCCTTAGTATCCATCAGAAAGTACTTCTCGTGTCCTTTCACTTGCTCATGGTGTTCCCAGGCCCAGTGCTTGTGATCTGCTTATCTGTTTTCCTCTTCCATGCCTGATGGAGGGGTACTGGTACTTCCATCTGCTTGGCTGTGTAACATCAAGAGAAAAGCTCTAACTCAGTTTGTGGGCTGCTCTCGGAGAAGTATTTGATCATTATAAACTTTTAAAGGGAAGCTAAACAAAGCAACTCACTAAATATTTCAATTTGCCCACCTGTTCAAATTATCCCCACAATGAGGCTGCCGTCCACCGTTCCCTTTCTTTACTTCTTGTGTTATTATTCCCATTAAACAATAGATGCAAGTTAATAAAACCCAATTAAAGACCAGGGGAATTGGTTTGTAATGGTTCAGAGAGAATATCCACTGCATGAATCTTTAGCACAAAGACTATAAATTCTCCCAGATTCTGAGTTGCATCCTGCTCCTCGACCTCTTACCAAGCTCCTGCACAACTCCTCATGATGCTGAGGGCAGCTGCCTCATCTGGCAGGGTGTAGTGAACACAGTTGGAAATAACAGACTAAAATATGTTCATTGAGAGATTTAAGTTAAAATATGGGCCTATTTTAGATTTCAGTTCATGGAACTCACGAGTGTGGCTCCAGTGTTTCAGCTAATGAACCAGCAACTAACCAGTAGGGTTAGCCACAGGCTGAGCTCTGTCTCTTCTGAATCCATCATGTTCCTGGCCAAACACCTGTTTGGTAACAAGCCCACTCATCCAAACAATTGAATTAGTTTGAGTGTGTAGATGCAGTTCAAGCCAGTTAGAACAAGTGTTAGGAATGCAGATAATTTCAAACAGACCCATACACTCTCCTCCGTTGAGGAAATGCTTTCCCTACATACTTACAGAACTAACTGACCAATTGAAAATATTCAGGAAGAGTGAGAGCTTGATCTGAAACCTCCTGACAGTGCTGCTCTGTGCTCCTTTGTTTCGTAGGTTTCCAGACATGTGTTCCACATGCACACCGGGCAAATATCTCGGCCTCTTTCCTCTGGCTTCCCGCAGATGTTTGTTTCCATCACATTTTGGCAGGGTAGAGAATGTGCTGCTGGCATGCCCTGTGTGTCCTGCGATGGGCTCGGGATGGGTCTTTTCCAGAACTCACATCACCCAATACGGATATTGAGTATCTACAATGATACTGGGAAGATCAGACAGGAAGTCCTCTGAAGGGCTAGGTCTTGTTTTTCCCCCTCCTTGTCCCAGGTGCAAGGGCTGTGACTCTGTTCAAGGTGTTTCAGGGAAGCAGAGCCACCTGCAGGTTGCAGACCCAGGCCAACTTTGGTGTAACCCAGTCTGCGTCCGGAGACCCGAGGCCCAGGAGAACCAAGGGCAGGAGATCCCAGTCCTGTTCCGCCGTGTGGAGAGTTCTCCTTCTTCTCCCACTTTTTGTTCTACTCAGACCCCAGTGGACAGGATGAGATTCCCCTGCACTGTGGAAGGTAACCTACTTTACTGAGTCCCCAGTCTTATCCAGAAGTGAGCTCACAGAAATAATACTCTGGCACCTGGGGCCAGTTGAATGGACCCACAAAATTAATCTTCAGGGTGCTCTACACCTAAAGGTGCAAAATTTCAGTGTGTTGTCTTATGCTTTCTAAAATGAGTAAGTGTTCACTAACTCTTTTACTGTTACAAGTGGGAAATTGGGAATCCTCAGGCATGAAAACAGTTCTCTGAGTGCCCCTCCTTTCCATGACCTTGTGGCATATTCTTGTTTTCTTGGCTGTCCTGGTCATCCCCTGTCACCAATAGAATGGCCATGGGCAGTAGATTCCTCCGCTGCACACCTGGGTGTGCACAAAGCCCTGCCAGTGGGTGGATTTGGCTAGGAAGTACAGGAAGAGATGGAATACTATGCTCTATCTCAAATGCTCCCAGGTACAGCCACCACCCTAGCCTGGGATGAAGGATGAAAGAGCTAGATAGAGCTAGAGCTAGAGTCAGAGCTAGAGGTAGAGATGGAAATAGAGATGGAGTACCCAGTAGAACATTGGAACTTTTGTTCTTAAGTAGCAGATTGGGGGGGGGGGACAAACATACCTCCCTCCCTTTGATGTGTGTCCATTCTCCCAGACCTCAACTACCAGGACCCTTCAAGTTTCAAAGTTCTGAAAAAAGACCCGAATTGCCGATGGCCATCTCTTGTTGCCCTCATACTTGTTGTTTGATGGAATATGTGGCATTCTTTGAAATCAGACTTAACTAGCAACCCCTCCATTTTGTCCCCTGACACCATTGTCACTTGTGCTAGCAGAGCAGCTATTTGGGTAGTGGTGTTTACAAAGCTAGACTGACAATACAGCTTCTCAGAAAGGTCACCTCTGCACTACAGGCCCTGTTTGTGAAGGAGCAGCCAAGCTGTTGGCCATGCAGATCATGGAGGGACAGTCCCCTCTAGGCAGGACAGCATAGGGCTCTCTTCTTCAGGCTTGGCATTCACTTTACGATGCAATTTTAACCACTTTCCCATAGGAGGACATGTGCAGTGTAAAAGGCTTATCAGATTTATTTCCAACCCTAAGGGAAGACTGAAGGCAGTCTTATGTATTTCAAGAAAAACAAGGACCAAAACAGAAAAAGATGCTGCTTCCCCAGCTCCACCTGCCCCACCCCAAGAGACTAGAGCAGCTGCTCTGTCTGCAGGACCACTGAGGCAGAGTCATAATCCTCCCTAAAATCTTCTCTCCTAGGACCTGAGGACCTTCCCTTTGATGATCAGAGCCAGAAGCAAGGCAGGAAGCTGCTGGAGATAACCACATCCTCGGGTAAATAAGTTTCTTGTGGGGAGGAGTTAATGAGGGCAGGACCCTGGTGACAGATCTGGAGGAAGTGCTTCGGGCTCTTAAGGACAGGAGGCCTGGAGCAAGGCAAGCATGGGCAACACTGAGGCTTCCTTCTCTCTGTGGGGTTTGACCACTTCATAGACATGCTCCAGAGGTGGCTGTACTGAGGTATGGATGTGTGACTTTCTTCTTGCTCTGGTTGAGTCCTTTCTCAGGTGTTGTCCTTCCTGGAGTCCTGGTCCCCAGGGACAGGTGAGGATTTGGGCTCTCCTTGTCCCTGTGTTTCTTCCAGACTTATCTTAAGCTCTGTGTCTGCCTGTAAGAGTGCCCTATACATTGAGATGAAGCATCTCATCCACTTGCTACCTGGAAATGTCATTAAGGCAGAACTGCAGATCTGCCCCTCTTCTCTGTTTCCCTGCCTAGAAAGTGCTTTGGCAGACTCTATCATGACCAACACTTCCCTGGAGGAATGATTCAGCTTACTTCTCACTGCCTCTCCCTCTCTTCCTTTCCTGATACCTTTATCAGTTCCATGTCTTTGAATTTGTCCTGTGGAGGGTGATGAAGAAATATTTTTAGATTTAATTAATGACAATTACCTACGCACGGCTTTCATCCACCCATAGTTTCTTACCAAGACTGTGATGCGCCCTGGAGGCTAAGTCCATCAGATGCCCTGCTGCCCTCTGGGAACTTCATCAGCAGCCCAGGGTGACTCTGTTGCAGGAAAATATCATTTTCAGCAAAGGACACTGTGGGGTCACTGAGGGACTGCTGCCCAGAGCTCTGGGAGGACATTACCATTTCCTCCAGGTGGAAATTGAAGCTTAGCGGACTCGGGTATTCTGCCCAGGCTCGGGTGACATCTGCACCCAAGTGTCCAGCTCAGGGCCAAAGAAGCAGGTGGGCAGCTGGTCCTGGGCATGGGTATCCAGTCACACAGAGACAGTTGTGATGGCTACCCAGCCTAGGCATGGAGCTCTCACAGGAAGACTTCTCGTACCAGACTCTGTGATGCTGGAGGTGCCAGTGGTGGGAGCCCTTGGTGTGCAGTTGAGGCCCGCTCAGGTGAGGAAATGTGGGTTCCTGTGTGTTGTAGCAAGGATGCGGTCCGCCTGCTGCAAAGAGTTACTTGCCTCTGGGAGTCAGCTCTGGGACAGTATGCTGCCCACCTTAACCCCCCCAGGGAGAGTCTGAACAGGTTAGCAATTGTCCAAGATACATGTGGACATGGACATCCGGAGCATGCTTGAACAGGACCAGAGGACACAAGAGAGCCAGCAACTATAGATGCAGTCCCCAAGATCACCAATGTCCCTTCCTAGCTGGGACAGCCTTCTGAATATAGAAGAAAAACCCAGCTTGGTCCCACATGGATCAGCATGGTGGGTGGGGTATACAGTGCCAGGATGTGCCACGCTGAGGTCCCGGAGGGAAGGACCCTCACCAGCATGAAGCCACCTGGCCACTAGGCAGATAAATATCTGGTCCATCTAGGTTAGGTGGTCACCTTGGAGCCTGCATGGTGGACTCAGAAATGGAGGGTCTGTATCTGAGTCCTAAAATACTCCTCTACATTTTCAATTTTCGTTCAT
Organism: Heterocephalus glaber; assembly: GCF_000247695.1. The sequence goes on from NW_004624806.1 coordinate 1,848,313, forward strand.
CTGTTTATTCATTTATTCAAGAAATAGTTACTGCAAGTGCTGGGGATCAGTCAGCACCTGTGCACAGAACCTGTTATTAAATGAATGATGAACAATATATTTGTAGGGAATTAGAAAATACAATAAAAAAGACAGGAAAATTGGCCAGAATTCACACCCACTTCTACGTTATTTTTAAATCATTAAAAAAAAAAAAAAAAAGACTAACCCCTAATGCTGGGAAAAAGGGTTTGAAGACAGTAAACATGGAAAGCAAGTGGATTTGATAATCTCTTCTTAGCATTTCAAACCGGAACACTCAAAAAGAGACATCTTTCATTGTTGGGAGACAGGCACTTGAAAGGGAGCTTCAAAATACATGGACATTAGAGGTCTGTTTATCGCCTCAGGCCACTCATGTGCACTGTTTGGTTTGCATCTTTTGAGGCCTTTATTTAGGTTCTGTGATTAAAATAATAACAAGATATGATGGGTAAGATTGAAACTTACTTTTCCCTGGGAATTCCTACATAAGCTGATCAGAATGGTTGAAAGGAAACATGTTATTATTCTGTAAAGTACTATGTTTTAGAAGGGAGAGAAGGGAATGCTTATTTATAAAATTTATTATTTTGAAAGAGAATGGTTTATAAAAATCAAACAATAGATGTCCTTAGGATTGCTTTTTGTTTTATTAGCCTAGGATTAGTTTCTAGGTCTGTTTTAAATCTGATTTTGTTTGTAGGAAAGGTGCACAGGACACCGATGCCAGGTTTTTTTCTCCTTTTGATTCTGTCTTGATTGTTTGGTGCCTGGACATGGGAAAACTTCAATAGATGCTGAATGTTATTTGCCTATTCTTTTTCAATTAAATATTATTTATGTACAGTAAAACTCACATTTTAAAGCATATAATTCAGTGATGCTGAGTAAATTCAACAAGTTGTAGAGCTACATTATCTAAGGCCAGAATATTTTCATCATCCCCAAGAGAATTCTTGTACCCATTAGCAGTGACACTCCACTTCTATTTTTTTGTTTTTGTTTTTGGTACCAGGGATTGAACTCAGGATCCTGCACTTCCAGGGAGGCATGGCGCCTCTGAGCTACAACCCCGGCCCATACACCCCACTTCTATTGTGAACATTCCTCATTTCCTTTCTGAACCTATGCTGAACTTGCTAGATCTAACAGTATTCTCTCTTTTTCTCTTTTTTTAATCTGTGTGTGTCTTTAGGGTTTTACATATCAAATAGAAATGGCTGCTCCTCTGGCTTTCTCATTGGTGCCATTTTTCTTTTTGGTGCCTTTTTACTGGGGAGGAGCCTCCAGTACCATGCTAAACAGATGTGGTGAGAGCTCCTATCTCCTCTTACTTCCCAGGGGCACTGCTGAGTTAGCTTTTGTAGAAACCCTTTATCAGGCCAACAGTGTTCTTGTTGAGTGTTCTCATCATGAAAGAGTGTTAGATTTTGTCAAATGCTCTTATGAGGGTCTTTGAGATGATCTTAGTGTTTGGAGCTGTGCTCCACTACTGTGCTGCACTTGACTAATGTCTGTAAGTTGAACTCCCTTGCACTCTGAGAACTCCTCTGGACAGATTCCTTCCCAGGGGGTGGATGACACCATGGCTGTCATAACCACCTTCTTTCCCATCCATTAACAATGCCCTGTTCACACATAGTAAGCCACCAGGCATGGTGATGTGCTCCTGTAATCCCAGTATTCTGGACACTGAGTCAGGAGGATCAAGCATTTTGAGGCCAGTCTGGGATATAATGAGTTCATATCAGACTCTGTCTCAAAAAAAAACAAAAATAAAGCAAAAACCCCAAAACCAAACAAAAAACAAAACCACCACAGTGAGCAAAGCAGAGAATACAACCGATGCACAAATTAATGCTAATTTGGAAAACAGATTGCTTTTGATTGTTAAGAAACATTCACACTTCTTGTTGAGCTCTAGTGCTATTCTTATCTCTACTGAAAATTCTTTATCCATAAATGTATGTGCAAAATAACTCATGGGCATCAGTAATAATATGGCAACCATAAAAGAGCATTTATCAAAAACTTACATTAGCTTCCTTTGCTTTCATAACACCCAGTGGTTTGATAAAGTGTTTCTATTATTAACAATCTTTCTTTACAGAGCAGGCAACTAAGGTTTAGAAAGCTTCCTTCACAAACTTCAACTACACAGTTCCTTAACATTAATGCTAAGACTTATTCTCAAGCCTGGGTTTTCACCATCATGAAGGACTGCCCACCATGTTTTCTACTGACACAAGACTATGTTTACCTTAAAAATTACTGGTGGACTACTCCATGTGGGCTATGAATTTCAATTGTTCATGTTCAATTAAAAATTCTTAGAGAGACTGTGATTTAGAAGCAAATTATTCTTGGTTGCACAAAACTGAATTTGGAGTGAAAATATGAATTTACAAAACTTTATGGAAATTTTTAATTTATTAAAGAAATAGTTCATTTGTATGTGCATGATTTTAATGCTGGTTTGATTTCCTACCAAAAAACTTAAAGGAACTTTTATAATTTTTCACATTTTACATTTTATATGAGTACATTTTGATGACAAGAAATAGAAAACCCTAACACTGACTGGACTAAGAGGTCAGGGGAACCTTGGTCCATGGCCCAGGACTGGGTTGGAGTCAGACAAGCTGTGGTTTTTGTGACTGTATCCTTTTGAATCCCTTTGTCTCTACATCCCAGAGGTGTTTGCTTCTTCCCCGGGCTGGTCACAGCCCATCTGTGGCCATCACTTAGGCTGAGGTGCAATGGAGAATGTCCACAAATAGGGGCATGGCTGTAGGAAGGGGGATGGGGGTGAGTCATATGCAAACCCTAGAGCAGCTAGGGACAGGTGAAGCAGAGACACAGGGCCCATGAAGACCATATCAGGCACCACCTGGGCGAGGGTCAGGGGTTCTAGAAGTGCAAAGAAAACTCCAGATGAATCATCCTGTAAAAGGGTCTTTGACAATATCTGTCACCCCTTACTCTCAAAAATAGCACTGACCTGGTGGAGGAGCATCTTCATGCTACCATTGTTTGCTCTTGCATTGTGCTCAAGTCTTTGGATGACCAAGTGGAATTCCAAACTTGGAGATTCATTATCTCTTCCTAAAATATGATGCAATGATCCTTTTTGTCACAATGCTCTTCAATTTGACCCAGCTACTTGACAGTCTTTCTGTCATTAGAGTAAAACCAACTTCTCTTATTCGTTCTTCATAGATGTATTTCTTACCAAATGACCTCAAGTCTCAGCTATGCCAAGGACTATACTGGTCAGGGGAAATGAAATAAGGGCAGACAATTCCTCTTCCCATGGGCAGATGGGCACATGTAAATTTCTGGGAAGCAGCATCAGATAGGCACAGTGTGGGGAGGGATGGCATCTCAGGTGGGGCTTGGAGGGAGCAGAGCACTGGCCATGGATGCTCTGACAGAGAGAACAACTGCCCATTTATTTGGGCTTCCCACCTCACCTGGAGAGTTTTAAATCCTTTTGACTATCTCACTTTGCCTGTCTGTTCCTCGATGGTTAAACTCTACCAGACACTGGGCAAGAAAGAAGCAGAGGAGCTGAAATACATAGTACATGTTTTGGGAACTGAGTTTAAAACGGCAGCTGGTGTGCTTGGGATTTCTGTGGATTTATCTGTAGTCTCTGTCCAGGGCTCCCTAATCCTTGTTTTGACACTGTGTTTTGAGGGATTGTTCTGCTTGACAGACAGCTGGGATCTTTGTAAATGCAAGCATCAGTATTTGAAACCCATGAGTGTAAAGTGATTTGTGTAAAGCAGGCAGGTTTTACACCATGGTTCTGAGGCTGCCACTGGGGTGATAGGAAAATGGAACCCAGGCAGGTGCTGAGTCTTTTATCAGGTTGGCGCTTCAGCCTGAGCCACCTCCAGCAGGGGATGTTGAGTAGCCTCCCTCCTGCTCCAGAGTGCAGTTGGGTGTCTGTCCTTAAGGGGCCCTCAACAGGTAATAGGGCTTTGTTGCCCCCATCTTGGGCCAGGGTCAGCCCAGTGGGTCTGAATTCACGGCACTCCTTCTGTGTCTGCTACCGAGCTCATAATAAGCTGGCAGCTTAGCGGCCTCTTTCTTAAATTGGCCAGGAAGGCAGGCAAGCTTTACAACCCAAACAATCAATTTCAAACTGCCGAACCCAATCAGGCCGGATGGAGAGTGACCCTTTAAATTGAGTGTGAAATTGGGAGATGGCTCCCGTCTTCCTCAGGCGTGTGGGGCCATCACTTCCTTTCCTAAGTGGGGCCTTAACAGCAGCACTGTCTCTGCACCCAGAAAACCCCATGCTTGGCCCTGAGCAGGCTCGGCAGTGTTGGGCCAGGCCATCTGGCCGCAGGCGTGTGCGACATCCAGACACCAGGCTTTATGCACTTGTAAATCTACGCGGTGTCTCTCTCAGGTCTGATTTTAATTTGGGTAATATTCCTGTTAATAATAACATCTAATTACAACATCCATTAAAAGTTAGTAACATTAATTTAACAGGGAGAAAATCTAATAGAGTTCTTAGAGTGATATTGGCATTTTTCCATTAAATTAATGTTACAAACTTTTAACAGGATGTCTTAAATAGGCATCGTTAGTGTTGGGAATATTAAACAAATTAAATTCAGGCCTGTAATATGAGGTGGGAGCCTATTTATGAATCCAAAAAAAGGTGTCTGTTGGGCTCTTTCATCCACAGACAGCGTCCCGCAGGAAGCAGGCGAGGCCCTGGAGGGCTGGAGAACCCAGGTCTTCTGGTACCTTCCACAAAGCAATCGGGAGCTCCTTCCTCTCGACTGAGCTCCTGTCTCTTCTGGTACCTGTGAGGTTCCCAGGCCTCGGGAAGATGTGACTGCACTTTGCCTTCTACACTCTTTCTCTGAATTCATCCTGTTGTCATGTTCTCTGAGTCTTGTCTCCCACGCCTGGTGAGGGACAGTCACTGGTAACAGCAAAGTGAGGTCAGCAAACCCAGAGGGCCCCTCCTGGGCTCTGTGCTGTCGGATGTCTGCTCAGACACTGCAGTCTCTAGGCTCTGGCCACTCGCAAAGTGGGTACAAGCTGGGCAGAGACAAGGGCTGGGAGAGGCTGGGACCCTGTTAATGAGAGTTGGCATTTTCTCTCAAGAGTAAAAATCTTTGGGTGCCTGGTTAATGTCCGGGGGAGGGAATGGGGATTTTGTTGCCTCCATTATGGGGTATTAGAAAACTGATTCTGTTTGACATTTACAAAACTCAAAGATTTGTGACTGAGATGCAATTTCACCCAGACTGCCCATAAAAGCAAATACTGCATATGTGTTCAGAGGAGTCAGTCAGACTTCACAGGCGTTAGGACTGGAGGTGATGACCATAGAGGCGAGCCTGGACACTTGCCCAGAGGTGCAGGAGCCTGGGGGATATTGCTGAGAGGTCTTTCACCATGTCCTTTAGCTCCTGCATTGTACCTGTTCAGAGCAGGGGCCTCAGAAAATGTTAGAGCTGTGTTACAGTGCTACCCACCAATACTTTGCTCCTTTATGGTCTGAGTCAAGGAGGGTCAAGGAGCAGGATCTTTGGAGAGGGACAGAGGATCCTGCGTTTCCAGTTCTTAGTGATGACTTTCACCATGGGGGCTGCTAGGCGTGAGCTTTGGATGCTGGATTTTAATGTCAAATCTGTCCTCCTTAAATGGATGGGTAATTCTGAGTGACTTATTGGGAATAAGAACACCTACCAGTATTTTGGGGAGCTAAAGGCTATTGTGTAAACTATATAGTAGGGAATCCTATTTGCTTGGCCTGAGATTCAGAAAAAAGAAATCAAAACACACCAGCCTACTGAGCTCAAATAAGCATTCCAGGGTGGTGGAAAGATCACAGATTTAGAAAAAAGTAACTGTGTCTTGCTGAGTTGATGTGGACACTGAATTGATGTGGACACCAGCTTGGCTGAGTGCTGGCCATGTGGTCTCCAGCAAGTCATCAAATGTCTCAAGGTTGAAGTCTGTTTGTGGGGAGGACAGCCTTCTGGCTACATCTGCTCAGGTTGCCCTGAGGGCATCTGAGTTGTGGAAATCACTGGCAGGCATCATCATAACCAAGGAGACCACTGGGTCTTTAGGGTCACCAAAATGTGTTTTTATGGAAAGCACTTTAATAAAGCATATACACAGCCATGGTAGATTTTATAATTTGTTATTTAAACCACGTATGAAATAAGTCTTTACTAGGCAGAGTGGGCACACAGAACACAGATGGACAGGCTAGGGCCGGTAGAGTGCCTTGTCAGGGTGTGACAGTCAAGTACAGGGGGAGGAGCTGCATGGGGATGTAACAGATGCAGATCTGCTTTCAGACACTGCAGTAAGAGAATTCCAAACTGAAAATACTGCAGCTTCTAACTTGTAGTAGGTATTATCTTTAAGAAAGTCAGTATGTTGTATTAGACTTTTTCTTGCAGGAAGTGTGGGTCAGAGTTTATTGCTGCTCACTCTGTATGTTTACTGGAAGGTAACTGTGCATCATAAGATGTTAGTTTGTCTTCTCTTAAAACTCATAAAAACTTATGATTTCTTGATCACATTCGACTAAACTCAGTGGAATCTATTGTCATAAAGAAATTCTAAATCTTTCCTAAAGCTACAAATTGGTTCTTAGTAATTGTGATTTTATATCTTATATATGTGCATATATATGTATGTGAGATATACACACAAATATGCATTTTGTGTGTGTATTTCATGAGGCATTTCTACAATGGGAACCATATATATTTACTTATATGTGTGTGTAATAGTGAGGTCCCACAATTTCAAAATGTGAGTGACAGCTTGGGTTGGGTGACAGGGTCCGAAGGTCACATGTGCCCCCTACTGGCCATATGGCTTTGGTATATCACTTTCTTTGTAGCCTTAATTTGTTCATCTGCAAAGTGGAATCACAATATCCACATTGTAAGGCTATTTTAAAATATAGAAGTAAGATCTAGAGCACTTAGTTCTATGTCTAGTGCAGTGTACTCACTAAGTAAATGGTAGCTATGATTTCATGTTTTCAGACATCAGAATAAAAGTAGAGAAATGAATCAAATCAGTTCTCAAAGGTTTTTTAAAGTCTATGGCTTAATAAAATTATACATATGATTGCAACAGAAAAGATTTGTTTTATCTCTTTTGATATTCACATCACAGTGTCACAGTTGTCTCAGAAACTGAATGGATATAGGACATTCATACTATGAAAGTTCTGATTGGAGTTAATATGTTGCAACTTGCTTTCATATTTTTTTTTGCACTTTATTAAATTCTTTTATTGGTACATTGTAGGTATACAACACAATTACATTTCTCATTGGGAACTGTCCCTTTACATGATGCATCTTGGTTCTTATTTTTTCCCCATTCCTAGCCCTCCCTTCAACCCCTCCACCCTTCCCTATTTACAAAGACTTTATTTCCATTTTTTCCATTTCTCATCATTTTTCCTTTCCCTTCCTTCCTTTCCCCTGCCCCTCCCACTACCCCTACCCCTTTGGACCTTTTCTTCCTATTTTGCATTATCGATTATTCATTCTAATCATTGGAACATTTTAGGTGTACAATATAATGACATTCATCATTGGAAATTTGCACCTTTACATAGTCTCTCTTGGTTCTTATTTTTCACCCTTGCCCAGCCCTCCCTTCAACCCCTCCAGTCCTCCCTATTTACAAAGATTTTGTTCCTATTTTTCCATTTTCTCATATTAAACCCATTCCCTTCTATCCTTTCCCCTAGCCCTCCCACTTCCTTCCCCTTTGCCCCTTTTCTTCCTATTTCACATGACCTATTATACATTTAGTCCTTATTTACACTTTCAGTTTCTCACACCAGAGAAACTATTCGGTATTTACACATGTGTGTCCTATTTATTTCACTTAAGAGGATGGCCTCAATGTACATCCACTTAGTTATAAATGTCTCTAATTTCTCATTTTTTCTGGCTGAGTAATACTCCGCTTTATAAAAAAAACCACATTTTCTTTATCCAGTCTCCAGTTGATGGGCATTTGGGCTGTTTCCAAGTTTTAGCTATTACAAACTGTGCTGCTATGAACATGGGTGCACATATATCGCTGTGGTATGATGCTTTTAATTCTTTGGGGAAGATACCCAGCAGGGGAATAGCAGGGTCAAATGGGACTTCCAGTCCTAGTTCTTTGAGGTATCTCCATACTGATTTCCACAGTGCTTGCACCAGTCTACACTCCCACCAGTAGTGGAGCAGGGTTCCTCTTTCCCCACAGCCCCGCCAGCATTTGTTATTGGTTGATTTCATGATAGCAGCCGTTCTTTAGATTGCTTTCATATTTAAAAGCTCTGAAATGTGAAACAATGATACAAGATGCTGCCTTTTGTTTCAAATGCTGGGGTGGCAGCTGGGAGAGAATTCCACTCAGACAGCAAATAGAGAACAGACAGGGTAGTCTAGGTGCAGTGGATGAAACATAGGAAATGGCCTCAGATCCAGATAAAACTAAGAGCTATATGCAGTTTGGCAGGTGTCACTGAATGTAGGCTCTGAGAAAAGGTATTTTCCCAACTGTGTTAAGACACGAGAATGTGGACAGGACAGAATATGAAAAAGAGAAATTGCCCAGGCGTCTATTTCTAAACAGGTTATCAGAGAATGTAAACACTCAGGTATACATGTGTGCTATTTAAACAGCACCTCCTGCTCCTGGTTCAGGCTTCAGGGTGCAGCCTTTCGGTGGGTCTCCTGGGTGGGTCTGGTCAATCAATGGGGCTAAGCTGCTGGACCCTGGGCTGTGCTTTGGAAACGTTGTTCAGGAGGGATGGGGCTAGTTTAGGTCCTCCTTGCAGTCAGAGATACACCCTCTAGCAGTGGGCTGCATTTCTGTACTGTCTCCAGGTATGCTCACCTACATGTGGCCACCCATAAGTCTTCCATTATGAAGCAAGAGGATAAACATGCTGCCTTAATAAACTCACCTTAAGTAGGAAGGGGAAGCCTCCCATGAATGTCTGACTCAATATAGATTGAAAAGATCATGAGGATTTGTCTCTTTCTGGAGTTATCCTTCTTTCTCCTTCCTGATAGGAGGATTTTGATTCTTCATTTTGCTCATTGAGGAATAGAAATCATCCCTGAGCCTCTAAAATGTAAAATTTAATGACCAAGCATGAAAATAGAAAACATTTCCATCTCATTTTTCCAGATGCACTTTCAGTGATGCTCTGCAGTTTGGGTCTTGCTGAGCTGTTTGGGGGCAGGCACTGAGGGTGAGGCCTGAGGGAGGAGGGTCTCCACGTGGCATTCCTGTCTGAGGGTCTGTTGCCTCTAAGACACAGCCCTGCCTGATTCCCCAGTCATGTGGGGAGGATCCCCAAGGAATCTGTGAACATTTTACGCACCGTTCTTGTGTTCTCTCTCAACTGATCATCCCCACAGGCACACTGCTACCTGTTGCTTCATAGAGTCCTCTGCATCCACATGCAGCTCCTTCACTTGCAAAGAGGGCACCATTTCAAATCCCTGTCCCTTCTGTCCCAGAGGGGCTGAGGAGGGACCTTATGAGACAAGTGATATGGAGATGGCTCATGGAATGGAAGTCCGGGGGCGGCCACTGGTAGGCTTAGACCCCTCTGAGTGGTGAGGAAAAAGGTTTAGAATATTTTAAGTGAATGATTCACATTTCTAGGTTGGTGAGCTATGTTTACTTCAGCTTACAGCAGCTGTTACCCAGGGAGAAGGGAAGGAGTCCGTGTGTGTGTGTGTGTGTGTGTGTGTGTGTATGTGTGTGTGTCTTGAGGACCAGTCACGAGGACACAGAGGGAGGTGGCTGAACACACTCCTCTCCCCTGACATTCCAATTGGCATCTGGTTAGCTACTTAATGCAGGAGAAAGCCTGTCTATTAAAGCCAAACAAAGGGTGTAGAAAAAACCAGCAGCCCCAACACAGCTCATTTGGTGGAATTTATACCTATCTGTAAATGAATTAAATTGTTAGATGCTAAAGCCATGCATCGAAATGTGAACTGTTCATTGCCAAGCAAGCGCAACCTCACCTGAGTGCAGTTTAAAAATGTGGCATTCAGTTTAGCAGCCATTCTTGTCTTTGCTTAGCCTTTTGTCTATCTTGGAAAATCTCGTTAAACAATTAAATGTCCTTTTAATTGGTACATGTCCTGATGTTGCTTGGCAGAGGCAATAGGTTTGATGAAGTTTCTAGTCTCATGCTGGTTGTGCTGGTGCCCATAGAGCTAGGCAAAAACCTTCTGCTGGGCTTCCTCAGCCTCACTGAAGGGCTCACTTGAGAGGGGTGGGCACCACGTCACTGGTTCAGCTGAAAACTGCCCATGGGCAGTTGTTGGGTTTTATCAGGCCTCAATCTTGTTCAGTTATTTGGCTTTCAGAAGTGGTTGAACCAGATGCTTATTTGGAAGACAGTTGCTGCTGGAAACTCTACCATAAGTTACAATGTCCACCGCAGGTCTGGAGATAACTTCAAAAGAAACAAATTTGTAACCTGTGCAATGGGTAGTCAAAGACAAATTTACCTCCTTGAACCAGTATGTTAACTGTGTAATGCAAAGAGCTCCCAGGAAAATAAAAAATTCATGGTAATGATGTGGTTTGGAGGCTTTCGGGGCAGAAGACATAAGACATACAAGGACTTTTTAAGGAAAAAAATTACTGAACATGTCTTTCAGGCATATCCAGGTTTAACTTTCTTTTAAAACATGTACACAATAATGAATATTTATCTATCTGGTATGCTTTTGAAATCAATTTTGATTTGGTCTTTGGTATATGGCTTTTCATACTTGCCCCCTGGTTAATGTCAGCAACACAGTGAACAAAAGATGTTGCTGTTGTCATCACTATTTGAGGATTATGAAGTGTTAATATATTTACAGTGAATTGGTGGTGGTCGAAATGTATTTTAAATTTACTGATGTGTACATCTAACCACAGAGCATAACACACTGTGCTATAAGTAAAAGATGTGGAATGAATTACATCCCTTATCTAAATTATGACACAGAAAAGAATAGTAGCCAACATCATAATTTAATATCCTTTAGGATGTAATGGTATGTTTTATTTAACTAGTAGGATTCAGGCAATCAGTACAACATAAAACATAAATTAGCATGATGCTCAAACGAATACAAATATTTGTGCATCTTATTGTGCAATCAGGTGCAGGCAGAACTTGAATGTTGCTTTGCAAAGCCTGTCTGTTTTTAATTAAAAGAGCACCAAATAGAACCATCCTGCTTAACATTAGAGAAAAAAAATCTCAATAAAATCTTCCAAGCAGCCTACTTATAACAAAATGATTGATTTTCCTTTAGAATGGTCTCACCACAGACTTTGGCAATATGACTTATTGATTATTGCCCTCAGTGCTTCCAGCACTATTGGCAGGTTGAGCATACAGAGAACCCCAGTTGCCGTGATTTCTTCCACTGTCCAGGAAATTGTGCACATCTGGTTTCTCTCAGCTCTTGAAACTCTCGTTAGTGAAGGTTTGCAGAGAGTAATTCCTGGCCTTTTAGGAAGTGACTTAATTAGGGTTGGTTTTACACTTTTTCCTTGGTTTCATTGCAATCTTTACACTTCTGTGATGGCTATTAAAAATTGCTCTGCCTTTGGGAGCTGTGTGGTTCGCTGTCCTCTGAGCAGTGGTCTTTGCAAGGTCATTTAGAGCTCACTGGTGTGAGAGGTGATGGAGACAGTCCTCTGAGAGCCCAGTAAATCAATCACAATTAGCATGGGACTTGCTTCCTGCATATAAAGGTCCTGCTGGGGGAGGTGGGGGCAGTGTGCAGAGGGGGAGATCAGTGAGATTCGTGGCTCAGGGCCTCTGTGTGAGGGGACTGGGCTCATCTCATTAGGATCAGCACTAACATTCCTGGGAGGTCAGCTTCCCCATGGTTTTGGTAGAGAGTGACTGTAGTGAAATACTTTTGATGCCCTGTAGATGTGGTCAGCTCTGCACCTACCTTTTCTGGAATTGAGGCTATACAGGCCAGCAGCTGGGGATCTTCTGTCTGTTTAAAATGTTGTTTGATGTGCTCCACTCAACTAATGCTTCTTTGAGCTTGGGAAACACTTGTAGAATTCTTTTGTGTTTCTCATAGTGTCTGGAATTCAGTGGGTAGAGTGGACTGTCCACAAATACTTGTTGATTCGTTGGCAACACGAGTACATATTGGCATCCCATACTGACGTGAAAACTTGATGAGGGGGATGTCTGATAGCAGCTGCTCTGACTAGGGAGACAAAGCCAGACAAAGCCAGGCAAAGCTGCTTGCAGTCTTGTGTGTGTGAGAGAGACAGATGGAGGCCTTGCCTCCTGTGGGCCCATCAAGTGATATGAGGTGGAGGGAGAGTCGGGTGAAGTTCATTACAGGCAAAGGAGGGAAAACTCAGGCCAGAACTAGAGCAGTGTGCATTGAAGATCCTGACAAAGGGGCTAGAGCTGTGTTCTCTTCCGCACATGTGTGTCATAGTAAAACTGGTTAGGGCAAATGTAAGAGTCATTTTTTCAGTGTTCTTAGAGCAGTGCGTTCGGTGAGGAGACAGCCAGGGACGAGTTCATTCTCTCTTTAGAGGGTCGTGCAATGAAGAGGGTCTTGCAATGAGGAGAAGGGGATTGGAATGCATATTTCTTTCAAGCACATTGTCAGGAAGCAAGCAGGCTTCTTCACATTTTCTTGGCTGTTCTGAAGATGGGTGCCTGGACTTTAAAGATGGCAGAGTCACAAAGACTCCAGATTTTCAGTTTGTTTGTTTAGAAATGTTTCTAGTGCACATGCTGTTGGCAAAGGTCTGTTCTAGGTTGCTGAATTTCAATATAATATTGTCCTTACTCTCAAAGAATCTTGTACCTACTGGGAAGAGACATGTAGTGGCTTCACGCTGGGATCCAGGGCAGTGAGGGGCGCTCTTTCAGTGGAGATGTGTGTTCTGTGTGAATAACAGCACTTCCGGGCAGCATGCCCTTCACAGAGGGAGACTTGCAGTTTGCGGACCTGGAGACTTCTTGCTTGTCTGGGATGATGAGCCTTTCCTGATAATTTCAAAACACACCTGGAAATATGATCAACAGTACAATTTGCTTATCCAGGATTTAGCTGGAGTCACAAGAAACATTCAGAAGAGAGGGAGGCCTGCTTAACATTATCGGATTAATCATGCCCCTTTCCATACCTAGTATATAGGGCAGAGAAGCCTGAAGAAGGCAGCATGCAGCCTGTAGTGGCCCTGAGGGACAGGCTTGTCCTACCCTTAAAACTCAGGAAAGGTTGTGAACTATCATCAAATTTGTCATTTTGAGAACCTTTCTTAATGAGCATATTTATTCATATCTATATTTATCTGCTGGATTTGGGGAGCAGGTGACTGAATAGATTTTTCTTATCTCTATCAAGAACTGGTTTCTCCTCATAATCTCTATTCTCATGAGATTTTATTAGTCATTAAGGCACCTTGCCTTTGATACTAACATTTTGTTTCCCTTTCAGTGAATTTATTTCTTTTTTTAAACTTATGCAGAAAAATACAAGTATGAACTTCTATTTAAACTTTGAAGGATTATTCTATAGATTGACCAGTGGCTATCCCTTTTGGTTAAGGATTGAGATCTCTTTTCTAATTGTGCTTCCTACTTGAAGTTGTTTTTATCATAGCCTTTCTCAACACTTTTAAGTTTATAGTTTTTTTTTCAATTTTACTTATTTAAATGCATGATCTGGTATAATGATAGTAAACTTACTTCACTATAATAATGAACAAATTGGAACCAGCCTCAGAACTGATTGGGCATTCTGTCGAGAATTGCACCAAGTACTTGAGGTCCTTTGATATCGTCTTTGCAAACATGATGTGTAACCCGGGGACCACACTGTGTTCACAAAGCAGGCTCTGCACATTCAGAGGAAGGGCAAAACACATTTCCTGTCTGACAAGTCCAGTGCATGAATAAACAATTTAAATGCAATTTAAATACTATTATGGGATGAAGCATAATTAATTTTAAAATCATATTTAAGTGTTTTTTCATCTGTGATCTCCTGGCTCATTTAATGTAAAAAAGAACATCACTAAATCACTTGCTCTGCTCTTATGAAACACTTTCTTCCCAAGTATTCATGTTCCTTTTATTTCCTTTCTTTCTTCTAGACCAGAAGATTTTCTGTGGTTGCTGTGATTACATCGTAAACTATAAAAGCCCCTGTTCACAAAAGCATCTTGTAGAAATGCCAGCACTCTGACTCATTCTCTTTAGTGCCTTTGTCAAATTTCTTAGCTTAAAACATGATGGTCCCTGCTAGTGACACACACTGGAATTCTCTTTTTCTTGCATTTCAAGTGACATCTACTAATTTTGCTTTATGGTAATTCCTTAAATATGGTATCTGACATGATTTCCTACTATTCATATTTGAGAAAGTTCAATAGTAAATGCAAAAAAATTTAAAGGAAAACACGTAATTTTGGGAGAGTAAGTGAATGTCACCTTGTGCATTTTGATGGTGCTTGTGTGAAAAAAGGTTTGCCTTGTGGCAATGCAACTGAGGTAGAAGACAGTCACTTGTTTTTTCTAAATTTGGAAACGGACACAATTTGAATATGTGATTCGGTTATGGAGATTATTACTGTTGGATGAACACTATTTGAAGATTAAAGAACGTATGGCTGCTTGAGCTTGAGCTCTGTACGAGTGCTGACAGTACCAGACATCATGTGTCTCCGACAGGAAGGAAAGTGCTCTCCAGTCTGGTCCTTGCATGCAACCCATGCACCTGCGGTGTAGACATCCCACAACCCACCTTATTTGCTTACAGAGCAAGGAGGAGCTGTGTGAGTCTGGCTCTAAGGACTGTTTGAACCAGTGAGAGCATATATCCATAGCCCTTGAGATAAGGGCCATGGCTTAGTCTCTTACTGTTCCCATGGTGTTGCACACTGGAGCTCAGAGTAGTTGAATGAACACTCTAAACTTAGCTTCTGTTCCATAGTTTTTTAGCAAAGAAAGTATTCCATGTAAGAGTTCTGGGTTTATTTCTTAGCATGCTTTGTAAAAGGAATTGTTCTGTTGAACATTAATTTTCTGGTTGAAAATTGAGGCTATTAATAGAATTTAACTTGTAAGCTTCTTGGAAGATTTGAAGACATGAAGTTCTCAGCATAGTGCTACTACACTTGACAGATATTCAATAAAAGGTTGCAGTTATTATTGTTTTTGTTTTAGTTATACGACCCACACCATAAGCCCCTCAAATCCACATATACATTCTGTTGGATTTGGGCACAGAAATTGGTGCTTTAGAATGTTCATTGCATAAGCATTCACATCTGCCTTTTAGTTCAAATTTAACAACTAAGCACACTTTTATTATTTCTGAAGTTATGGCATAATTTACATTTATTGACAATCTACTTGAAGCCTGACACTGTGGCATGTGCAGAGCACTGTGAGATTTAATGTTCATAGACATCATAATGGGACTGGTGTTTTCATTTACAGACAAGGACGTGATGGCTGAGAGAGATAAGGACTTCCTAGCTGATTAAGGGTCCTGGATGTCCCAGCTCCAGGCCATTCCTCCAGTTTAGTTCTCTGTTCTCTACTTTTCATACTCTCTGCTTTATTTATGTTGAGCAACTTCTAGTTTTTAAGACTTACCATTCCCTCCCTGAAAGCTTGCTGAACTCGTTTATTAGCTCTAACAGTGTGTGTGTGTATTTGTTTTTATGTATGTGTTTGTGTGTGTGTGTGTGTGTGTTTCTGAATTCCTTTAGGTTTTCAATATACACATCATCTGCAGTTAGGGATAGTTTTCTTTCTTTCTTTCCCACCCAAATGTCTTTTTTTTTCCCGGCCCACTTGCCCTAGCTAGAACCTCTGGTACCCTGACATATGGAAGTGATGAGAGTACATCTCCTTGTGTTGCCTTGGATCTTAGGGAAAAGTTTAACTTTGTTTTTAATCATTAAAACATTAGCTGTGAATTTTTGTAGATGAACTTTACCAGGTTGAGGAAGTTTGTCTTTTTTTAGTTTGTTGCATATTTTACCATTAATGCTTGCTGGGTTTTTCAAATGCTTTTTCTGCATCTATTAGGATGATCACGTAATTTTGTCAGGCAATCAGCTGATCTATTACTATGGTGTATAGTGAGTTTTATAGGTTGAACTGAACTTGCATTGGTGGAATAAATTGCATTTAGTCATTGGTATAATTTTTTCTATGTTGCTAGGTTCAGTTCAAGAATTTTTTTTTTTTGGTACCAGGGATGGAACTCAGGTCCTCGTGCTTGAGGGGCAGGTGGCAGAACCACTGAGCTACATCCCCACCCCCAGTTCAAGAATTTTTAAAAGAATGATCACTGTTTCTGAGGACATTGGTCTGTATTTTTCTTTTCTTGTGATAGCTTCATCTGGTTTCAGAATTAGAGGAATGCTGTTCTCATAGAGTGAGTTGAGAAGAGCTCCTTCATTATTTTAGTTTAGAATCTTGAACATGGAGAGCATCCCTTCAGTGATTAGGAGAGACTGAGAGGGGAAGACAACTTCTGTTATAGTCCCTGAGGGTACATAGTACGCTGGTGGGCCTGGGGCACATGCTTTGCTGAGGTCCAGGGTAAAGATCTTCACTAGAAGCAGTTAGTGATTAGCAGATCAATACAAAAGGGCTTGAAATCCTATTCCCTGGAGAGGTGTGACCTCGAGATTCTACTGGCTCTGAGGATAGGTGTGTCGACATTGGCAAGGTGCATCTGGCCTTATCCATCAATAAGAAAACAAGGGCTTAGGTGGCCAAAAACATTAAGTGGATGCTGAGGCGACAAGATTTCAAGATTACACTTACATTCTATTCTCTTTGTAAAGGGAGAGTGTTGATTCTTTTTAATTTCTTTTGAAATCATTTCAATTTGTCCTAAAGTAGTTTGTATCTTTGTAGGAATTTTTCCATTTCATATAGAAATATAGATTAAGTTTTTGGCATGTACTTGTTTATAGCATTCCTTTAAATCATTTTTATTTCCATAAGGTAAGCAGTAGTGTTCCTTCTTTAATCCCTGGTTTTTGTATTTAAAGTCTTCTCTCTTATTTTTGTCAGTCTGGCTAAAGTTGTCAATTTTATTGATCTTTCAAAGAGTCAACTATTTTGTTTTTATACGTTTTTGCTATTATTTTTTTATTCTGTATTTCATTTATTTCTTCTTTTATATTTTTCTTCCTTCTGTTTACTTTGGGTTTATTTTATTCCTATTTTTCTAGTTTCTTAAGGTGGAAGATTAAGTTGTTTGAGTTTTTTAAAATGTAGGCATTTACAGTTATACATTTCTGATCATCACATTCTATAATTTGGGAATGTTGTATTTTTATTTTCAATCATCTCAAAATATTTTCTAATTTCCATTATGATTTCCTCTTTGACCCATTTTGTTTAGAAGTTTGTTGTTTAATTTTCCTGTATTGTGAATTCACAAATCTGTTTTTACTTCTATTTTTTTTTCCATTGTACTCTGAGAACCTACTTTGAAAGCTATCAGTCCTTTTAAGTTGACTGAGGTTTGTTTTAAGGCCTAACCTGTGTCCATCTTGGAAGAAGAATCTGCATTCTGCTGTGTGGGTAGAGTGCTCTGTAAATGTTCATTTGGCCTAATTGATTGGTGGTGTCCAAAAGTCCTCTGTTTCCTTATTGATTGTGTAGTTGTTAGGTCCACTATTGAAAGCTGGATCAAATCTTCAACTATTAATGTTGAATTTTCTACTTCTCTCTTCAATATCCATTTTGGGCAGGGCATAGTGTCACATGCTTGTAGACCCTACTACTTGGGAGGCTGAAGCAGGAGGATCACAGGTTGGAGGCCAACTTGGGGAGACCTTGTTTCAAAATAAAAAATAAAGAGGGCTAGGGATGCAGCTCAGTGGTAGAGCACTTGTCTAGCATGTGCAAGGTCCTGGATTTAATCCTAAGCACTCTAAAAATAATCTATCTTGGGGCTCTATTGTTAGGCACATGTATGTTTATAATTGTTATATAATTTTATGGATTGACACTTTTATCATTATAAAATGTCCTTTATTGTGTCTGGTGGCAACATTTGTCTTAAAATCTATTTTGTGTGATATTTGTAGAGCCATGCCAGTTCTGCTTTTGATCACAGCATGATTCCTTTTTTTTTATTCATTTACTTTCAATTTATTTATGTCTTGGATTTTAAAGGATGATGTCTCTTTCAGGCAGCATGTAGCATATATATAAAGAAAGTAGTAAAATGTGAACAAAAATGACATAAAATATAAAATACCAATTTAGTTTCAGGAACTGTGGCCCTATGTAACCCTAATCTCTGCTCTGTCCTTTGGGCTGTTATTTTCACATAAATTATATCATTATATATTGCATGTTCATCAAAATATATTTCTAATTATTGCTGTACACAGTTGTCTTTTAACTCAAGGGAGAACAAGTATTATAAACAGAAACCAAACAAACACCTCCCGCACTGAAGTCTTTCCCACTGAACTATTAGTCAGGTCAGACTATTAGTAAACTATTAGTCAGGTCAGACAAAGGCAGCCCTGCAAGTGGTCTTTCTGGGAGCCACAATCCAGACATGACATGGAAGTGGGGTACTAATGAGTTCCCCTCACTTCCTCCTGAGGTCTACTGCATGCTGCTGACCCCAGAATGAGAGGGAATATGGAAGCAGGGTAAGTTAGAATGCCAGATGACTCACTGGTCTTACTAAGATCCAGCCATTTTTCCTGAATAAATTGATCCCTGAATTGCTGCTAGCATTTTGTTTATTTCCCAACATGCTAAAAAAAGTGGATTCTTACCAATTTTTGCCAGTTTCTTTACTGCTTTCATGGAGGGGAGAAATTTTTGACATCCACTCTGTGTGTTTTTGCTGTGGCTGACCTTACTGCTCAACTCCAGGAGGGAGCACAGAACTTCACCTTATTGTGACATCATAGTGATTAGTTCAGAGACAAGCAGGCAACCCTGTCTGAACTGGCAAGATCAGCCTTGGTTAGAACTGCAGAGACACAATTAAACTGATGAAAGGAAAACCTGTCAGAATGGTGAGGCCCTACCCAAGGTGTTGTACAAGGGACATAGGCATCTCAGTTGCAGAGATGTTGCCTCAATGAACTGAGTCTTGGGGTCCAGCTGTGTTGGCTCTGCCAGTCACTTTGGGTGATATCACATCTGTACTGTGTAATGCTTCATGTACTGAGAGACTGTGCATTAAATTTGACCTGTGACTCAGTTCTATGACCCAACTGAAGATCAAACTGGTGCTCTTTCTCAGGCCCCAGTCCACAGACCAGGTGAGAAGTGGTATGGACCATTGCACCAGGTCTTCAGAGATGTTCTGGGACAGATTCCAGCCAGCAAGTTCACTGCATGGGCTCCATTTCTCAATTTACCTCCTGAGCTCCCAGGTTTCAGCTAAGACAGGCTAGGTGAAGAGAACTGTGTGTCTGCAACAGAGTCTGCAGAGAGCTTTCAACACCTTCATGGTGGATGCCAAACATATTAGCATTTTCATCCACCATTCTTCCTATGGTTTGTGACTTTGGCCCTGATTACCTGAAAGAAAAATGCTTTCCTTAACTTCAGGTGTCTAAAACACGAGAAATAGCCCAAATGCAATCTACTATAGTCTCAGGAAATTTTATAGCAAGAATAGCAGACGTACATCATTGTACTTCAACCAGATGTGGAATTTTTACTGAGCTAGAATATAGCCCATTTGAAAATTATAACTTAAATAATTCCTCATAATGTGCCACAGCCACATAACTCTTTAGATGATCTGATTAGTCCTTTCTCCCTAATGCTTTACTTATTTATTTCATGTCGGCTTGTTACTTTTATTACCCAACCACGCTGTGTGGCCTGTTGTATACAGCAGTTGAAAGTCTCTAATTTTAAGACAAATGGCTGGGGGAACTGACTCTGTGTTCAAGTCCTTTAAAGTAAGATCTGGTTATCCAGACGGACTGTACCACCGGCGTCCTTGTGAATGGAGCCCTTTTGTGTAACTTTTATGATACCTCATGCCAAGCAAGGTCATGCTGCAGTGTAACGTGATACCCTGTGTTAAAAGGCCCAAATTAACAAATTCCTGAAACCTGATCAAGGAATACTTTTAAAATGAGTGACTGGGCATGAGGAAAGATGTGTACAAGTCACTGAAGAACAGGAGGTGTGTGTTCTGAATCTTACTGAAAATTTATCACACATATCTTTATAAGTGCTTGTGACAGGGAAAAGAAGTCTACTAAAGGCCTGGTATGTGTATAAATGACTTTATATTCATATTCAACAACTGTTACAGGTGAGAGATTGGCAAATACAGTCATCACTGTGAAGAGCAAAGCTTTGAACACCTGGATAATCTTTAGGCTATGTGCTGAGATTCCTGCATATTGTTCTGGAATCTCTCTTATAGAACATTGCTAATTTGAGATAAGTCGCAACTGTTTTTCATAGTACAGAGAAGTAGAAGCTGCTGGCTGGTATCTGGCTAGGGCATAAGATGGACACATTGGCTCCCAGGCGCCCCCTATTGGCCCCACACTCTGTATCTGACTGGGGAGGGGTCCTGCAGGCTTGTGGTGAGCTGGTTGCCTGGGGGAAGCTCCCAACCCCACTGCTTCCTCACTACTCTTCACTGGGAAAATGTATACATTTGGCCCTCTTAGATGAGAAGAGGAGGGGCTCAGGCTGTCCCATTGCTCCTGAGGCTGGTGACATTGCCCCCTGGAAGCCCATCCAAGATGTCCTCAGGATAAACATTTAATCTCTTTCATTTTCTCCAGTGTGAATGTTCTTTCCCCTGAAGAATCCAAATGGAGTTATTGAAGTGCAAGTTGTCACTCTGACATTTGATCCCTGCCTCTGAGGTTGAATGTGCACTGACCTGGCCCCTGGGGGTGAGATATCTCAAGGGTGGTCTTGGGCCCCTTGCAGCTCATCAGTCAAGTGCCCGACTACAGCACAGATGAGGAAAGAGGCACAGTGGTGGCCCCTAGCCACACAATTTGTTGCTGCCTTTTTTTTCTTCATTTAAAAATTTTATTATATCCCAGTACCCCTTCTGTCTGTCTTAGACAAAAGCTATCTTTCTCTCAATAAATTCTTCCTACTCTTAATAATAATATAATAATAATAATAATAAAATAATAATAAAACTTTTATTATGAAAGTGTTCAAACATACACAAAGACAGCATAGTTCTATGAGCCCACAGATACTTAATTCAAAAACTACGGAAATTGTCACTTTTGGTCCTTGTAGTCTTTTTTTTTCCTCGGCTGAAATCAAAATAAAGAGGTCACTTTGCTGCACACTTGAACATACATTTCTGGGAAATAAGGACCTCCTGCTGCATAACCTCAGGCCCATTTTTACATCTAACAAAATTAACACTGATTTCTGGGCATCATAAACACCCAGTCCACAATTAAATGTCCCCACTATCTGAAAATGTGCTTTTACAGGTGGGTTCTCCAATCATGAAGCAAAGGAGGTCCACATGTAGTCATTGTCCTTTTTTGTACCCAGAACTGGGGATTGAGCCCAAGGCCTTGCATATGTGCAAGTGTTCTTCTGGGTCAATAGCGCCACTCCACCAGGGCCTATAGTCTTTTTTTTTTTTTAATTCTTTTATTGGTACATTTTAGGTATACAATACATTTACATTTATCATTGGGTG